>PVLA01000771.1:0-389375 GCA_004027455.1 Hydrochoerus hydrochaeris
CCCATGACGGGTAAGGCCTGGTTGGGTTCATATGAAGAGTCCTTGACCTAAGACAGGCGCTGTCCTCACAGGGCCTGCCATACTCTTATAAAGTGATAAGGGAGGAGATGTAGGGAGCAGCATGATAGCTTCATGGCTGCCGCTCCATCTCTCCCTCCTGTGGGCGTCCAGTGCGTCGGCCTACATTTCCCAGGATCCTTTTGCCCCACCCAGGAAATGACAGTGACCCATCCGTAACTTCCTGCCCCCGCTTCTTTATAAGCCAGGGACACTTCCTCAATAAACGAGGTTTGATTGGGAAACTTCAACTTGCCTCCGTCTCTCTCTCTTCACCCTGTCCCTGCTCCGTTTTGTTCCTCTAGGGGAAAACCCACGCATTGGTCCGCAGGCCGGATCATCGATCATTCCTTCTGTTGCTATTCTTCCAGTAAAATGTAAACATGAACACTTACACGCCATTCAGAGTAGAACCATTAGAATGAGGAAGCTTCCCTAGGTTATTGTTTGAGCAGAAAAGAAAAAAGGAAGAAAAAAAAAAAGAAAGGAAAGAAGAAAAAAGAAAGGAAAACAAATGCCCACGATGGCTACTTAGGTCTCTCTTGTTTGTTTTTATGGATTCCCTAGTTCTTTAGGACTTTTGTGTTGCACTGAGTGGCTTGTAAACCCTGAGACCAGTAGCTGGACCCATGCTGCAGGCAGTGACCCAAGGCAATGGAGAAAGTGAAGTGCAAGATTCAGCATATTCCCTCCTTCATCCTGCTCTTATCTATGACTTCTGCTTGTTCTCTATACTCCTTCATCTCTTCCTCAAAATGCACACTGGCTCATGAACATTAGGCTTTCTCATTTGTGCCCCCTTTTTGTTCATTAATTATTCACATGCATGTGTCTTCTCTGTCTGTACAACTTCTGCTGGTTAATTAATATCTGCAGAGAGCCAGCCCTGGGTTGCAATCTTGCCTGGCCTTGCCTTTCATGCCTCTTCTTTTTCCATTCTCTACCTTGGTTCACATCTGGCATTTAGTTGAATGGCTGAATGAATGTTCATGGTCTTCATCATTCTATTTATTCAGGCTTAACTTCTTGAAACTGAGAACTGGAAGTCTTACTTCAAAGAGCACAAAATTGGCAGGCCTCAGATTAGGTTTGGGGGGTTCATTGAGACACTTGGAAAGTTCCTCAAAACATTTTGCCTTCAAAATAGCTACACAAAAACCATAGTCAAATTGAAGAAGCTTAACTCAGAGATCTAAGTGTGAAAATTGGTTGAAAGATATCGCTCTACAGAAGAAATCTTTTAAACTACAGAATAGTGAATTTCATTTAAAGACACCTCATATTTGAAGAAATCTATGAAATAAATTAATTTTGGACCTAAAAGATATAGGTTATGAACAATGCCTACTCTTCTTTCAAACAATAAATGACTTTGTGATATTTTTTGGAGTTAAAAAGGGTAGTAACCTTGCTTTGAAGAGCAGGTTGGAGCAGTAGGAGCAGTGGAGCACAGAAACTTAAAAAAAGAAAATGGGAAGGAAGAGAAGACGGCCGATCAGTGAGCAACAAAAACACAGAGCCTCCCGGGAGAAACAACTCATACGCCAGAATAAAACACCCTGGAGAGACCCAGACAGAGGGAGAGGGATCCTCTTGACACAGGAAGAAATAAAAACATAAAAAAGCTCCTCGAATTCATTGGGACTACAACTGAAACAGCTGGACAACCCGCCAGTTTTGCAGTGGACTGAATTTGCACCAGCCTGAATCCACCACGGCCGGCAGAGCCGCCCAAATTCGTTCCCACCACGACTCAAGGGAAGCAGAGCAGCGCAGAAGTTGGGGGTTGGTGAGCCCGACAGAGAGCAGAGCCTGCAAAGGGACCTTCATTAATCCACGAAAGGATAGAAATACATGCAGAGACTCATGCATGCATAGCTGTTTACACTCTCACTGTTTGACGATCTACTTTGTATGCTTTAATTTTGTAACTTGAACAACTATTTCTAAGAGGACAATATGTAATTTATCAACTAGTGATTTCTTTTTGCTTATCTTTTTTCTGAAATTCTGTATTATCGCTACCCTTTACATGCTTTTTTTTTTCTCTTTAAATAAAAATTAAAAATCCAAAAAAAAAAAAAAAAAGAAAAGAAAATGAAGGCAATGGCTAATTGTGACTCAAATCTTAGCTTGGCCACTTACTAACTGCGTAATGTGTGGATAAAATTATTCAAATCCTCTTCTGATTGTTTTTTTTTCAACCCTAAGATGGGAATAAAGAGAGGCTTAGTTGTCATAAAGAGCATATGAGCTCATGTCTATTGGCCTATTTATGAGTATAGTGTTTGAATGACCAGCCTTTACATTGATTTTTCTTCATCAATTATCTGTATTTGAGATGTTCTGCAGAACTTTAGCCCACAGTATGCTTCTGATGGCAGCACACAGAGGTTGTAGTGCACAGGCTCAGTGAGAAGGTATTGTATAAAGAGAAACCCTGGCTGCTCACAGAGCAACCACCCCTCTTGCTGTGCAGATAGTTTGGGAGTTTGCAGCTGGGTCTATGTCTAGATGTGAGGCTTCTGTAGGCAGGACCAGTGTGCTAGCTTTAGTCAGCCAGTCTGGGAGGTTTGGATGGAGACAAAGTTCTTGATCTGTTCTGGGTATTTTTTTTAATTAAGATTAAAGACCACTAACTTGGTTTTACAGAATTTCTGTTTAGCACTTCATGAGCAAATGCACTGATATTTTATTTGGGGGCACTTATTTTCCAAATTAAAATATATGATAATAGGTCTGTTAAGCAAAGAAGACTATAGTGACATGAGGCTATGTTATTAGTCAGTAGGGGAAGAGGAAGGGCCCGGTTTGTGTCACAGTGGAAGGCTTTCTGAGAGAGTTGAGTTGAAGGCATTGGATTTCTGTAAATGGAAAATGAACACTGATCAATGATATAAGAGACTGACTGGCTGATACTTCTGATAATGGAGAATCTCTGAAATCTTTCAGAGATGCTTGTGCCTCTAATTGGAGAAGGAATAGTAAAATATCTTTAAGATATAAATTAGTTAAAATTTCAATTGTCTTTTCTCTTTCAATGCTTCTTGTGATTGATTCAGGAATCACAGGAAAAAGACATTAGTTTTATGTCCAGAAGAACAAAAATCATCAGAAACACAGTTCTTAATTTTTGAGTGTGGCATCTCTACCTTCCTTTGCCCTGACAGGCACATATTATTATTATTTTTCATTGTTTCCAGGTATTATTTATCATATTTCCCTTTTCCACACCAGGCTTTAGTTCATTAAGAATCAATTTTATGTAAACTGAAGGTAGGAATAAGGTTCCTGGCTCTTTCAAAAATAACAAACAGAGTTTTCTTCTGAGGTTACTTGATTGTGTCTCTAAATCTGCTTTTTTGACTCTACATTTTATGAAGCCTCTCATTTCAATCCCCCATGTTAACTCCTGAGATAAGCAGTAACTGTAATGCAGTCCATGGAAAAACCACTGTTTTGGACTTCACTGTCAAGCAAGAGTCCCTAATAAGACACTGCGTGGGATCCTTTGCTGGGAGTGCTTCTTGTAGCTGGAGCTCTTCTGCCCAGCTTTGATGAAGAACAAAACTCATATTTCATATTCAGCCATGACCGTCAACTACATATGTCATTTTGTTTTCCCCTCAAATGGTATCCGTGGTCATGGTTTCCATTTAGTAGGTGTTAGCTTTTATCGCCAACACAGGAAAAGAAGCAGTCATCACTGCAGAGCAACTTTGCCCTGATAACTACTGTTAGTAGTTTTATAGCAGGATAGGAGGTGCCTGAAACATGAACCAGTGAGTAATGAATGAAGAAATGAATGAGAAGTGTATACCTCCATGATGATGAGCGTTTCTGTTATGTCTCTTTCAACATCTTTCCTCTCTTCAGGAGCCATGATATTTCTTTCCACCCAACGCACATTTTGGATCACTTCGTGGTACAGAATCAAGGCAGGTGGGCAGCTACTCATCTAAATACAGTTTACTCTCTTGAAGAATCTGATTTAATGCTATGATGGAAAGTTACCTTTGTTCTTCAAGATAATAAAGACACTAACATGCATTTATATTCCTCTCTAGAACATACATTTAGGCAAAGATGTAGCCCTTATGTAGATTTGCTGAAAAGTTCTCCAGCACTCAAGAGATAACAAATTTGGATGTTATCATGCAATGTGAATTCCTTACCATTTTCATTTTATTAGTTCTAAACAGTTCTTGTTTCATCTTTTTTTTTCTATTTCATGTGTTCTAGATCTGAAAATCCAATACTGGTCTTTATGAATTCTAATGATATTTAATTAGTTACCTTCTATCCAGTCTTAGTCTCTTTCTGTTGACCTATATTAAAAACTAATAGCTCTAATGATCTTATGTGACATTGGACAGATCAAGTCTGGTCTCAGAATAATGAGAAAAAAATACCCAAGAACAAAAAAAGGATATACTTTTTTGATCTGGATTTTTTTTTTGTGGTCCTTGAACTTACTCAGTGTAGACTGATAGTTGCATCTGATTTTTGTTTTATCAAGGATATGAGAATTTCACCCCTGAGTATATAGTCAAACCCAAAACTGAATGTGGGTACATTACTAAAATTAAGGATCTTGATATTTTTGCACATTAATTATAATTGCTTCTAATTAATTCTAGTTTTGGATTATCCTTCTCCTTTCTGCAATACAGAACAAGGTGGGATATTTGTAGCCCATGACTGAAATGCAAAAGAAAGCATGGAATGAACAGAAAACAAGATGAATGAATGACAAGATGAATAGTGTGTTTTATAAAAAATATGCAAATATACATCACTTTGTTTTTAATATTCTCTGTATTAATTTAATATACATATACATAGCATAAGCATTTCACATAATTTTATCACTATGTGCAATACTATGAGAAGCTATTTTGATTTCTTCGGCCCACACTATTTTAGCACAATAACATCTAAAATATTTTAGCAATATATTATCACATTTGTACTAGAGCTGCCTGAAATACTCTGTTTTCCACGTTTGTAAACAAAAATAGGAACATTACTATAACACTGCGATTGCAAAAATACCATCTTTTCAATTCCCCCCTTACATTCAGTAAAGGAGACTTAAACTACTTTAGTATCCAAAATAGCATTTTTTTTTCTGAGAAAAATAGTTTTCTCCCGACGCATTAAATATATAACCAGAACAAAGCAATTATTGTCTTCCAAAAACTAAATCACTCTGAAAGGTAGCATAAAATGACATTGATGAGACATGAGAAATGGAGCATCACAATGTATCTCCTCATTTAACATACAAATTAAATAATGGTAACCGATTACTGTTGCAAATTTACAAATTAGTTTCTGGTGCCAGTAATGATACTGTTTTATTCAGGGATTTTTGAAGCTCTCATACTGGGAAGTAAAGAGAGATGTGGAAATACAATCAAATTATAATGAGAAACTTTTTTTAACATAAATTAATATGTGGTTTAACTTGTAGCGGTTACATTTTCCCTCTCTTGTTTTGCTAATAGCAGCAAATAAGCGGTCAACTTGAAACCAATTTCTAATTAGCTTTACTGATTCTTCCTGGAAAAGACTGAGCTTGTTTAGTTCTGAAGCTGGGTGGAAGGCAGTTAATGGACTTCTATGGAGTCTTTTAATTACCAGTCTTAAGCAAATTTATCTTTTACTGCTAGATAGCACCCAAGGGCAAGAGGTAATCGCTTTATAAGCCTTGGAGTGATTTGCTTTATAAATCCGGTACTTTAAGAAAGTAGAAAACTCTGTTTAAAGAGTATTCTCTTTCACTAAGAATTACATTTTTGGCAGTTTTGTGAAAAATTTACCAATGGATTCTTTGTGACCTCCCAATTCGTAAATGTCAGTGACCAAAGCACAATCAATGCAGAGTCCAATTCTTCTCAGCAGTTAAAGCCTGCCCAATGGACAGGTTTATCTCAAACCAAGCTGAGTGTGTCACAGTTTCAGCAAATTGTCTCTAAATTTCTTTTGCTTTCAAAGCATTACATCTTCCTGTCAAATGCATGTCTTTCTAGCCACTTTACTAGTCATCTTTATGTCTGAAAGCCATTTTGTGCTGCAGAGGTCATGAAATCTGTGCATTTTACACTATATGGATGATAAAACGTGAGAAATATCAGAATTGATTGAAATAAAAAAATTAAAACTCAGATCCATAGCCAAATACAGAAATAGTCCAATTCAAAATCTTGAGTTAAAAAGAAAAATATTGACAGTGATTTCAATTTTTCAAAGGTATAAATGGCTCAAGATTTATAAGGAGCACCCTGTATCTGAACTAGGTCAATTTAATTGTGTTTTTCTTGGACACTTTGCTTGCAATACTAAGACATCTGCATCTCAGTTTTGGATGATGATGGTGTTCACAAGTTGCAGAGGGAGACTCCATTCCTAGACTGTCTCCCAAAGCAATAGTACCAAGAATAACTTTCTCCAAAATCACTATGGACAAATTCACTTAATAAATCTTCACAAATGATATGCTCAGCTCCTGGGAGGATGGGAATCACTTTAAATGAATGATCTATTTTTCCCCCAGGAAATGAAGGCTCAGTGATCACGATGCTGTGTATATTTCACATTCAAGCAGATGACTCTTTCTCGATGATGTTCAAAGCGATCATCTCAGCACCCTCCTCGCCTTGGTTGTTGGGTGGGTCATTCCTCGGCTCCTGGTGGCAGATGTAAACTGGGAGATTGTCACCCCCAGCCTCAGCAGCGGCTGCAGCTCGGGCAGCCAAGCGGTTGGAGGGGCGGGTTCCCCAGCGCTGGTTCCATTGGATTTTGAACTGTGCCCAATGGCGCTTCAGGGTAGTTTGGACCTGGAAGTGAAAAGGGAGCCTTGTTTTTATATGATTGCAGAAATGATCCAAGCAAAGTTTGAATTCATGACTCTTGGAGCTTATCAGAGGTGAAAGAAAGTAGAATTGTCACTTCTGAACTCAAAGACTGAGCTCTATGTGTTGTGGCCATGGAATGTATCATCTTGTATCATGCAAAAATGGAAACTGAGTTATTCTCTGCAAAGGTTATTTGCTGTTTTCTTTTTCTTCTTGTGCTCAGATTATGTTGAATATATAAAGTAAGGAAAACATCTTATTTTTCCCCAATAGAAAGCCAGTTCCCCTAGTATTGTGGACACTCGTTTCTACATTTTATGATTTTATTTTGTTATTAGTGCATTTAGTAAAATAGAATGAAGTTTGTATGGTGTATGGGTACATGCATATAATGCATTTTGATAATTTCCACTCCTATGACCTGTTGTTTCTCCCCTTCTCCCTGATCCCCTTTTTTACCCAGTGGATGGAAGTTTATTTGGTCTCATAATAAGCAGTACAAGTCATATTAGAAAGAAAGGCTTAGGAAGCACTTTACCTGATACCACATATGATAGAGCAGTGTTTCATCTGCATCTATGTATCACTGAGCATGAAAATATATACCCAAACCACAGCACAGTCTTAGATCATGATAATGACCTTGTATTGTGGATTTACTCTTGCCCAACAGGGCTTGAGGCTGCATGTGCCATGTGAAACTCTTGACTCATGCAGTGACAACCTTTGAATAATAAGAGTTCAGTCTCTTTTTGTTAAAAGACTTCTAACATGCAAATAAACTTACTAAACTGCTTTTATAAATGTGAAAAACTACACTGAAAACAAGAGGTACAGATTATGTTAAAACCAAAAGCTCTCAATATGAAAACTAAAATAACCACAACTGAAAACAATGATAAAGTTGCTTATCTAGCTCTGGTTTTTACTGGTTCAATTTAAGAGTTAAGATCATCTTTCCCATTGTCTTTAGTTTCTTGCTTTTCTCTATAGCTGAACAAAACTAAAAAATAAACAGATTACCACAAAAATATCATTATATATTTTTAAGAATTTCTGGTGCTCAGTGCATATGACAAGTTTATGCTATATGATTGAAAATAAGGTAGATGTTCAAACTTAAAACAATTATTGCCATAAAAGACACATTGCCATTAATCCTCTAAAAATATTCTCCTTTGTTTCACACACATGTATTCAGTGATTCTTGCTGCTTTTTGAAACAGTTCTGAAAATCCTGCATGTCCTCAGTTGTGTTGTCACGGCTGCCTCAGAGTGATGAATTAATTCAAAATATTTACCTTTCGTTGTCCTTTTGACTGTGGGAGAGCCAGAAGCCACATGATGCCAGATCCCACAAAAAAGTGGATGGGGACACATTGTAATATCTTGTAAGTCTACCCTTTTGTTGGATGGTGCTTAGCAGCAGTGCCTACCGTACTTTTTTAAATCACATCTTGTAAAGACACTCATAAAAGAGGATTTCTGGAACTGCTTTAGAAAGTGGCAAGGATGATTGGATAGATGTGCTTGAAGTTATAGGGAATATCTGAACGGAAGACAATATGTCTTAAACTGCAATATATTTTGTAACATTCACATGTGATCAAAATATTTTGATCATATCTTGTACGTAAAAAATATTTTGCCTTGATTTCTTAATATATCTTTAGTTTATTCTGTTGCCAATCTTGAATACAATAGCTAAGTACCTGTGAGAGAATCTGGGGACAATATGAGGTAAGTCCTGTAACTATTTGATCATGGAAAGCCATTTTATCTACACATGTATGAATGTGAAAGAAGATCTGAATGACAGAAAAACCTACTGAAATGTATAAGGCTGGAAGTTTTTAGGAAAAAGTAAACACCATCCCCTAATAGTTATTAGTATCTACATGATTCTGTAGATCTTTATTTAAGAGAAGAAATATTAATGATTTGTTGAAAAACAAGTCAAGGTGGTGTGCAATACAGCTGGTGATTTATCCTCTCATAGAGAGTGACTGGAAGATTCAGGATGACAACTAACCATGAGAATAATTTAGCAATCTGATAATTTGAACACTAAACTCTGGTCATAGGTGGTTGGGTATAAAGAACTTTACCTACAATTATATTTAAAAGAAACTAAGATAAAAACAGTGTTAAAAAGTGAAATGTGCAATGTGGCTGAACTTGGTATTTGTTAAAGCCATACAGGGAACCAAGGGTGGCATAAAGTTTGAGCTATCAATGTATTGAGTGTTAAGAATGTACCGTGTGTGATTTGTGTGAACTTACTTAACCATCATGACAGCTCTCTTAGGAGGGCACCACTGTTATTTTTACTTTCAGCAGAGAGAATTGAGATCACGTCATGCGACCACACTAAGAGAGCTGGAAGTGGCAGAGCCACAGTCCCGAGTGAATCTTGGCTTCCTCTGAGTTGTATTGTAGCTCTGTAAAAGCTAGATTTATAATCAGGAAGCCATTAAATGTCCTATTGAGGAACGGGAAGATACTGGTTCAGTATATTTTTCCTCTAGAGGAACTACACTATTTGCAGGAATCCAGACCCTTTCTAAGATTGTCCTTGGAAAACATAAACAGACACTTAAGGTGTCCAAGCTAGACAGAAGAAGTTCAGAGTGAGTTTGAAAAGTCTCAGAAGAAAAGTCAGAAACGGTAGCCCACACCTCAGCACTCTGGAATGCTGAGACTGGAGGACCACAAATTTGAGCCTAACTTGGTCAATTTAGTGACTTAGAGAGTCCTGATCTCATAATATAAAATAAGAAAGGATTGGAAATATACTAATTCAGTGTGAAAGTCCTGGTACACACATGTACCAAAAAAGTTCCATCAGAAAATGAAAATGTTTTGTGTCATCTGTCCTTTTAAAATAATCTCCATCAGATGTATTTATGTATATTGATGACCTACCCAACCCAGCAAGATCCAAAGGGTTTGAAGTCTATTTTGATTTTTAAAATTATTACTACAGAAAGTTTTACAGTCTTAGCTAATTGCATCCCCAAATTACAACCCATCCTTTTGTGTGAAGATGGTAATCGACTTCAATTTGTAAACCGCATATATAAGAACAGGCCCCGAACAGCATGTAAAAGACACTCCAATAATTATAGTTTAATAAAGGTAATTATCTCATACAACATTGCAGGCTGAGCCTGATGCTACCTTTGTGACAACAATAAACGTATTGAATCAGTGACCTTAAAAAAAAGTAGGGAGACTTTTGGCATTTCTGAATAATTACAAATTGTTAGGAGATATCAATTGTAAGTATAAGATATAAAATTCTGAATTATATAAATTTATTGTTCGTTAGTAAAGCAATGAACACAAATTGCATTTTTTTCTGATCAGATCAATTTATCTATTGCCAGCTCTAAAAACCAAAGTCTTGATCTGTTGGTTTGAAGACATAATTATCACACCTGGGTCTATTACTGAGCTACATAAGGTGGTATATTTGGGCCTCAGTCCCATGTCTGTGAGTAGCACACTCTCTGCATAGGAGTTAAAATTTGTGTTTTAAAAAACCTTTCAGGTGATTCTGATGTCTGCTTGGTTTTGAAAAGACTTGTCTAGAACAAAGAAATTACTGCTTAGCTTTGAGGCCGCAGGAAGAATTTCTTTGTCTCTGGAAAGGAAATAGTCTCTTGGTATGACTTTCTCTTTATCTAGCTGAATTTATACATCCTTAAGTTAGCACCTGCCTATCTCCTCCCTCTCCCTATTTTAGAAAATTATGGAAATAAAGACAATAAGCTTGAAAAGCAGACTTTCTTGATGAGGGAATTTCTAAATAGAAACATTCTTTGCATAAGTAGTGAAAAGAGTATCATTAAAAGGCATAGCATAGGGATTGAGAGGAACAGCACATAGGGAGAGGCTTTTACAGACAGTAAGGGGAAGTAGCAAGAGCAAAGCCTTGCAGACCAGAGAGGAGGAAGAGAGAGGGGAGGCATGGGGACACGTGTGACCTTGGTCTACAAACCATTTTAGTCACAACTCAAGAAACATACAAAAGGGAGGAAATGTAGTGTGCTGTTAGTGTCCCCATTCTAAGCCACTCCTTGGAAAGAAATTATGCATATTTATGTTCACGATCATTTTTCTGAGGGACGCAAGATACCAAATAATTTATTCATATTTGGATAGTCAGTTTCTGCAGATTGGATGAGTTGTTACAGGAAATGCTTGATATAATAAGCATGGTCTTGTGGATGTCTCCTGATTTCTATTACTTTAATTCTCCAAATTCCTTTCCTGCTTTTAATCTATGCATGGGTCCTCTATATCATCCATTTCTAGCAACCAAGAACAACATACTGATAATAAATCCAAATTAAAATGTCCATCTCGCCATTGTATAACCAACATATCAGTCTCCTGGATTTCTGCAAAACTCAATATTGAATCAGACAAGTTCCATCACAGCTCTATCTCAGACACAGTTGGAAATAACTTCTTCCAAATGTGCCTGACTGTGTTTAGCGTTGTAAGGTGATGTTTATACAGAATACTCAGTGGAGACTGGATACCTGAAACATGGCCTGAAATATTACATCTGGCACAGTGTACAATTTCTGTGCTATTAGACATGCCGCATTGGCACTTTCCTCCAGTAACCAGATCTTAATGAAAAGGGGCATGATTTCCCTATTTCACAAAACAGGTAACAGACTCGAGAACTCAAAACATTTCAGTTGTTAGGGACACTCTCTCTTGGGTTTGCCATGTCTGACATTTCCAATGACATCAGAGTTAGGATGACATTATTTTAGGTGAAAAAAAAGTTCTCATGCCACCTGAAACAACTCAAAAAGCATGGGTATACTTTCACAGAATATGCACTACTGTGGTGCTATAGATAGGGCAATTTATGATCTCCTCACTTATTGTTTCTTACTATTCCAAAGAAGAAAAGAAAAAAAATAAAGAAGATAGTCTAACAGCTGGCAACAGAAGAGTATCTCATTTTGTAACAGGATCCTACTCTGGCCCATAGCAATAATGAATATAAAATATATTTTTGTTAACTAAAATAATAAGGTATTGATGACATGATGAAGGAAGGAAAGAATAAAATGTCTCAAATCAAGAGAGAATAAGTATTTTGCCATGTTGGGTTAGAGATGGGTAATAGAATACAGAGTAATAAAATATTTTAGATGGTCACTAAGTATTATTTAACCACAGAATTAAAGAATAGAAAATAAATCATGTATATCTTGGTATTGGTTAGAAAATGCTTCTAATTACTACTAGGAAAATAATATATTGATAACAAAATGTGACTTGCCTCATATAAAATTATTCTTAATAGGATTTAATTAAAATGAACTAAAACACATTTCTGCATTTAAAGTCACACAGTTATATAGGATGCATGCTCCACTTTTTAAAAACTCTAGCAAGGAATTACAGAAATAGATATTTAATTGAGATGGAGGTAGTTTAACTGAGAATCAGAACATCTCCGCTAGAGTGGCCATCACTACGACTACTTTTGAGACCCTGGATAAGGCACATTTTCTTGGAGTTTTGAATTCTCACCTGAAAAATGAGGAAGCTTTTAAATTTTATTCCTTGAAACCTGGAAGTTTCTTGGAAGGACATCTGGGGCTACAGCAACTTCGCGTTTATGCCTTATAAATCGCAATCCCAGGCAAGAATGTATCGGAGGGAAGGCTACTCTGGCCACACAGACAGATCTCTAGATTCTATTTATATAAGTGTTCAAATAATAGATGATTTATTCAAGAAACTTATCTTCAGGGTGACTTTCAAAATGTTGAATAGTAAGTACTAAGCACCTGGAACAGAAAGCAGTGGGCCAGGAAAAACTGGCTGACACTGGCTCTGTCCTAGCAAGTAACAGGGTCTCCCAAAAGGAATAGTGACAAGACTTCTCTGTCTACGGGAATGCAGGATGACTTTCTCCATTCCTGCTGACCGATTCAGCATGCAGCCTCAGAAACCGGCACTCAGCTGCCATCTGGGGTCTATCTGCAGTTGTCCACGGCTGGAGATGAAATTAAGCCTGGAGTAGTGGAAATTGGATAATCCTGCTAGTCATGAAACTCCTTGAGGTCGACTGTAGAAATGAGATCAAGTGTACGGAAGCTCTCCATTAACTGCCAAAGACTGGCTTTATAGAAACGGTAAGTAGCATATAAAATGCATGCTTACCTCATTGTTGCAGAAGCAGTAGATAGTCGCAACGAAGAACCCCTGCAAAGAGAAGGAAAAAGAAAGGTGAAGTTATTTTTGTATGCAGTATTTTATTTCATAATCAATATAAATAGATTGGAGGGAAACGTTTCACTACTGCAATAGCACGTGAATATAAAGGTGGGAAAAAGAAATACGCAATTCCCACATTTAGGGCTATGCTACCAGAGTATTCTGTTAGAAATGTTTTTTTGTTGTTGTTGTTAGGATTCTACTACTTGACAACTTGGACGGGTCTAGCAAATCTGGTTAATATTTTGCTCTCTTTATCATGGAGATTTTTAGTAGACTATGCTGATTACAGTGGAGTGCAATAAATTTGTGTTCTTAGAAATTTAAAATCTGAGATCTTGTAAAGTTCAGTAGAAAAATCCTTTACAAGCATATTAGAGTAGGTGGCTGGGAGCCTGTACTGGTAGAGTACCATACCTAGTACAGTATTATAACTACATTCACCTCTTATACAAGGATATGGACTAGGTAACTTCTAAGGTCCTGTTCACTGTTCAGATTTCTTGTGTTGAATCTTTAATGATGGTCAAAACAATAATTTAAGTTATTAAAACAGCTCCTAAACATTTTTTTCAAAAAGCTTGTGAATGTTAGTGATACAGAATCATGGGGTTTGTTTGGTACATTTACGCAAGTATCTTGAGAACTGTCTCCAAAGGTCCACCTCTTAGTTTCTAGTGAGCTGTCCTTTATGTAAACTCCCTTTTTAACACATTTGACTTTGGTTATCCTCTCACATTAAGTCTTGACTGTTGAAAATAAATCTAATTTTTAATTTTCAATCAGGACAAAGAGCCTGAGAGCCTGTGTTAGAATTACCACTGCCTGAGGACCACTTCTACCCTAACTTGGTGTCAAAATACCTAGCAGTAGGCTTCAGTGATGCTTTGGATTTGGGGCAGAATGAATGGCAACAGAGCTGCCATTCTCCTCTCTAGTCTTTCAGACGGTGAATAGTCCAGGAATACTCTGTGTACCTATCTGTTCCCTTACATGAAGAAGCACTTGGGTACCACTTTCTTTTACAGTCACCGAAGAGTCTTAGCTGAATTCCTCACATTTTCCTGACCATCAGGCAACAGAGCAGAGAGATGGGTGGCTCTCTGGAAATTCATTCTCCCTCAGAGTCTCATTTATTTATAATAAAAAAAAAGATCTGACAGTCACTGTTATGTGTGACCACCTGCCAGGGTCGGGCCAGCTGAGAGTCCTGTGAGTCATGAGAATGCAAGCATGTCAGATAGAAACCAATGTCTTAAAATACCTGCTTTTCTTTGAAATTTGAGTTGGGCCTGTTGAATTGAAGAGTGTAAGTTACAATGTTTAAGATCATGGGCTTTAGAGGTGGACAGATCAGCTAGTTTAATAAATACACTGTTGGGTTCTTTACCTGGAAGTGAATCAGAGAGTGCATGAAGTAGTCGTAGATCTTCCCGAGCACTTTGTTGGAGGGCCTCCAGGGAAAGACGACAAACTGGATTCCCAGCAGGGGCACGAGGATCATGGTGGCCTTCACCGCCTTCAGGTACATGTAGGACTCCGCCTCGTGGGTTTCCCTCATCTTAGTCACCAGCACCCGGACAATGTTGAGCAAAAAGAAGAAATTGACCTGAAAAAACATGACAGGATGAGAAAATCATTAGATGCGTACCATGCAAGGCCACTCCTGTCCTCACTTCTGGTTTACCCAGTGTGTGGAGCTGACGTCAGCCCCATGGAACATGAAATGCCATCTGGGAGGCCAAGGAGACTCTTCTTGGATCTGTACTCCTTTTCTCTTTTTTCCTCCAAGTGAAAAAATGTTTTTCTTGTCTATGTAAAAATGTTAAGCTCAAGTCTAATGCTGGTATTCATTCTTTATTTAGATTTTTAGAGGTTTTACAGAAGTTTTAAAGAGCACTTTTACATCTTGCCTTTTCATTGTCAACTGAAAACGAAATGAGGATCACAAATGGACCTGCAAAGTAGTAGAGACAGCGAACCCAGCCTTCTTTTATAAATGATACATATTTTTAAAATAACTTCATTGAAAAATAATTTACATTAAATAAATGGAGAAGTAAAGGCTACACTTGAGAAGTTTAGACAAATGTATGCACCAGGTTAACAACCATTTTAAAAAAGTACAAAACATCACTCCTAGAAATAGAGATTTCTATAGTTTATCCTCTTTTGTGTCTGGCTACTTTGTTTTAAAATATCCATGTTGTGTATATCAGCATTCCATTCATTTCTAACACTGAGTGGTACTCTATTAGATAAATGATATGCCTAGTTCGTTTAATTATTTTCCCATTAATGGAAACTGGAGTTCTTGCCTCTCACTGCCATTAATAAATGTTACACATATTTGGATTCAAGTCTTTGCATAGACCTATGTTTTCATTGCTTTTACCAAGGAGTAGACTTCTACTCCTGTCCATACAGTGAATATATGTTTAATTTTGTACCATGCTGCAAAACTGGGTTTCCCAAGGGGGATTTTACCTAGCATTGTCCCTTCCAACAGCCTATGAGTCCTCCAATGCCCTTCACCTTTGCTGGCCCTTTGTAAGATCATTCTTTTTAAGATCAGCTATGCTGATGGAGGTGTAGTGTTATTTCATTGCTGTTTTAATCTGCATTTTACTGGATATTAATGAGGTTGAGTACTTTTCATAAATCTGTCAGTCTTCATTCAGAATGTTTCAATCCCTCTTTTTGAACTCTATGATTTGCCTTTTTACTCTAAATTATTAGCTCAGCTTTAATACAGTAAATTTATCAATCTCTTCCTTAAGTGCTTTCTTAACCCTGCTTTAGAAATCTTTTCATACTTTAAGTTCATGGAGACACCTAAGTTATCTTCTAGAGGTACGATTGTTTTGCCTTCACATTTAACCTTACAACTCACTTACAAATTATTTTTTGTGTGTTTAGTTGTGGCATCAAAGATATACTTTTATCCTTAGGTCATTTAACCTAACTCTTTCCTTATAAAAGTCCATAAAAATTTTTGGGTTAACTGACTTAAAGTTCATAGTTGATACCTAACAGAGTCAAGACATGGAAGAAAGTCACTCAAATCCTAGACAAGTAGGACAGTGGCATCAATGGCAAGAATCTGGCATTGAGCCATATGTCTACTATTTATTGCTAACTCACTAAGCAAGTGGGTGTTTGAATTTCTAGACCTCAAAATCAGAACTGAGGACGATTTGACAGATGCAAAAATGTCTCAAAAAAAGCTTGTAGTAACAGAGACAGGCTTCTGCTAAGCAGAGACACTGCATGAAGAAATAAATGCTATGTATCAAATTTATTTTGTACACTAAACATTTTAAGAACTATTTTTTAGGAGCATATAGATGCCTACCTAGAAAACACATTTAATACCAGGAGTACAAAAATATAAAATTAAGAATTAAAATATCTGACTAATCTTAAATGGATTGGGACACATGATATGATATTATTTACATAGAAAAGTTGAAACACATTTTCTTTCTTTTCTTTCTTTCTTTCTTTCTTTCTTTCTTTCTTTCTTTCTTTCTTTCTTCCTTCCTTCCTTCCTTCCTTCCTTCCTTCCTTCCTTCCTTCCTTCCTTCCTTTCTTCCTTTCTTTCTTTTTTTTGGAGGATAGTGATATTGGGGATCAAACCCAAGACCTTGAGCATGCTAGGCAAGCACTCTGGCACTGAACTATATATTCCTAGCATTCTAATTTTATTTTGATATGAAACATGATCTCTACCAAATCAATCAACACAATGGTCAAAAGACTTAAGTATAAAAATTAGAAAACTGACATCTTTTGGGTCATGTTATGGCTTGTATTTAGATATCCCCCCAAAGCCTCATGCAGTCATAGTTGTGGAGTTTTGAAGGTGCTGGATTAATGTATGGGGATATGGATTAAGGTGTGATACTGGGATTAAGGGTGTGGATAGTGGAAGCCCCACACTGGGTATAGGTGACACTAATCAACTGATTTACAGCCTGGATGGGGACATGAACAAGGCAGGCTGGCTGCTGCTGCTTGTTGCGGCTCTTTCTGCCTGCTTTGCCATGGATTATTTCTCCTTTGTGATGCCCTTTTGCCAAATCCCCTACCTTGGAGTCAGCCAACTTTGGACAGAAAGTTCTAAAAATTGTAAGCTGAAGTAAACCTTTCTTCCTTTAACTTTGGGTGTCAGGTATTTTGTCTCAGTAATGAAAAATGTAACAACAGGTCACAAGCTAGTTTTGGTTGTGAAGGTTAGTTTTACAAATAAAGTTGTTTTGATTTTTTTGGAGGGGGGAGTACCAGAAATCAAACTCATGACCTCGTACTTGCCAGACAGATGCTGTGGCACTGAGCAATATCCCCAGCCCTGATTTAAAATTTTAACTGATATTTTATTTTATTTTATTTTTTGTTTTGGTACCAGGGATTGAACTCATGACCTTGTGCTTACCAAGCAAGCACTTGACCCACTAAGCTAAACCCCTGGCCCCTGATATTTTATTATTTATTTATTTAAGGAGAAAAAAAACCAGAAAAAAGGTAGAAATATTACAGAATTTCAAGAAAAGAAGATAAACAGTAAGAAATCACTAGTTGATAAATTACACATAGTTCTCCTAGAAATAGTTATTCAAGTTACAAAATTAAAGCACACAAAGTGGACACTCAAGCAGTGAGAGTGCAAACAGATCTGTTCAATAATCCAACAAAAACCTAGAAATATGGTTATCAATCCCACACACCTAAACATACATGCAGCTATATCTTTTATAGTGGTATTTTATTTTAAAAAGGGTACAGTGATTTTTTTAAAAATCTAGAATAGAAGTAAGTAACCTGAAAATTTGAGAAAGATAAGACATTTCGATTATTATGGTGTGTTGTAAAGGTTCATGACAGGCTAGTGAGTACAACTCTATTCTAAATAATGGCAAAAATAATTTGAATTCCACTGGAAAGGCCAGGAAAGTTAGAAGATACTCTGGGTGACATCCCAATTTGATCAGTTGTGAATGGATACTTCCTCACTGCAGGAGTAGGTTGTGATCTATGATCAAGAGTATTTTACTTTTTCACTCTTATCTGATGAAATTGTTTTTATGGTTAATGGAGAAGATAATAATACATAATATATAATGTGGAATATTAGTATTGCTGGTCTAACATTGACAGCATGTAGTAAACCATAGGTAGAAATAAAAATACTTGAATTCAGATTCAGATACTAACATTCTTCATCTCCTCTTGCCCCTAAACACTTTTTATTGTTCCTGGCATTTTAGTAAGATTACTATAGTCTTTGTAGTATCTGAGGAAGAAGGTTCAGGGGATGCCATATTGCGTGGTATCTTAATTTCTTTTAGTAGCACCTTGTACCATTCTTGCAGCCTCTTGGTCTTCACCTTCACACACAGAAGTCTTAAGCTACACTGTTGTTAGATGTATATGAAAATGAGCTTATAGTAACACCCTCCTATAAATAAAAATGATCTTTTCTTCCAGAATCAAATTGCTTTCTCTACCTAGACTATCATTAAATTTTCTTCACTTTAAAGTTATAATACATATGCTAAATAATACTTCTATTTTCACAAAAGTTCCAACAAGAGATAATACTGTTAAAAGCAGATTTAAAACCAATTCTCACCACCAGCGCCACCATGACAGGCCCATGGATGATGTACAGCAAGTGGGTAT
This sequence comes from Hydrochoerus hydrochaeris, assembly GCA_004027455.1. Taxonomy (NCBI): domain Eukaryota; kingdom Metazoa; phylum Chordata; class Mammalia; order Rodentia; family Hydrochaeridae; genus Hydrochoerus; species Hydrochoerus hydrochaeris. The sequence continues at coordinate 18,855 of PVLA01000771.1, forward strand.
CCACACTCATCCAGCAGCTGAAATGAGGAGAATGTACATGTAAGTATAAATATATTTATTATGAGCCTATTAACTTAAAACCACCATAATACTTACTTGTCATTGAAGTACAGTGCCCGAGTAATAGCATGGATAGTAGTTGGTACCAGTGGGAACCCTAAAAACATGAGAAATACAAGTCACACTTGGTTCCCTAGTCATTATTAAAAGCTAGATTTGCATGGAAAACACTGGCAAAGTTAGTGTGTCTTTCAAGATATTCCTCAGATATTTGTACACAAATTACCTTTGGTCAAAACAGGTGAAACAGAGTTTAGTTAAGAACATCAGATAAGTAACTTTTGCAAAGTACTCATTGTAGTGGGGACACAATAACCTGCCCTAGGACTCTTACTACTGTCATTACGTCTATGATAATGACCTTTCCGTGGATGGCTGTTAATGGGGAGAAGAAAGTCTTTCCTTGTGGGTGGAGGAGGCTGTCATGGAGAGGATCTGAGCCACTCTGTAGGGGAGTCACCTTGGAGAGTGTTATGGCAGCAAGAACATGATTGCTCCTAAAATCTCCCTTGATGTTCAACTTAGTTCCTCTCAGATTTCCATTTCTCAATTTGTTTGTATTGTGTGCAGCAATCTTGTTTTTTTTGTCATTCTTTTAAATGTAACTGAAATTTATAATTTTCCTTATAAAAGATTCTTGTTTTGATGCTGGTGTACCTATGTGCAATAGAGTACAATGGACTGAGATATCTGTAGGAAGAGGTTTTGTTATTATCATCAAATTAAGAAATGTGTCTCAGAAAAGAAACCTACACACTTTGTTTTCTGTGAATTAAATGAAAAAAGGTGATAAACTCAAAATAATCGAGTTTTCACCTAAGAATAACCTCAGCCTCTAAACTCATGAAGCATATAATTCAGTAAGGTCATTGATTAAATGCTTGGCCTGAAATAATTTAAGAGTTGGACTGTTTATACAAAATATGATTGTGTTATTCACAGTAGTTCTAATATGCCATTTCCCATTAAAGTTCAGAAAGAAAAACTCATTCTCTGGGTTTAAATTGAAATACCTATTTAAGAATTAGATGGCAAAAGAAGCACATGGAAACCTGAATCCTGCCTTCTCATTTTGTTGAAAGGCAAGTGTGCTTTCTACTTAATACAGAATGATTTAAATCATGCTGATGAAGTTTTAAATTGTTGCTGATTAAGAAAGGTTAAGATATTACATAAAGAGTTTACTTGCTATCATTACTTTCTTTTTAATATAGTTGAATAACTTTTTCCTTTCTCCTTTGTAGTGTTTATGTGGGGTAAGCAGATATATTTGTTGACTGTCAGCAATAATGACAAAATGTTTTTTAAGTAATTTACCATGCATCAATATAGATAGAGCAGTGTATAAATTGTTCCTTCCTGGATGCCCTTGTCTATGATGAACACAGGAAAGCATACGTTTAGTATCTCCTTGTCTCATGGAAACTCTCACGAGTGTAGCAGATAAAGATGCTTTTGCATAAGAGGAGTATAAAGAATGGGCTACAACTTTTATTTCAAAGGAAACAAGTGAGTTATATCTGACAGAAATCATGTATACACTTGTGGTGTGGGCATGTGTGTGCAGTGGGCCTAAAGTAGGATGTTATTTTCAGGTGTTGAAAGCATTTAACCAGCACTAATTTCAATCGGGAATGCGAAACCACACCAGTTGATTCCTGGTGTGAACTGTTTTGGAAGCCTAGAAATGACTGAGTGAATATATACGAGGATGAGAAGGCCAGAGAAAGGAAAGGTTAGTTCTTGTGGAAGGTTAGAGCAAAAGAAAAAAAAAAGTGCTAAGAGACCACATGTGTTTTGAGGGCAGAAAGGAGCAGAACTGAGGACCTAATGTGGAACTGGGAGATCCCAAGCCTGATTTCTAAACTCCCGCATTAAGGAAGTGGATGCCACCACCTCTGTGCCTCAGATGTGGGGTTTGGCCTGTACTCTAGATGGCCTGTCTAGTTTACAAAGATGCTGCTTCCCTTTTTTCCGGGAAGCCCTATGTCCCTATACGTATCCTCACTATGTGACACTGTTCCTTTCTTCTTTATGGCCACAGTGCATTGAACCAGGGCAGGACACCTGCCTTTAGTCAGACCCATAACATTTTCTTGCCCTGCTCTTCAGAACTGAGACTTAAATTGGGTTTTAGTTTCCATGTTCCTGTAATAGAAAAACATGAACTGGAGAAACTGTGAGGAAGGCTGTATTTCCCATAAGAATTAAAAGAGCAGCTCTATGACCTGTAGAGAAAGAGAAAGGTTAAATACTCAGAGAAAGGTCGGATACTCAGAGAAAAGCAAAGACAAAAGGCAGAGTGTATTTCTGCTCTTCTAGTCCTAGGATACAGACCTCTGGATAGGCCGAATGAGTTTGGGTCCTTAGCTTCTATAAGATACTCTCAATTTTGATAATTTCTCTGCTTTTCCTTAAGTTAAAACATATTACTGTCTTTGCTTGTGACCAAAAGGTGGTAGCATCATCCATTTAACTTTGAGGCAGCTCACATACCTGTACCACTGATCCATCTTTATAGGATTATTTTATCTGATTTGGGCAATGTATTTGTTTAAAATTGGCATCTTCCTATTAGGTAAGGGTATCATGGAAAGTAATATGGTATTGTATAGGGTTAACCCAGGTGTATGGACTGGAAAAGATGTTTGATGGGTTACAGAATCTCTCAGGCACAATTCTATAAAGTTGGTAACAATGTCTGTGGGACAGGCCTTCAGATGAAAAAGTTGATGTTTTTAGAAAGCTCTTGGATTATACTCCTGCTTCACTAAATATTTCCTCTTCTATTGTTATTTTTAGTGGGTTCCTAATGTGCTGCATTAAAGGCCAGGCTTAGCTGAGGTGCATCTGGAACCTCTGCTCTGAGAGGAACAGTCACTATGAAGGTTCAGCTTAATTGTCAGCTTTATTGGATTTGGATGCTCCACGGGGTATTAGTGAAGCACATTTTTGGATTTATCTGGTGGGTTGTGCAGAGATGATCTTGGGTGCTGTATCTGGTCCCTGGCTTCCTCTCTGGAACTAGTCCCCTGTTCTTCTTCCTGGTCACCATGAACCAAGCAATTTTGCTCCCCCAGGCTCTTCTGTTATGATGTTTCTGAGTTGGAACCAGCTGATTAAGGACTGAATCCCTGAAACCATGAGCCAAGTTAAATCCTTCCTTGTTTAAATTGTATGTGTTGGATATTGTGCCCCAGTGATGGGAAAGCTGATTAATACAGCTACTCTGTGAGTCAACTTGGTGAGGGAAGCCTCAGCTACATGGTCAGGATGGGGTGATCCATGGGTTCTCCTTCAAGGATGAAACTTTTTTTTTTGTATGAGGGATCAAACTCACAACCTTGTGCTTGCAAGGCAGGCATTTATGCCACTGAGCTAAATCTCCAGCCCAAGGATGAAACTTTTAAGGCAAGTATTTTTTTTTGCCTTGATAAGGCAGCATTTATTTTTGTCCTAATGTTTTTTCCTTCTCACTGGCTCACCATGTATTTTCTTCCATCCACCAAGATTTGTGGAAAGAGGGGCAACTCAAGCGAGTCCAAAGAAACCCTACCCTGCTTTGGTCATTCTGCGCAGAAGAAGCACCAGCTTACAGAATCCAACCCTTAGCTTTTCACAGTCACTGCCTGGTCAGGCTGCCTCCACCGGGAACCTCTGGTTATGTGTGCCTCTCATTTGGACTCAACTTTCTAGACTTTCAGTTGAGGAGTCTTGATGAACAACTGACAGAGAGAAATGAGGCTAGGGTGGGAAGTTCAGAGTTTAAAATACGAAATTCTCCTTTGCATTACAAATGTGTAAAGAATAAGATAGCAGAGAACCTGATAAAATTTCTCCAGGGCCTACTTGGTGTTCATCCCTTAGCTGAACTTACTTTCTGGGCATTCTTAGAGTGACAGTCTTCTTTTTCTGTGCCAAACCTCAAATGCATCACAATGTGATTGGAATTGTCAGAGGGCTTTATTGAGCTCTCAGGGACTGAATTCTTGCCAATACCCATATGTCATTATTCCTTGAAGGATCTAGGTCCATTACTCTATTCTTTGAAAGCAAGACTAGAAGATTGTAAATATTTAAACACATGTTAAGTTTGTCAAAACTCAGCTGGAGGAAATACCTACCCCAGCCCAGGAGATAATACCAGCGCAGGTGCTTTGCCTCGGTAAACACGGACACCACAATGAGCGTATGAAGATAGATCCCTTCACAGAGCATCCAGAAATAATTGCAGGACATCATGTACTGGTGGAAGAAGTGCAAAATCTTGCAGCTCACCTGTCAAAAAGAAATGAGGATACTTAGAGGAAGACAGAGGTAAAAGTTCCAGCAGTGAACAGAGCGTAAAGTAAATATGAGTCAAAGAATCTGCATTCAGCTTATAGGGAAATTTCTCAAGCACCTGTCAACATGTGCCAGTCTCTTTATTCACAACTCAAGCCACAATGTGTAGATCACAGGTATTTTATGTAAATGACTATATAGACCAAGGGAAGCTGAGTCTATAAAATGTTCTTTGCCCATTACATTCTTGGACTTATCTAGATTGCACTGGTTTATTTTCCTGCAATGTGTCGGGAATTCATAATTTGGAAAACATAATTTAGGATCTGTCAATGTTTATGCCCTTTTTCTCCATATGGATTATGAGGCATCAAAACAGACACGAGATGACAAAATAGACTCCAGAGTAACAAAGCAGTTGACAGACTTCTGTGTATGATTCAGGGGCCTATTCTGAGCCTAGTGCATGTGTATATTTTTACTGTCTTGTGTGTGTGTGTGTGTGGTTACTGGGAATCAAAGTCATGACCTTGCACTTACTAGGAAGGCACTGTGCCACTGAGCTATAGTTCCAGCCCTAGATGTGTATATTTTTGTCTATGTGTGAAGTTTAAATGTTTGTTATGCTCTCTCTGCACAAAGAGATTAGGATGGAATCCTTGCTTGTTACTCAGTGAAGATTTAGGAACCACATATCTGGAAAATCAAGTTAACTACATAATGCTCTCTGTATATAAATGATAATTGCTTAAAGTACAAAAGATAATAGTACCCTAAACTGTTCTCTTGTCCTTGGGAGGAGGTTTCTCATCTAACACCACTGACATTTTGGAGCAAATACATTTTTTTTCCCAACTATGGGAGGTTGCTCTGTGCATGGTCAGAAGTTTGGTAGTATTCCTGGATGACATCTGTCAGATGCAAGATGCATCCCCCTCCCAGATACCAGAATGAAAAATGTCTCCAAACATTGCTAAATGTCTCCTGGGTTTCAAAATGTCCCGGGATGAGGACCACTACCCATGGTGTCCAGTTGTGCTTGATTTCCAGCAACCAAAATCACTACCACAACAGTAGCAGTGACAAAACTGGGCACTGAAAACTTGAGGCAGAGCCAGTGGTTATTTGCACTGTTACTGTTTTACCAAAAGTTCTTCTATGCATCAGATTGCGTTTTTCTTTTTAAATTAATGATGTATTTTTATTAGCACATGTTTGCAGTATATTATGTTTAGGTTTATTGTGAAGAGTTTGTACATGTCTGTAACACATCTGCATCCTTTTTTGTCCTGTTCCCTTTCCCTCCTCTGCCCTCTCCAACTCTTGACACCTTTCCCATCAAAAAAACCCTTCATTTTTGTAGTTTTCCTTTGATTCTCTTTGGACTTCAGGCCTTCTTTCTATAAGCAAGGTAGCCACAGAGTGACTTTCAGTCCTGTAGTCTAGTTTTATGTTCCCTTGATCTTTCACTTCAAAAGCTCCAGTGTCCTGTTCACTTCTTTTACGTTTATATGCTCTCCCTTGCACCAGTCTCCCTGAGGTTGGACAGAAAGAGTTCAGTTTCTACCCTGGGCTTTATTAGTTTGGTGCTCAGCTTTGAGAACTCTTGTTATACTGATCTTCCTGTGCCTATGTTGGAAAAGATTTGACACAGTTTGGTGGCTCAGTTGTCCTGATCAAATGATAGAAGACGTTCATGTTGTTTTTCAGAATTGGGATTCATTTCTCTTTCCTTATATAGGAAGTTATAGAAAATGTGACTTGATTGTTTTATTTTTTGAAGTGTAAAATGCTCAGGTTCTCAATAAAGACCAGTCTTCCTATATTGTCCCTCTCAGAACCAGAAAAAGCTTCTTTCTAGAAAATGATAAGAATCCTGCCAGATTCCTTTAAATGCAGCAGGAACAATGCTTTTAATTCTGCCTTCTAAGTCTCAACATGAAGATCATTGAAGGAACAGAACAAACAAGACAATGAAATTTAGATATTATAGAGATGAAAAGCTCAAATGACACAAATGACAATGGGCAATTTTCACATCACTCAGTAAAATGAGGATTTATTCAGCCCTTGCTTTAACCGTAAATTATTTAGAGTTTAACTTAAGAAAATAGGAGAAAGTGAAGGAATATGCTTCTTATTCTTTGCAGTGCAGGAGAGAATATGTCTAAACCCTTCTGGAGAAAAGATTGACAGCTTTGATAGGAAGGGACAGAGAGATCATCACTGAGTGGTGACACTGCAATTTCCTTTCTTTTTTTTTATCATGACATAAAAACTCTTACAAAAGTAAGGCAGTGACATGTAGCATGGAACAGTTTCCCTTTTTAGGAAGCAATCTTTCTTTTTAATATATTTTTTGGCATTAGATAGAAAAATCTTTATGTCTTTAACGACTAGTTCAGTGATTTGGAAACTTGGTCAAAATTTTAAAACAGCCCATATCTCAGCCTTTGGGCTGCTAGAGAGAAAAAAGTATCTTTAAAAGATGAACAATTCTGTTTTGCTTTAAAGGAGACATAGATGTAAATCACAGATAGAGGGAGAGCTGAGGGATACGCTTTTAACTTCTGACTATGGGTATGGTTATAGTTTGCATTTCAGTTGCAATGCAATAAATATTTGTAGATTGCAATGCCCAATGACTTTCTTTGCTTTTCCAAAAATTTCCTCTGTTTTCTTTTCTCTATCTTTCCACCTCTGTCTTCTTCTTCTTCTTCTTCTTCTTCTTCTTCTTCTTCTTCTTCTTCTTCTTCTTCTTCTTCTTCTTCTTCTTCTTCTTCTTCTTCTTCTTTTGACAGAGTTTTGCCATGCAGTTCAGGCAGGGGCTTGAGCTCACTTTGTAGCCCAGGTTGGTCTTGAACTTGTGTGGATCCTCCTGCCTCAGCCTCCCGAGTGCTGGGATTACAGAAGTGCACCACCACTCCTGGCCTTCTGTCTTGTTTCTTAGTGCTCTCTCTGTCTCTCTGTCTCTTTTCTTGGTTAATGAGAACTTTAATGCTTCTGGGATTGTCAGATTTTCAACAAAAATGTAATATTTCAAATTACATAAATGATTCTGCATATGATCTAGTAATTTTAATGATGTGGTTCTCAGCTGTTAGATGTTATTATTTCTGTCTTTTTAGAAGTGTATAATTTTACTCCTAAAGAAGATCGAGCTTGAGAAAAGAAGTTAAATCTTTCTTGTTTATCATTTACTTCCTCTATATAAAAATTTACTACAATAGGGCTCTTTCTTAACATTTGAATTTGTAGTTTCAATCACAATCCATTTAAATAATCTTTTGAGTGGGAAAAGATACTCAAATTAGGGTTCTGTGCATGTATTTATGAGAGAATATGTACTTTGAACGTGAGACAATACACATTTTACTATGTGTGCCTGTCTCAGAGATAACAAATCGTTTCAGGGATGGATAATCTATAAAACAGATCTACTTGAGATTTCTTTGCTGGATTTTCTTAAAATAATTTGGCTTTTATAGCTACAGTAGTCCTAGGTTGTTTAGATACAGAAGATTAGATAAGTGATACAACAGAACCATCACTGGAAAACAACGGCTGTGTTCACAGAGAAAGTCTCAAAAGCAAATGCCCTAGTTTCTTTCCTTGGGTGAAGCGTATGTTTCACAGTGTACAGACATGAACTAATTTGTGACATTGTACTCATTTGTTGTGTAGTCATTTAGGGCAGCCACTACTATTTATATGTGTTTGGTGAGAGGCATTTGATTTGTCTTATGGAAGAAAACAACATTTGGAAATGTTAAAGCACACAGAGTGTTTATGACAAATTCCACTGTACTTGTAAGCATGTTGTTTTTGGTGGTCCATGCTCACGTTATCTGACCTCAGAAGGAAGAAAATTCCTCTTCTGGGCACATAGATAAAAGTCCCCAGATTTTTGCACCTTTGTTTCCCATGAAAACAAACAAAAAACACTTTAAAACAGGTAAACCTATGACTGAATTCCACACAAACGATTTCAAGAACACAGGATTTTTTTTTCCCTGAGAGCCCTGAGTATTGTGAAGATGATGTTATAAATTGATATTTTCCAAAAATACAATGAATTCAAATTAAATTTTGACTTTTGGGTGCTCAGTACTTGATTGGATGAAATTCTTTCCCTAGAGAGCTTTCTCCTGCATTAACTTACTAAGTTAAAAATATATTGATTAGTAGAACCAAGTGCTAATCATGCCATAAACATAAGCTTGTTTCCTTTTTCTTAAACATACTATGAGAAGGCCTAATGTGTGTGGGAGAATCGGTCTCATTCATTCTTACTGGAAGAAAGTTTTCCGTTCATGTCTCTGGCTTTCTAAAGCACACATGCCCAGGAAATAAGCTGCCTTGGACACAGCTGGACCACTCAGTACTGGCTTAGGGGCTACACTAAAGGTTCTCGACCACACATGAGCTGCCAAGAAGACCAGAGCTGCTTGGTGGTGGCCAGGAAGCAGCCTGCCCACTGTGGCTACAGAGTGCTAAGCAGGTCTGCCCCTAAAAACCGCCTATGAACATGAAAACATCAGCAAACCTACTAATAAGATGGATGGTGAAGAGCAATAAATGGAGCAATACCTCTGCTGGAAAAGCCAAGTCCAGGGACCTAGGGACCTAGCAAGCCACCACAAGGAGAGGTTTAATAGCAACTCTATGAATGATCACGATGTTAGGACCGTGGGGATTTTACAAAACTTTCTGCTTCTTTGGGACTCTAAGACAACCCCTTGGGAATTAAGCAGGACAGTTATTGCTGTCCTTATTTGATTGGTAAGGTTATATAGTTTCTGTAATTTAGTGGCAAACTTAGCCTGAGTTTAGAGTATGTCAAAAAAGATAAATTAACAAGATCTCACAAATATTAAGAACTTCTTTGTACGCTAATACCTAGAGGCATGTACTATGGATGTATGAACCCCCAAAAGAGAGTGGGGAGCAAGTCTCCTCAAGAATTTACAACAACTCATAATTTCAGCACCACTCCTAGGTCAGTATGATTAGTTTTTCAATGACTGGAGTATCATTTCCTGGCCCAGTCCTTATAGATAGTAATTTTCCCAGAGTTTCCTCTCTTAGTGGCAAATGGAAAGTCAAAGATTGATTATTCTCTCATGCTAGATGCTTAGTGAATTGCTTCTACATCTATTTCAAACTCAGCAGCATCAGCTTTACTAATTAACTGGAATGTGCATGTCCAATTATGGGTGGTCTTCACTGTGGAATGGCTGAACCAATTTCTTCAAAATACATCTTCCTGAGAAACAAATAAGACTATGGTACCACGTGGTACAGAAGAGAGAGGTGGGTTTGTGTGACAGGTCTGTGGTTGACACCCATCACTAGGTATTCACCACATGGAGAACACTTGCCCTCACCGAGCCTCAATTTCCAGCTTTAAAAATGGTGATAGTGTCTGCTCTTACTGATGTTTTGTGAAAATTAAGTTGAATGAAATAAATTTTGTTAAAATCAGTTCACATTAGAGTAGAAAGCCTATCAAGGCAAACCCATTTATTCTCTGTGTAAGATAGGAGTTTGTCTCCAATAATAGATGTCATGGTTTTAAAAGATGGATTATAATGTCTTTCTGGATAGATTCATACTGCAAAAGTTATTAACACTGTGGCTCCACTAGAAGCCAAATTAAGCTGCCTTCCCATGTTATCTCACTTCTATGCAGGATGCATGCTATGGGCAGATTTCATGCATTTTTTCACTGGGTTGGCAGACCTGTCAAATGTCAGTGTTGAAAGATGAAGCTATCTACAGAAGCTCAGGTGACAGGTAAGCAGAGCAACAAAAATAAGAATATTCCTTGGCCATTCTTTGTGTGCTAGACAGTTCCTAACTGGGCCTCCAGATGTACTTTCCACCCATTGCTCTTGCCCTGTGCCCACAGAGCCTGATCCATCAGGGCTTCTGGGCCCTGGGTTTCTGGTTGAGTTCAGTTAATGGGGATCCTCAGCAGAGATTGGAAATGAGAATGAATGGATGAGGAGCATTTATTTCCTTCTTGTCTTTTGCAGGGCTGCTACAATCTGGCTGTGTCTGGAGGCAGAAGTCCTCTATGTCAGAGGGTCAGCCTTTACCCAACCACTTCTCAGTCTTTTAGCTCCTTCATGGTTTCTTCCAGTTATCTAGTAAGGTCCTCAGCAAATCCACACATTTGTATCAGGATGAAATATACAAATTTTTTAAGAAAAAAACTGATTTCATATTGGCAGTTTCATATGCAGTGAAATTAGCAGTTACATCATTAAGCTTTTTTGAGTGGACAGTAAATGTGGAGGGCATTCACCGACAAAGAAAAGGTGCATTGTTAAAATTAAGGAAGGAAGGTTTGCAAGAGATGGCAGACAAGCATTTCACCCATTTTCTCTTTTTTGGCATTATTTTAAAATTTAAGTTTTATTCTATGGCTCCCATGTTTCTTTATCTGTGCTTGTTTTCTTTTAAAATTATTTACTTACTTTTAATCAGCACATGTTTGTAGTACACAATGATCACACCCTTCATGAGGAGCTGGTAAATGTACATAACACATCTTAATTATTTTGTTAATTCATCCACACCATCTTCTCCATCTCTTGGTTCCCTTTCCCTATACAAAAGGTATTTCATCTATTTTTAAGATAAAATTATTTTCTGAGGGCAAGAGGATTATCAGATAATAGACAGGGTGATCATACATTATTTTCACACTAAATTGATAAATAAAATCTCCATAGATCAAGGAGTTACTTGTATGATGACACAAAATGATCTGATGTTTTTTACATCAATCTGGTAGATTTGAAATCTAACTAACCTCCTTGGTGTTGCTAAGCTGTCACCAAGTCAGAATTAGAGATTCATCGTGGTGAGGCGAAGGAAAGAACAAAACCTAAGAGTAAGGAGACTTGGGACTGAGTCCTCGCTCTTCACTTCACCAGTTATATGAGTCAGGGAAAGACACGTTGTTCCTTCCTTAGCTTTCTGATCTGAGAAAAGAGGAGTCAGGATGACTCCACATCCCTCTCGGTTTTGGTTTTGGTTTGCAGCAGTTGAGAGTAGCAGGACCTGGTATGAGTGAACCAGCAATGCCTCTGGCTACTCCTTCCTGCCTGCCCTCTGCCAGCTCCCTCACTCAGTCCAGCGAGGGGCCAACAGAAACACCAGAGGGCCTTCCTCCGCTCCTCCACCAGTGCTGCACTTTGCCATCAGGCGGGACAGCGGCTGTCTCGCCTTTACAGTCTTTGCCCTGTTGATTTGGAAGTGCGGCCAGAGTTGGAAACCACTCTGAAAAATGTGATCTTGGAAATAAAGATAGAAGAGTGATGACAAATGGGAATTATTGTGAGTGACTCTCAGGACAATTCTGGTAGGAGTCTACTGTAGTTCTGAGGAATGGAACTAAATGATTTCAGATCCCTGCTCTCCACAATACTTGCTTACAATGGTGCATGTGGGCTTCAGCTTTATGAGTGTAGGTCCTGATGTTCCTAAATTCTTTTGCGTTCTCTTATGTTAGTATACATTTTTTTAAATTATGAAGACACGGAGTATGATAATACTTATGTGACTCATTTAAGTAAATGCATAGCTGTTCCTAACTGAAGTGATTGGTTGAAGCCTAACCTGGCAGTGGAAGAGTGAAGGATCAACCTCTAGGACCACTAGTTACCGTTTATGGCAAATCAGGGTCACTGGGAGGCACTGCCTTAGTTTATTATCTTCTTTCCGGGAAGTGCTCAATATATTTCCCGTAGATGTTAATAAAGTATTGCTTATTTATTTTAAAAAACCCTCACAGTTTGACAGAAGATTTGTGTTTGCTATGACTCAGTGATTCCCAACCTTCACTAACAAGTGTGGCCTTTACTTCTAAGAACTGCCTAGAACTAACACACCTCTGTCAGTGAGAAATTCAATGGTAGAAGCCAATATGATGACACATAACAAATGCTGCTTCACTCAAACATGAACACCACACTCACTATTTACGGGTCCTATATTCTTTAAAATAAAAGCAAAAGCAAAACACCGTGGCACTCACCGGGTCCCTGCGCACCAGCTCTCCGTTGGGCACGACCTCCACCAGGTGGATGATGATGATCATGGAGTTCAGAATGTAGGTCAGGAACATGTTCTTGTGCAGGGTCACCCGCTGGCAGCCAAGATTCCTGGGAAGAAGAGCAACAGTGACGCGTTAGCTGGTGTCAAGATGCTGAAGTACCTTTTGCCGCAGATGAGAAAACAAACAAAAATAAGCGAGCTGGATCTCATCATTAAGAGTAGTTGATATTTTCAGCCTTTTTAGAGAAACAATATTCAAAAGAATTATGCAGTCATAGCACGCTTTTCTGGTCCTCAGATTAGTTTCTGGAAGTTTAAGTAATCAAAATCATTTTAATCACAACGAATGTTGTACAATCAAGTAAGAGAATGGTTCTTAGGGGAGAAATCATTAAGTTTTGGAATATGCTTCTAATAAAATTCTACTGTTCTTTGCTGCAACCAGGCAGAAAACATGTGATAGATGAGCAAGGGATTACGAAGTATGTTATCTATTATTTTCTTGTTTCTTCCCACTAGGAAAGAAGTGCTAAAGGGATTTGTTTGAGGTTCCTAGAAAACTGTCTGATGTATCATATGGATTACAACTTGTTTTTAAAAATACAAGCCAGATGCGGCAATGCATGCCTATAATCACACCATCCAGGAGGCTGAGGCAGAAGGGCCGCCACAAGTGTGATGCCAACTTGGGAAACATGGAAAGTTCAAAGTCAGCTTGAACTGCATAGTTAGAGCCTGTCTCAAAAAACCAAATATATATATATGCAATATTCTTTCAGCTGTGACCACTAAAGTTTTTCAATGCATTAAAGAATGACATTAAATGCTAGATTACTTCATATCTCACACTATGTATCATATTGAATATTTGCCGCATTCTTAGGTATTAACTACTAGTGAATATTACTATGTTGTTCAACATTAGCTAAAATATATAAAATATATTGCATATATATATATATATATATATATATATATATATACACATATATACCTGTCCTAGAAACACAGAGAAAACAATGGCTGAACCTAAACTGTTACCCTTCAAAGTAAGGATTAATCAGCAAGAAAATGCATGATAGACATATGAGTTTGTATTTCTTAAAAGTCCAAATATAATTTTTGCTTATAGAGTTTTCAAAATTTAGTAGCATTGATCTGATGACACACTTCCTTTTAGAAGTGATTTAAAGGCACTTTAAATTTATCAAAATTAAATCAATAATCCAACATATATTACTGTTTACTCACTGTGACCCAGGCCTTCTGATAGATGCTAAGGACATTATCAGGGAACAAACAGCTTCTGACACTCAGGGTTCTTACATTATACACAGTGCTTTGTTTACTCTTCCTGTGCTAACTATTCTGGAGGAGAGGCAGGGATGCTAGAGAGAATGGGTTGAACTTAACATAAAAGTTAGCAGTGCAAATATTCTGTTGCTTGAATGAACATAAGAGAAGATGACATTTTCCTGTCAGAAATGTCTGAAGTAGAAACAGCACAAGCCTGACATTAGTTATACTACAGTTTCTTGATTAAAAAATAGCATTAAATGGACACTGCTTTCTCTTTGAGTAACATGAGATTGTAAGTACATGGATTCTGTAGCAGTGAAAAGATAAAACAACAATCTACCCCTGTCTTGGCCTAACCATAGTGTCACTCAAGTATGAGGAAGAGATAATGATTTACTTGGGAGTGAATCTCAAAATGCAGTATTTTAAGACTAAAGAAAAATCCATTTTTATGGCTGTAATTTTGTTGTGTGTTTCATACTGAAAAAATTTTTTCAATTTATTAATATCTCATATGTATGTATGTGTACCTTTTGGTTCTTGTTGTGGTGTTGGAAGGCATGTAATATTTACCCTGATATTTAATATTCACAGAGGGTGTAAATCAGTATGATGTCACAGGTGAGAAATGGCAGTATTCACACTTACAGAAGACTGTCAATATAGTCATGTTCAAAGCAAATAAAGAAAGGTGCAAAAACAAGTGAAAGTTGTTCTGAATTTGCTGGCACATGGGAAAATATAAATTAAGAATCGTTTCTATAGTTCTTATAAAAGCTCAAGTCACACTGTGTAGTGTAATTTAAGTTTTTCTTTACCCAGTTACCACATTTCTCTCATAATAGACATGAAAACTGAGAGAAAGATAGGGAATGATATAGAATAAATTATATTTCAGTTCCCCCAAAATTGAAAACTTGGTAGAGTGGTCTCTTTTGGGAACCAGGAAGGCAGACAGAGATATATAATTGTGAATGCCAAACAAGATAAAGATTCGTCTTTTCATCTGATTTATAGATATGACATAAAACTATGTCAAACACGAAGTAAGCATAGGTGGTAGTATCATTCTAGATACCTCCTTTTTACCCCCATATTTTTTTTCCACGCAATGAGAAACTTCCTGTTTTACAATATATAACATATATTCCTAAAACTTTTCAGGCAGAATAATATTTAAAAATTTAACAATGAGAAATATATGGTTGCCAGTCAGTCATAATCTATGGTAATGAGTGTTCTGTTATGCTTTTCTTGACATAAAACATGCTATGTGTAAGTATTTAAGATTATTTCACAGAAATGTAAATTGATACAGTTAAGAACTTATGGGATAAGAGCATTTATTAGAAACATGCTGAAAAAGTGAGCAACCAACATCAAATAAATATTTACTTATGTGACTTTTTCAAACCAGTTACCTCTAAAAGCGTCTTCATCTTATGTCTTTATTGACATTGATGATTGGCATTTACTAGTGAGAGGTCTTACTGAACTCTCCGATATTTATATTTAATCCATCTCCATAGGACCATCCCTATTTTTCCCACAAAGCTCCTAAATCAAATATTTACCCTATAGAGGCTATCTTCTTTATTTGAATAGTGGGTTGGAAATAACTTATGTGGTATACTGAATTTTATTTAAATTTTTATACTGTTAATGTCTATAATGTTTCCATTTCTAGAATTTTCTCTTTTCCCCTTCTAAGTTGAAGAGGGCATAGAAGTTCAAATTTTTTCTTTTGAAATAAAAAAATTTTACATACACTTCTACATTAATTTTTCAGTGGTGCAGAAGGTATGATTCCTTGTCTCAGGGTTACTTAGCTCTTCCTTACCTGTCCCTCTGTACTCAGAATGAAATCACAGTAAGATTAGAGATATGCTTTAATGGCCTCATTTCAAGTAATGTACAAGATTTTTGAGTGAAATACGGGCTGTTTCATATTTAGCAATTTCCTATACCTCTGCATTTCCCTAGCCTGCTGGCTTCTGGATGCCTGCAAGGTCACTCCTTTTTATGGACCTCGTAAGGCACACTGGAGAGTTTTGAGTACTTCATGGTGAGATTTCAATAGGATGATCATGAATGGGACATCAATTCTTAGAAGTGGAACTGTAGCTGGGCATGGCGGCACATATCGGTAATCCCAGCACTTGGGAGGCTGGGGCAGGAGGACTGCTGTGAGTTCAGGGCCAGCCTGGGCTACAGAATGAGTTCAAGAACTGCCTGGCCTGCATAGAAAGATGCTGTCTGACACATCAACAACAACAGCAGCAACAACAGCAGAAGTGAAATTGCATAACTTCTCATTTTGGTTTCATAAAAGTTTAATGAAAATGTCTGGATTTTGTAAAATAACCCTGGGAATATATAATTAAGAGATCGATAATCATGTTTTTGCTCAGATTTCACATAAATGATGCCATTTAAGTATATAAACCATGAAAGTTTTATTGTAACATTCACTAAAGATCTCATGCATGATATTTAAACATTTCTGGGAAAAATTTGGCTAGTTAAAAGATAAGTTTCAATGATAAATTACCTTCTATTTTTACAATCATTTAATATTTCTGAGATGCATCTGAAGAGCCAGAATGATAATCGAGATTAATTTTAAGAAAATGTCCTTGAAATTTTTGGCTTGGGTATTGTTAAGTAATGAACAAGAACAGGCATGGAAATTACTCATGATTTCCTTTGTTTCACTACTTTATATCTCAGCATTTGTATTTCAAAAATATAACACTTTTATCCTGGTGTGGCTGGCATGAGAGCCAATGGCACCAGTTTATGTCTTCCTCTTATTAAATTCATATTATAAGTATGAAAGATACTTTCCTTCCCTAAGTTTCTGTTTCCTGAGTTGTTGCCATTGAGAGATCATAGGAAAAAGTTAGTAGTGCTTACCTGATCTGTCTGACACTCTATCAAGGGTTGGGCCAGAATAATTTTGTTTTGGGACTAGCTGCAGTTAAGAAATATTTTAACTTGTCTATGTGTTACACTTTTAAACAGTCAAACCTTCAGCAGTTTACTACAGTAATTATAGTTGAAAGAATATTATTTTCTTTGTTGATTTGACCCTTAAATTTTATCACTTAAGTTACTGGGGAAAAATAAAGAACTATGAAATTCCCCCCTAACATTTGTCTTAAAATGATGACTGTCTTTTTTTAGCTGCATGGTTACAAATTGGGGAGACATTTTTCTTATAAATTTCTTGAAGTTATATTTTAAAAACTCAGTAAAAGTAGGGTTTAGCAAAGACTTTTTAATCAAGGTTGTGTGAGTCATGAGGAACCAGTGAAAAACAAGCAGGCATTCCAAAGTTAATCGTGCTATGTGATTACTCTGCTGTGTTCTAATCATTGTAATTGAAAATACTCTTCTAATTCTAGTAATTAATACATTATGTCTTGTTGCTTTATAAGTCTTTCTTCTGTTAAACCATTTATGGAAGGAGCTCATTATCTGTTTACTTTTATTATCATTTGCTAATCAGATGAAAAATTACTTTTAAATCATATTGGTTAGTCGCTATAAGACAATAATGTAGAAAAAGATTTTAAAAGATAGAGAAAAATAGTAATTTTATGAATGGATATTGAAGTCATTATTTTTCCTTGGTTTAATTGTCTTTAGTATTGTCATAGTAATATTCTTATTTTTAGAAAAATCAAGCTAAGATTTTATTACTATTTATATGAAGCACTGTCTACTTAAATACATATAACATCTTTTCAGTGTGAAAAATTATTTGAAATTTGAGCCTAGGAAAGAGCTTTTCTTTATCATGTGTAGCATCATTTGTAATTAGTGTACCTATGTTAGCTCTAGTGCTCTCTAACTCTGACCTTAGAGCAATGGTAATAAAAATCTCTCAGAAGTCAGTCTCTTCGTCTGTTGGGAACTGTATAGTTTTACATCAAATATTTAGCTAGAGAGATATTTAGCAGATATTTGGCTCCTACCCTATTCACACAAAGGGGAGTAGATATCAAGATTTTTCCTAGTGGATCTCACAAATCTAGGTGAAAGGATATACTGTGCTAATATAGAAGTTAGAATTCTCATTACAAGGTAATGTAGTGTCTCGTGCCTTTGGTTTACAGAAATGACATCAATATGTAGAACTATCTAATAAATTACCAAGTCATTCCTAAAGATACAGAATCAACATTTAAGATTTCCCATTATTCTGACATCAGCATCTATATGAGCTTAACCACTACCAAAATGATGTAGTCAAGTATACAGATACAAACTTAGAGTAAAAACCCTCACTGTAAATCTCACAGTGTTAAAGATGTCAACCATAGCCGATAGGTGTAGGTTTGCAAGAGTAAAGACTGACATTGTAAAAAGAGCCATATTCTTCTAGAAGCATTCTTTAATTCTAGGTCAGTGATTCAAGGCCCAAGGGAGACTCTGAATTTCATATTCCTTTCCCAGCCAAGCACTATCATGTCCTTACCCATCTCATTTTATCCCAGCTAAATCCACTTGTAATATAGCTCATAATTAGGCAGGGCTCAACACCTTGTACTGTGGGTTTCATATATTACAGTAGAGGGAAAAGAAGGTAGAGCATCCTCTGCTTAGCTCTTAATGGAACAATAGCCATGGTAAATAGAATCTTTACCACAGTATCTCGGTGTCCTTTCAGGCTTAGAAGACTAGTAATGAACATACCTTGTTAGAGTTAAAAAAACATATAGTAACTCAGTTAATGTTCCTTGCTACGCCAGTCCTCCAAGTAGAGCATATCTCCTACGATTTGCAGGTGTTTACTTGGCCCTATGCTTCTAAATTTACCATTTATTTCAATAACATAAAGAAGCAAACAAAAAGCAGATGCTCCAAATGTACTTACCTGAAATACACAAAAATTCCCAGAGAAATCACCAAGGTGATTATCGACATAGAGTGACCCACGATAGCCAGATAGTACAGAATATATGCATTCTGGAACCAAGAAATTGAACAAATAGATGAATTAATGGTAGAGTCTATTTCTAAATATAATATAAATCAATGAATATTTTCCTTTTTTAAAAAGCCACTAAAATTATAGAAAATATTTCAGAGAATGAAATTATCTTTATTCATTTTATATCAATAAATTGATCTATTTTCGAAGAATAAAGTTTCTTGAGATGAATTCAATCTTTTTCAAAAATATACTGCAGAAATGTTTTAAATATATTTGAAATGTTTCCCATGATAGTTTTTGACTTCCTGGAATATATATGACATTTATGTACATTGAGCATTTTGATTGTTGTCAACTGCCTGATGAGGAGTCTGAGATTGAAGCATGAATTCTGCAAAAACACTCTTGAAGAATGTAGAAACCTTTATTTGGTTATGTGCATGATGACTGTCCTGAAACAAATATCTCCTTTCTTTATTCTAAAAATTTCAAAGTGGATAATTGAACTTCTGAATTGTACATATTATACAATTTGATCAGGCATTTATATATTGTCTCACATATTCAATGCCAGTACCCTAACAGGACTTCTTACCTGACAAGTAATGATAATAAAACTGGAATAGCTGGTTTATAACTAAAGCCATAAAAAACTTCAGATAACTTTCTTAGGAAGGACTTAGGAAGTTTTTCAAGAAAATAAGCACTCAACTCCTGTCTTTTCTAACAGGAATTCATTTTTTGAATATTTTTGTAAAAAAAAACCCTCATGTAATTTAATTACATCTATTTTTCTAAGAACAGTCCATATAAGTTAACATACTGTTTCAGATGCCTTCAGAATATTCCTTTTAAAAATATTTATTCTCCTGAAATAGAGTTGTCTGAAGATGTAATATTAAATCAGTAGCTTATAATTTCCTTTGCCATTCTCAAAACACGTTTTATTATGTTAAAATAAAATTTAAGGTTGATTTCTTCAAAAGTTGGTGGCAATATTTATATGAATGATATGCAGAAAGAATTTTAATCATTATATTAATTGCCTGGAGTGGGCCATTTTTTCTTAAACTTACTTCTTTCTCATGTGTGGCCAGGATCTATAAGAAGGTGCAACATTGAAAATTATTTACTTGGATTCACACTATTTATATCAATGCATGTATCATGATTCTAATTTTTCCCATAAACTCATTATCAACATTCATTCCAGAAATTCCTTATTCAGTGACATCTCACTTCAACTGGACTTTATGAGGTACATTGTTGTCCGTTAGGCTATGAACATGGCTGCAGGCTTCAGAGTGACTAAGCAATTTGTAAGGAGGTCACTGACTGGTGTTTTCAACCTGTGCTTGTGACAGGTACCCCACTAATAACCTGGTCTGTAAACTACCTATTCATCTCGGTTTTGTTGTTGTTTTTTTCTAATAAAAGGAAAATTTGACATACTTCTAAAACTTTTCCAGAGCAAGCAAAAGCATGGTGTGTTTTTAGCCTCCAGCTCAGTGATTGCTTAGAGCACAGCCCCATCTTTGAAGGACATTTTTCCTGCTGTAGTCCTGTATAGCTACACACTAACACTGTTTCTTCCAGCTTGAAAAGGAGAAGAGGCTGGTTGCAGATTGAGTGATCTTTTCAGATTTCTGATGCATCTGAAGAGGAAGAGAGGACCTGGTATTTTTCATCACTGGCTTAAACACATGTTTTTAAGTAGAGATGACATCCAACATATTCATCAGCCAGTAAGACACAAATACTAGCAAATCAGAATAGACTCCCTCTGAAAATAATCTGAACAGACAAATGTATGTTAATGGGCAAATAAGAAGCCCCACTCTAGGGATCCCTTTAATGCCTGGTTGTGAAACTAAAGTTATATCTAACACAGGAGAAGAAGAGGGTAATTTTTAGCTTGTGACTTCTAGAAAATATGAAGTTTTGAAATTCTTCCCAGAAGAGAGAGATGTTAGAGAGTCCCTCAAGACGTGCCTAAAATTTTGGCACTGGAGGGAATCTCCTCATCTGCTTTGTGGACATTGTTCCTTTTGCTGTAAGTGGTTGATCCCATATGCATATGGAAGTCCCTTCGACACTAAGTGCCAACCGTAAAGAGAAACATCATTTCCTCTAGTGGCACTTCAACTGAGGATGTAGCCCAGTGCTAGAATACCTGCCTAGCATGATCCTTAGCACAACTACAACACAACACAACACGACACGACACGACACGACACGACACGACACAACACAACACAACACAACAACCTTCCTAATGCCACTTCATGGAGATCTTAGACATCACAGATCATCACTGATTTCCTTCCATAAACAAGATCTGCTGGCCTCTTGGTAGCATGTATTTTATTTCCATGTTCAAATGACATTCTTAGCAAATACTGAAATCTGAAATAGAACCCACCTGGAGCTTCTCAGGAGTAAAGGCATTGCACATGGTATAGTTGGACCAGGTTCGATTGTTCTCCGGATGTTTAAACCAAACCCCCTTTTCATCACAGTACTTTGTAACCTTTTCTGTTAATGAAATGTAACAGTCACGAATTTAATAACTCAAAAACCTAAAAAGAAAAACTAATAAGTGAAAACTTAAAAAACATCCCAAAGTGTTAGTCACTGAACCTGAAAATAACTTTCAGCCAATAGAGACCACATGGATCATGTATTATTCAAAGTGTTTTAATATGCATTGCCTCAATTTTATTTTCAGCTGAGCCATTTGAAGCAGGGATTGCTAATTCCAATTGACAAACTGATTCTCAGTCTCTATCCCAAGAGATTCAAATTCTATGGACCTGGAGAGGAGCCAGGAATTAGCATTTTCAAAAAGCATCATCCAGCCTGGCATGGTGGTGCACAACTGTAATTCTAGCACTCTGAAAGGATAACGTGAAGCCCCTGTGGGGGCTGGAGGTAGGGAACCTGTGAAGGTACCAGAAAAACAAAACAAAACAAAAAAACCCCTCTGTCTGTCTGTCTGTCTGTCTGTTTCACCAGATTAAAAAGGTAGTTGGGTTAAATTCCTGTCCTAAACCATGTTTCAATCAGCAAGTGCCATTAATCTAGAGTCTGACTCAAGTGCAGGGCCCGAAACGCCTCCTTGTTAAACACTGTGTTCCATACTCTGGCATATAGGCAAGCACACTGTCGTCTCCTTCTGAATTTCAATCCTATTACTATTTCACCATTTATTTGTCTTAACTAAGAACTTACCAAAATGAAACCTCTGGCACTTCATTATAGTGTTTTGTGCATCATTAAGATGTAGCTTTTTAGTCGATAATGAAATCCTAAAAGAATTACATTTCTTGAAATATAGACAGTTTAGGGATGCGTTTGTCTTCTGAAATGAACTTATTCCCAAGCTGAGAGGCTTCCATCTAAAATCCAGGCTGAGAAAATGAATCTATGCCTAAAAAGTCTATTTTGGTTTCCAAAACTTTGCATTTTAGTCAATATTTATGGCCAGTTTGGCCATAAATATTGAACTGCTCCTTTGCATCTGGCCTTGTGGTCTCAGCTGCAGAATAGCCAATCAAGTTATTTCTAAAGTAGTTGTTAAATCAAGTATCTTGTGTTGGGAAGAATCAGTGAAGGTTTGGAGGATAATTATCACATAGCATTTAGATAGAATTTACAGGAACACGGCTCTGGGTTAAGGTGCTGTTTAGATCTTTCTTTCTTTATATTTCAACTTTTCCATCAAAAGTCCCAGAAGTAGCTGAGCTGCTCTGATTTTAAAAGATGTGCCCTGTGATCCAACCACAATTATTTCTGCCTTACTTCAGGGGATCACTGATTTCAGGGACAAATGAGATCTTCCCTTGAAGGAAGTAAAAAGGAGTCTTCCAAAGATTGTCCCAGGGATGCACGTACTTCTGTACTCTAACTGGGATTCCAGAACCACTTCCATATCTTCTGCTGACTACAGCTTGATTTACTCTTGGAGGGAAAAAGAAATCTCACCCTTTCATAGGGATTTAGGTGTTGTATCTGCAGCTAGTTCATTTAACTTCAGCAACTGGTCCTTTTTAATACTAAGATTTATACTCTCCTTTTAGTATCCTAATCCAATATTTATTTCAATGGGACAGATTTTGTATCTAGTGTTTTGGAGCAGCACTGCACTAGACCTGGCACCCACTATTCCTGCTGAGTTGCTATCACCTCTTGTCCTCTGGGGACCAGTCCCCCCCATCCCCTGTCTCCCCTGGCACAGGGCTTATGTAACTTGCTTGAGCTGTCCTCTTTCTAGACACCTTCTTATCTGGACTTTTCTTCTTGTTTACAAGTTTCTTCTTGATTTACATTTAATTAGAAACAGAACTTTAGAAAGTCTTGATGTCCAGGCTTTATCCCAAACCCATTAAATCAGAATCTTTGGATGATCTGATTCTTTGGTATTTTAAAAAAAAAGTTTCCTAGCTTCTCAGGCAGGTGGTGAATCACTCCCTTCCTGCTATCATCCACCCAACCCCATTTTTAACCCCATCTCTCTGCTTATTCTTGATCAAAGCTGTAACACACCCAGCCTGAATTCCTCTAGATCATTTCTGAGCACTAACTATAGAGCACTTCCAGCTCCAGACCATCAACCTGTTTGGATACCTGATAATCCTAAGATGCGTGACTTTTAGTTGCTTACTGCTCTTGGAACTAATACCTAGACCTTCATCCTGCTTGATCCTCCCAACCTGACTTCTAACCACAGCAGGGTAACGAGACGAAGGCCTAGGGGAATAATGTCTCCTCCCTTAACAGTTCTGAAAGTATTTAAACTTGCATATGACGATTGAGAAATAATGGTCCTCAGATGGTTTTCTACACTGTGGCACTTAATTATACAGAGGTGGGTAAGTAAGGGCTGAGGAGACTTAGATTAACTTGCAGTTTTGCATTGCATATTGTCAGTATGAGATAAAATGTATGAAGATATTTTGAAAATAAAAGATGATTTCCAATGAAAAGCCGTCCTGCATGAGTTTTATAACTAATGTGACTTACGTGCTATTCCTTTACTTAATAGACATTTATCAATTTTTCTTGTCCCCAGGCCTGAGCTGAAAGTTGCTATGATCAGTTATTGTAAGATTAGTCATACTTATTAAGTTTACTTAATACTTTGCTGTCAGATAGAAATTTGGTGTTTAGGTACTGTCTTCTAACTTATTTTTCCTTATATATGACAGCTTCATATAATTTTCAAGGTTTCTTAAAATTTTGGCATGTGTGACATCCTAGCTCAGTATATAAAAACTCTAGATCAAGAGTTTGCTACACAAATAAATGTGTGATGACAAAAAACAAAACAAAACAAAACAACCCAGAAACCACATATTTAAAACTATTCACTGTTTTAAAAAAACTCATTTCATAAACCAGAATTTATTACCGACATAGACAGCTATCCAGTAATATGACCTAAAAAAATGAGGACAAGTTGCAGTATTGGTACAGCTGAGTAATATTTCAATTAAAGAAACCACAATAGGCTGCAATGGTTAGTATAGTTATTATACTCTAATTACATAGTTATATATTTTATACCTGATATTATTTTTAGATCCATGGAAACTCTAAAATTTTCATAACAAAAATATAAGATTGAAAAAATTTTCTACCTGTTGGATCAAAGTCTGGAAAGTAATCCGGGCACAGCTGAACGGAGAGCACTCCGGCTGGAGTATCATCCCAGCACATCCACCCATCCCAAGTGCGGTTGCAGTAGGGACCTGGCCATTAGAAAGAAACCAATATTGAACCCATGTGGTTTTAAAGAAAGGAGAAGATTTATCCCAAGAAGGTTACATGTAGCCAAAGTCATTTATTCTGAAAATAAATTTCAGGATAGCTTTAGCTTTCTGTTAATAAATTGTCTCACTGGACCACAGGGAGGGTTCTAGTTTTCCTTTTTTTTTTTTTTTTGTACTGGGAATTGAACTCAGGACCTCATGCTTGCCAGGCAGGTACTGTGCCACTAAGCTACATCCTGGGCTCAGCTTATCGATCAGTAGCTCCAAGCACTGAATTTACTCTGGCCATTTATTTAATTGTATGCCTAATAAATCCTAGGCATACATTGGTTGTTAATCAAATGGGTTTTGAGGTATGCTGATAAGCTTTACTTTCTGAAACTTTATCCTTCTTTAAAATATCTAACCAGAAAATTGGATTTAGATTAGTAGGTCTTGCAGATACTGTCAGGTATGTTATATTTTTCCATTATTATCAGCAGTAAGAATTTAAAGAACAATTCAGTAAAAATGAATTACTTGGCAAAATTTAAGACACCGATTTATGCTTCAAACTTTTGTAATAAATTTCAAGAATGGGAATATTCACAAGAATAGATTTTTCAAAGTTTATCAGCATAGTGCAACCAACATTTTTTTCTTTAAGTCATTAATTTATTTATAACCAATAAAGTACATGGATTGATAAGAGGTAATAGAATTTTCTACCCAGAATTTGTCCTTGATAATCTTACAACCAAATATTGCATTTAGGAGACCAGATTTATGTGAGGCAATGAAAGTATAATAAGAGTTGTGGGCTCTTCCACAGGAATTAAATGTGCGTGGACAAGTGAGTGTGTCTTACTCTGGAACTGTCCGCTCAGACGCAGCTGTCAACAACAGCGATAACAATAATAAAAAGGCATTAACTTTACCTGTCACTAATGAAACTTATGTATTTGTAGAGTTTTCTCCATTAGTTCTTCAAAAGATACACCTTTCACAATATGTATTAACTCCTTCCTCCAGCAGCTTTCCTTTTAAAATATTTCCAGAAACGGTACACTTTTGTAAAAGTCAGCAGTTTCACACCTTTATAAAGCCTTGTTTTAAAAATCTATATGGCACACAGGTGTGCAACACTCTACCTGAACTGAAAATTCAGGGCCAGCCTGGGAAATCTGACAAAATTTTACCTCAAAAAAAAAGTTTAAAGGGCCAGGGATGTAGCTCGGATGTAGCCCTTGCCTAGCATGCAAGAGGCCAAGGTTCTGAGTTCATTTCTTATTATCAAAATTAATATCTATCTATATAATTTAGGAGCACGTGGCTGTTATAAACCATTAGCCTTCAAGGACTATCTTTGGTTAAGTATTCTTGGTCCAAGGGTGATACAATTGTTCAGAATTCCTATTGGAAATGTATTTGTAGTCAATGAATCACATATAAAAAGCCTTACTATTTTGGAATTATACTTTCTTACTAATTATAATAATGCACAGTGTGATCACTTTTTATATTTGTCAACATTGGCTCCAAGGAGTTTCTTGCTGTTTTTTGTTGTTTTTTTTTTTTTTGGTACCGGGGATCAAACTCACGACCTCGCGTTTGCCAAGCTGGCGCTTAAGCCGCTGAGCTAAACCTCTGGCCCTCTTGCTGTTTTTAAAACTTAAATTTAGTCTAAAACATGAAGATTTATATCTATAAAGGTATTCAAAAGAATGAGGCTCAGGCTTTGAAAGAAGGTTTCAAAAAACAAGCAAACAAAATGATCAGAGCATAAAAATTCACCCTTTCTAACACTTAAGTGAAATGGACTGAATTCACTTTGGCTCTGAAACTATCAGGGTATTTTTTGTTTATTTCTCTTTTCTTTGATTCAAAGAAATGGTTTCTCTCATGCCTTTTAATTCCTGATGAACAGTGAAACTGGCAAACAGAAGAATAATGTGTTTCTTTCAGGAGACTTAACATTTTGTTTAACGGGAAATATTAAAAATAGGAACTAAAAATTAAAACATTATTTGAAAGGAAGCTGTATGTAGAAACTGAGTACCGTTTATCCCCTTACCAGGTTGGGTTGTCTCAAAATGTACAAGGTTGTATAAGGTCTTATTGAATCTTCTGAAATGTTTTAGGAGGCAAGGAAAATAATTTAAATGCATGTTCCAATGCCCAGATATCACTTTGTCTGCATTTCTGTTTTCTAAATTCTATATCTTAAAGAATATGGTGACCTCTAAATGTATTTGGGCAGTGACACAGAGCATTCTACGGTGATACACAATGTCTGCCTAGGACGGCAGTGGCGAACCTTTGGCACACATGATGCAGTGGGCTGTTAAGATGGGAGAGGTACGCCATCACTGGCCTAGATGATTCTCCAGAGAGGGAAAGAAGCAGCATGAACTGCCAACCAACTGGCAATGAGGGAACCTAGCTAACTTCAACAAGACAGGGCTTGCCCGGTTCCATCTCAGGCGAATTCTCTACCCATCACATTCCACCTCCCTTTCCTGTTGCCTTCCACTTCCCCTTTCTCACTTGGTCCCATGTTGTTCTTTCTTGCTCGCTGTGAAGACTGAGTCATTACATAAGTTTTGTGATGAGGGAAGACACTAGCCAGAAAGAAATGAGATAAATTTGAGAGGAAAAAAAATAAACATATCCTTTGCATGAAACACACAAAAATACCCTAGTGTGAAAACTGCTGGCATATGAAATTTTTTGACACATATTTATCCATGGGAAAAACTTATTTTTTAATGATGTTTCAAATATGTATTCACTTATATTCTTTTCTTTACCTTCTCCTTCATAAGGAGGTAACTGTTGCATACGGTCGTAGCATTTGTACTGTGCGTCCACCAACTTCTTTCGTCCGACAACATACAGATACGGCTCAGGCTCAAATGTTGGATAGGTGAGATTTGCAGAGTCAGGTAGAATTGGAGCTGGGTTCTGTATTAAAAAGAAAAATCAGCTACTTATAGAGAATAGAGAAGAATGAATGTGTAAATAAATGAGGTAATAAAAAAACTTGAAAACATTTATTTATTTTCTAAAAGTAACACTCATGATCTCCATGTATATTTTTGCTTTATAACTAAAACAGTATTTACATTTTATATATGAATTCTACCTACAAATTTTATATTCACATTAATATGCATTAGCTATTAAAACTAGATAGCACCCACACACACTCACACATCTCTTTATCATCTAGGCTTGTTTTATTTCCACTGTAAAGTTTAGAAGGAAAATAACTCAATTTTTTAAAAAGCCAATATTAAGTTAACTTTGGCTTCTTTGGAGCTTTTAGGAATCACAGATGTTATTCAAAAGTAGACATAGTGCAATAAATATGTTTCCTTTATTGGATTTTTTCAGATAAGTTTTGTTTATGTTTGGATTATATGCACTGCCATAAATTCACTCCATTTACTCCACAGAAGAGACAAAATGTATTTTCCACCTCTGATAACTGAGTGTGATCTCTTCAGATTGGTTTCATTTGCACATCATCTACACACTGTAATTTATTTTCACTGGTGAAAAATCAAAGTAGTTGCTAAATATTTATATCATACATTTACATTTTTAGTACAAATTAACATTTTCAGTCTCCATTATGCATCATCACCATCATAGATATTTGTTTCACTCTCTGCCATACTATTCTTTTAAACTTGTGTTTCTATTGTAGAGTTCAATTTCATTTGTAGCTATGACTGATATTTTTAGTACTGTCTGAATTTACGATTTTCTAATCTTCATGCTTTGCATATGTGTTTGTATTTTTTTAGAAGACCTACAAATTTCAGCCTGTGCTAACTTTTCTTGAACTTAGAAATACTGTTTTTTTTTTCCTGTCACATCCACTGAAATAGTTTTTTTCTTTGCCTTATTCTAAGTTATTCTAAGACTGAAGTTGTTCCAATGATACTAATAGCACAACTGGTTTTATCTTCTCTTCTTTAGTCTCTACAGTCTCTAAATCCAAGCTCATCCTATGAAAGTGACCTGTATTTCACAGGATATTTAAAGTAGAATGTACATCACTTTTTACCTTCCATGTGATGGCATATCACAAATTCTGCGCTTTAAAATACAAAATACAATTGAAATTCAGGGTAGGGAGAGAATATGGAGTAAGAGTATTCTAGAACAGCTACAGATAAGATAGAATTTGAATTGGAGCTAAAATGTATGCAGTGTCTGGCTAGACAAAGAGGAGAGGGAGGCTTTGGGGATGGAGGGAAAGGAATGTGCAAAGACTGGAAGTGGAACCTGTGAGACACTATCATGGAACCACCCTGCTTGATAGGGAGGGAATCTGAAGATAGGTGAGACCTAGGGTTAAGAAGTCACACAGTGGAGTGCTTTGAAAAACCAAATAATACAAAGTTAAATCTTGTATTGTTACTCTGAGTAGAAGTCCTTCCAAGTTTATGGCTCCTCATATGTAAAATAAGAGAGTTACTAATGAAGATAAACAATAAAATACAGCCAATATTATTAAAACGTGACAAAACAAAAATAGTTCACAATTCTTAACCAATGAAGGCTGTGAAGGAGAACTTTAGTAACATTCATGTGGCAGGCAACAAATGTCTATAGCTTCTGTCTGGGAGGGTGGCCTCGTTTGGGATGTTTCATAATAGGACAATAAAGTGCAATGCTCAGCACCTCCTCAGATGATTCAGATAGGAAGGCGTATTGGAGTGCTGCAGCATAACAAAGAACTGAGAGCAATAATAGTGAAACAGCCCAGGTGCTTGGCCTAGATAACTAGATAAAAAAGATAGTTCCCTGAGAAAGGGAGATGTGAGAGAAGGAAAACCTTAATAGGGGGAAGAAGTCAGGCTCCTGTTTGGGATTTTAGAGGTGTCAGAAGGCCATCTGAACAGAAACAGCTTACAGAGGGGAAGCGGGGGATAGAGTCTTACCATTCTACCACTTGAAATGGGTACCTCTTGTAAATAAAGTAGACACTAGTGTTTCGGTATCTATTTATTAGTGTCTCTTGTATTTATGAGAGAAGGAAGAGAAAATAATGAACGCACCAAACTGATTAAAAATGTGCAAACCCTTTAGCGAGGTAACTGAACACAATTCTGTTGTCATCTGGCTCTTTTCTCACTCAGTGAGGAAATACTGACTGAGCTTGATAAGTCAAACATGGTGATAGATGCTGGGGACCCAGACTGAATAAAACAAGTGTGGATCCTGCTCTTATGGAGCATGCAGTTTAGCACAAAAGACAAAACCCTTACACATTTTACTGACACCAGAAACTGTAAACAGCAAGTATTATCGGTAATAAAATTCTAAAATATTCCATTAGAAACTAAAATCTGGCTTTTGAAACTTTTTAAAAAAGAAGATTTTGAAGAGATTAAGGGTTATTTTTGCATTAAATTAACCTACATTTGTATTGGTGTGTGTGTTTTGTAAATTCAAGAAAGTATAATGGAAAAAGCAAAGAAAGGAAGGATTATTGTGTTCTTTCAATAGAAATATTAATGTCTTATCCATCCATTTTAGATATTCTTTTGGGGGTCTATTCTTAGCATGTTCAGTTGATATGAGAATTATCAAGGATGTATTTTTCATTTCCAGCCATTTTCTCAACATCTTCAAGTTAAATAGAAAATAGAAAATGTAGTATAACATATATAAATAGTATCCTTCATGTATATTGTATTTTTAGACATTAGGACTATTTTCTCCGAAAGTTGGTATCTTTTACAGGGGTAATATTTTGAATTTAGTCTTTATGTTTGACAATCAATTAAGAAAAATATTCCTATACTAGTGAGAAATTCCTAGAAACCATGGGGAGATGGTACATATAAGAATACTGAGCAAAAAACACTTGTATTTTCAAATACATCTTTATTTGATTTAATACAATTTAACATTGGAAATGGTGGGATAACTTTTGAGTGAGAGTAGGTATAGTTCATTCTGATAGCAGTAGCTTCCATCTTATCTTTCTTGCAATATTGAAACAAACTCCAGTGGAGCCTGGTTCAGTAGAGAGTGTTTCAACACTGAAGGAATGGAAATCGGAACCTCTGTTATGAGCCTTCATGGTAACCACAGTCTGCTCCTGGTGGTCCTTGTTTGAGCACTCAAACTGGAATGTTGCCAGTGGTAGCTGAGTGCCTCAATGGCTTTTTTTCCTAAAACATACACATTGGAGCATTCTACTTACGGATAAATGGATAGATATATATGTGTAAATATGAATATATAAATATTAAATACATATATAAATTACAAGCACACACAGTACTACTGCAAAATGTCAAATACACCCATTTCATAAGGTATGTCAAACATACACATAAAAGTCTGTCCAGTAATTTCCTACATATAAAAATTGCTAGTGCTGTAGTATTATTTTAAGCATCAAGAGGCAAAGTAAAACCGATAATAATTATATAAAAAAAATAAGCAATGTGAGATACATACAATATAACTATTCTACAAGTTGTAAAGGCTATGTAAGAATTTGAGTGATTTAAATCAATGTATAATTCTATGTTTCTATGAAGGTAGCAGTGAGACACTAAGGGTATATTGCTTGTCTGAATAAAGGCCACTTTTTGAAGTTTTGAATATAAATTATGTTATACAAATCTTTGATAAAATAATTTATTGTGGGCTTTCATTTTGAGTTATGAGAAATAACGTACAAATTTATGACATGTATAGCAGTATTTCTGTATCTATAGAATGTCACATAAAGCTTGGAGATTTATATACAAAGCATTAGTTTCTCTAATACTTTTAAGTATTTTTATTAGGTTTATAATGGCATCAAGTAACCTACTTCCAAATACTGGGTTACTTTTAGAAAATTATACTGTAATCTCACTAAAGAAATATTTACAAGAATATGTTGGTCCAACATAATAAAATAGACTATGTCCATTACCCATAGAGGTGCAAAAGGGTTATATTAACAAAAATTAGTATAAACCATTTATTTGATACATAATATTGAGAAATAAAAAGTTCTTTTACAGATTACATTAACATTTATAGAATGCTAGTGATATTTTTTTGAATAATGTAAAAAGGAATAGTACAGGTAACTTAAACACTAATGAACAGAAATCATGGAACCCTACACAAGCTTTGCTTGGGTTATTATCAAAGTATGAGACATAAAATGATCTTCCAGTTGTAATTCATGGGCAGAAGTTATCCTAATGTGGTAGAAAGAAAAAAGATAAAGATGACCCCAAACTGATTTATGTTGAATGTATACATCTTCTATTCATGTACTGGAGTTGATGTAATGATGGGTTAACAATGCATACTGTTTTCTAAGACAATTCTTTTGACTAGTTAGGTCATTTAGACACAAAACAATGTAAAACGACATATACTGAACATGACATAAAAGGTAAAAAAGAGAGTTGTGGAATGACAGTTGTATATAAAGACTGTGAGAGGTTTATTTTTTGATGAGATATACATTTGAAATAAATAACCACACTAATAGCATTCAGATAGTTTTAAAATGCTAAAATACTCAAGAAATTATTTTAAATCCACATATCAAACACAAAAAGTTTTGTTCAAGAATACTATCAAGTTTTGAAGCTTATTTGCAAGATAACACAGAGATGTCTCAAGTGAAGAGCAAGTTTTTGTAAACAAATGAAACTCAAATTTCTGGGTAGATCATGACATCAATCTAAATTAGTCAAAGTTCAGAGGGGAGATTTATTAACCAAACATTAAGAAAAATGATGGTTCTAAGGAATTTAGTCTTGGTTTATGGAGAACGATGCCTACTCTTGCAAAAGCCAACCAAATCAAACACACTCAAACATTCTTCTCTATATAGTAGTCATAAATAGCATGGCTTAGAATAACTGTTACACTTACGCTGAGGAGAATGAAGAACGCCAAGAACTGGCGTGTAAAAGAGAACCTCATTTTCGGTTTTTGAAGATTTTTCTTTGTCCTAGAAAGATATGAAGGTAACAAATACTTAAATTAATATAACCCTAATATCAATTTGTCTTTTCCTTTTTCTTTCTTCTTTGTCCTAGAAAGATATGAAGGTAACACATTCTTAAATTAATACATCCCTAATATCAATTTATCTTTTCCTTTTTTTTTGACTTGAACAGGATCAATGGCCCAAGACACCAACCTAAATAAAATACATGTAAGTAAAAATAGTATTTGTGATGCAATTTCAGCTGTGCATTCCATTCCCTCTTGTCGACCAGGTTGTCATCCATTAAAAAATTTTAGAGCTGCCTTTTCATATCAGAACTGAAACAAAGACCATCTGAAAAATTAAGAGCAATCCATGCTGGCTTCAACAGCATGAGAGAGAGAGAGAATTGCTGAAAACCACAGTGCAGACATCTACAGGAAGTCAGCTTATTGGACACAAGCAAGGAAAACCTGTGATTTGTGAAGATTTAAGAATACATGAATCTAAGGTCAACACTCTAAGTATTTTACTTAGTACCCAGAGTATTTTTTCCTATAAATATTTATTCAAGCTCCCAGTTGTTATCAAGAATAAATTTCCTCCACTGCGCGGACTGAATATGCCACCTAGCAACTCATCATTCATAATGAGGACATGGCAGGCAGAATGGCTGTTTTATCATAAATATCAAGTGGTTTTTCATGTCTCTTCAGATAATGGCAAATAAAGAATGAATAAAGGAAAGAGATAAGGTTTTAAATATATATTACTTTTTATCAGTGGGATTTGTGTAAAAACTGAATTTTACCTAGGGATAGTAACTACAATTACATTTTAAGTGGCCTCCCCTTCATTGTGTAACTTTGCAGATTTTAAATAATCTGCTAATTACTGCAAAATGTGCTAATGTTCTGGCCCCCAAAAGAGTAAATTATGTTGGCACAATAGTAAATGGAGGATGTAATGTATACTTGTGAAATGTCATCTCACATGCTGGTCATTACTCACTGCCTCTGATTTACTTCAAGTCCATTTAGTAAGTCAAAAAAAAAAAAAAAGCAACATATGTGCGTCACATGGTAAGGCACTGCAGGCATGCAGATGGAGGTAAGCTGAATGAGACATGGTTCCATTATAAGAAGCTGAGCATCACTGGGAAAGGAGTGTAGGTATGAAAAATACAAGATGGGGTAAAATAACAAATCCAGGCAAGTTTCAAAATTGTGACAATAGAGTCTCATAATAGAGCCAAATAATTTCTGATTGGGAGAACCAGGGCAGAGTTAACATTTTGAGGTACAATTTAAAAATTGAATCTGATTTTGAAAATCAAACATCTACTAAGCAAACAAAACAAGATAAGCAGATAAAAACAAGAAATGGAGACAGAAAAGTGTAAGCTAATGAATAATAAATACAATAGTTTAATTTAGCTAGTGCATAAAGTCTTTTGGAAAGTGGAAATGAGTTTTTAAAAGTAGATTTTGAGTGCTTTCAAAATTTTTTACTTGAAGCATCCTTTTCGTACTTTGTATATTTACAGTGCAAATTTATCTCTCTATATACACATGCTAAAAATCTTATCTGATTTTGAGAACCTGTCCAAACACGCAGTGTGTGCGTGTATTGAAACAGCACATTTTACCTCATATCTACAATTACTATTAATTAAAAAATTAAACGTTTGAGATAAAAATGCTCATTTTCCTGACTGAATCATTAATACATTTTATATATGGATTGGATTATCACACTGAATCCCATAAATAAGTACAATTAAAATGATAATCAATTTTTTAAAGAAAGGTAAAATTTAGGTCACTTCTAGGTGTGAAAGTTCAAGTACAAAACCTAAGCCTGGTGAGAGGCTGACTTTCAAATTAGGGAGGAGCCAAGAATTCTAACTTTGGCTACTGCTTTTATTATTTCTTTAGTCTGGGGCAAAGAACTTCATCTCTAAGTCTGTGTCAGTCTCCTGCCTGTAACACTTCCTGCCTGAGGGTGCTCAGCCATACCCTCCATGCAAAGCGCACATTCCTATGGGTAAAGCACTGCTCCCTATATATGTCTCAGCAATCTAGTAAGGGTAATAATTCCTAGTACATTTTTAACCATTTTATTCCTAAACAAAAGCTCTGGTAGAGTTTGTAAATAAACCAGACCAACATAGAGTCTAAAAATCTGATTGTGGAACCTAAATTAAAACCATTGGAGGAAACTATTGTCAGGGATCTGATTATCAATGAGACAATAGAAACTGCATTTCTCTGTATTCACAAATGGGCACTCACCAGTAATCCTATCTTTAGGGAACTGAGTCACTGGGTTACAAAGGTGGTTTGATCAGTGGGAACCATTCCTACTGTAAATAACAGAGTCTAATCCACTAATTCAATGATAATGTTGAACAGAATTATCTTCATTTAAAGGGAATAAACTTCCTTGAAGAATAAAATTACATTATTTTAATTTATTTGCTTATTGTGGGAAGACTATGAAATGTCAGTGTATGAAAATAATATCTACTCTTATAGGTCAGCATTTCCAAAAGTGTGTTCCATAGAGAAATAGTAATCCCTTGAGAAACTATAAATAAGGTTTCCATGGCCAAATAAGCTTACAAAATTAAACATTTCCCATACTCTTCTTAGAGATTTACCATAGATATTAACACTCTGAATAAAGAATATAATTTTCTTGTTCTAAAAATAGCCACTTGATTTTAACTTTTCATTCTCCAAACCTATTTGATTAGGAAACATTTTTTTGTTTGGTAACAATTAATAGCACATCAATAGCATATAGTTGGGAAAATTGTTTTTCTTTTAGGTCAGTGTAATTTCTAACCACACCAGTCAATTAAGCTTGCAAATCATGAGAATGAGCTGCCCTTTCACTTAAAAATTTTCTTTCTTCTCCATGGAACAAAAGAGGAATTTCCGAAGTCTTAAACATTCTCTACTCTTGGTACAAAGCCTAAAACTACTAACAGGCATCTCAGTGGCCACTACCCTTTTGTAGTGTTTGTAAGGAGCCCTCTCCCAATGTCTCAGCCTGGAAATACAGAGTACAGCAAAGTAGAAAGCAGGAAGAAGGAAGCATTGCTATCTAAAAACAGCTGTGGGGTTTTGCTGCTCAAGGCCAAGAATACATTTTATTTTCAAAACTTGTCATTTTTTTCTAAGACACTCTATTTACTGTGTTTCTATAGATTTAGTCTGAGCAGGTAAATGAATTTTGTGAAACCATGGGTAAATTGATTTGTTTACTTAGCAATAGCTCCTTTTTTGGACAACCTGATTATGTAGCTCTTTTTGAAAACCATTCCTCAGTATTGTAGGAACTAATGTGTAAAGTCAGTAATGTGTTCAAACCCTATTTATGTTACTACTTTAAGAAAAACAGAGTCTATTGCTCTTCTTCATGAGTTTAAAATGTTTGCCTAACTCTAGCCTCCAAGTCAAACGGGCAAGAAATCTGGTACTTTCTGCAATAGACTGTTCTTGGTAAATAGCACAGCACACAACATTGGAAGAAAGATCCAGATGACAAGTGCCACAAGACAAATATATATATGAACAAAACTTGGTCTTAATGATCTAACGTAGCCATAGGTTTTATATGTAAGCCATCTTATGTGTATTTAAATGTTTGCAAACCAAATTGTTTGCAAACAAAAGTGTTTATGAATGAGGGTACCACTGTATACTGCTTTGACGGAAGTCTCCAAGGCTAATTAGACTTTATGTTGATTCTGGGTTCAATAACCTCAGATACTGAGTCTTGTGCATAGTAGCTACTCAATAAGTACTTATTAATAAAACAAACATACTGCTTCTAAGTAAGTTGTCTAGACAACATTCATCAATGGGCTTTTAGAAAAATAGTTCAGAATCACATGTCATTCAAGAATGTGCCATGGCTCAAATGGATATTATTAATGATAAATAAAATTTGGGTACAACTAGTTTGAGGAAAGAATATATTGTAACCTCATGAATAATTTTGGTACTTAATCTTTAATAGTAGCCATATCTTTAACAGAAGGGAGGATAGAAACTATTTACATCAAATTAATTTAATTAGTGAATCATGCACTTATCAAATGTGTTTCAATGCTATCACAAGGCAAAGCTGAACTCTGATATGTAAACTTTAATATGGAGGAAAAAGTCTAAAGGGTCAGCATAAGCAAAGATGAAGATGCAGGAATCACTGAATATCCTGAAAAAACTATAAGTGGGATGACCCCAAAATCCAGGTTCTTTTTTGTCTTTTCTTTCAATTATTTTTGGTAGTACTGGGGGTAAATCCATGGCCTTGCCGGGCAAGTGCTCCATCACTGAACTATACCTCATCCCCTCCCCCAGTAATGTTCCTAACCACAACGCACAGAGTGCAATATAAAAACAAATAAATAAACTTGGTTTTGGACAAGTGTAATTTGAATTGTCAGAATGGTCTTCTGTTACAGAACCTAAAATGTACCTGATTGTAAGTGGCATGTTCACGGTCCCAGTATAAGCTCTTCTGTGGACACCAGCTATGGGAGCTGTGGGGAGGGAGTCAGTATGGTTTAATGGGAAAAAAATGGTGGAGCAAGGAATAAGGGACCATTTTCTAATCTCAAAACAACCTCAGACAAACTCTTAAGCATGTTACTGTACCTTTCTGGCTCCCCATCTCATTAACTATAAAATTAGGCAACTGAATTGTGATTAAGGATCCTTTCCACTTTCAAACAGACTCATGAGTTCAATTTCAGTAAAACACAAAAAGCACATTTGTCAAACAGATATAAAATATCAAATTATAGATAAATATTATTTGACCCTTTATTAGAAAATAAATGAAAACAGACTTTTTACATTGTGCTCTCCAAAATATGATCTCTGTAATTCATTTAATAACAAAAAAGGAGGGAGTTCACTAAAAAAAAGTTTGAGAGATGAGGCATACCATATTCTCTAGACATTCATAAGCCAGGCATAGTGGCACATGCCTGTAATATCAGTACTTGCGAGGCTGAGGCAAGAAGATCACTAATGAGTTCAAGGCCAGACCAGTATATAGAACAAGTTCAAGGCCAGTCTGAACTGCATAGTGAAACACCATCTCAAAAAGACAAAAATAAATAAAATAAAATAAATAAAAAATAAAAATTAAATAAATTCATGTTTGTTAGCATGTTAAAAGTTCTGAGAAGCCCTGCAAAAATGGGGCCTATCAATAAATTCAGTTATATCAGCTGTTGTTTTGAATTATATTTATCAAAAGTAATATATAATCAATACTCAAGGAATGAACAGCAAGCTTGGCTAATAATTGGCTTCTACTGATTCCCATGAATGAAACCTAGTTATGCTCTTCATTAGCAGTGAAGCTTGAAATGAAAGGAAAGCATCGTAGACTTAGTAGAATTCACTGTTTTTTTCCTTTGTTTTGAAAGTCCACGTTCATAAACACCGATATGTGAAAAGCATTTTCCTTTTTCTTATGCATGAAACTTCCTGAGACAGCGTTGCTGACACAAGCTGTAACTCTGTTATGCCAAATTAAAAATATCTATGTAGAATTCAACGCCACAAACAGGTATCACATTCCAACTGGAATTTAAAGTGGAGAGGTTAAGATTTAGCCCTCCTATGGCACAACGCTGTGCCCTAATCCACCCACTATTACTAGGTCCACTGGCTTTCATTAGGTCATAGAACATTAAGGGATGCACCAATACAAAACCAACTGTCTGAAACGATCTCCCTCAAATCTGTTAGAAAGTTAGTGAAAGAGCTCTGGTTAAACCTCTGTGATAGAGTCCAACCTAAGGCCTGTTCTAAGTTAGTACCTTGCTTGTCATCGAAGGGCTTTCACTGTGGGTTCTGACATTCTTCAGAGAAGCCTCTAAAGGCAGAAGCAACTGCAACCAACTTCTTTCTTTTGCCCAGTTTAATTTCTTTAAACCACCTCTGGGAATTTTGTTCAGTTCTGTTTTCAAGTCTATCTTGGATAGCAGATGGTTAGACTTAGATAAATTCTATTAAAAAGGGACACCCTAGGGTATCATTGAAAATATTTAACAACACTGATACTGAAACATCCACCAATTGCTAGAGCAATTGCTAGTTGCTAACTACTGGTACTTTTGAAGCAGTGTGTACTAGCTGTAGACCTGTCTGGAATTCCTCACTTTCTCTTTGTCTCCTACAACCCTGCTACGCACTGTGCATCTGTCATACATTTGGGCTTGTGAAAGGGAAGTGGGCTGTATTAAGGCAGAGCATTTATTATAGTTATATAGATTCATTCTCCAAATGTTTACTGTGTTACTGAGTTAGATGCAGCTCTTGCTTGTTTGGAATCTTTCTGTATTGCAGGGAGAGCCCCAGCGGAAGGGCCCTTATGCATTCCCTTAATATACACATCTCCAAACCCTCTCACCATTTATAGGATTCCATACTAGGATATTTCATCTGAAACCTCACAAGGGACTAGTTTGCTCCTGCATTTCTAATTCTACTAGTTCATATTTATAAGTTAAAAAAGCACCATCAAACATAATTAAATCACTACAAACTTTCTCTTTCTTCATATTAAATTATTTAAGGATCCATTTCCCGGAAATTTGAATGACTTGAAAATTATTATTTTTGCATGGCCATGTAAGCAATTCAAAAGGTTCTGCAAAATTAGCTGGCTTCCTCTGAAAAGCAGATTAACTGGGGTTAATGATATCAGGGACAGAAAGTCAGCTGGATCCCAAATATCAGCCATGGAGATGCAAACAGTTTCCATCATAGCACTTGTTTCCCACCATGACCCAGACAAGCTGACATTTAAACTTGTGATATGAACAACTTGTATCTAAAGTGATGGTGTCAAATCAGTTTCAACATGACAACTTGGTTTTTCAACTGAAGATGCTCTTTTACGAAAGAAAGTTTTATCCTTGTATATGGCTCACTTTGCCAGTTCACTTTAAAAAATTAAGACATTGTAATTAAAACATAAAACAAGACTTAGTCAAACACAAACTTATTAGAAAGTCCAAAGATGAAATCTCAATGTGATGTGGTTTGAGAATACAGGTGGTATAACAGCTAAGAAGACATATTGAATGAATTTCAACTATTTCAGTGTGTCTGAGGACTTCTGGGCTAATCTTCATTCAGATTTTCCCAATATTGGATCCACATTTTGATGGTATTGACTATATTTCCTTGCTTTCCTTGGGTGGTGGTATTCATTCAGTGATGGGAGCTAAAGGAAGCTCTCAGTGAAAAGTAAAAGATTCAATTTATGCAAAGTAAATAAACTAAAGTAAACTAACTATCCCTAACTTGAATTTTTACAAAATTCAGGAATTTCTTTAAAAAATCAAGCAAGAGGGGGAAAAAACAGGAAGAGACAAGAATGCACCATCTTGTTTTGTGTTTTTATTCACCACTGCTGACAAGAATGTCCCCTGCGGTGCAGTTTGGAGTTCAGAATAAGAAAGCTATCCAGGTTGGAGGGAAAGTGAGATCTGTTTCTCCTCAGTTTCTGGGCTCTGCTTTCAATCTGTTTCAGGTAATTGGAATTACACTTTAAAAATGTGACAATAATCACCAAGAATAAATAAGTCACAGATTAAAAGAAGACATTTAGACCAGCAGAAATGCCATTTCAGTGAAAACCATTCTCTGTAATTAAAGCTTCATCTGTGATACCAATAGTAAGTTGTAATAAAAAATGAGTTATTGCTAATTAGCAATAAATTTAAGACAGGATATATGATGAGCTTTGTAATTACATCTCTTAAGAATACCCTAATGGTGATTAGGTGTTAAAAATGTATTTCACAAAAGTAATTAGAAAACTATAGAGGGGAACGAACCTCAGTGGTCAATGAAGAACAGTCAGAACACACTCATAAAAACTCCTAAACAACAAAGGCAGAACATATTCAGTGGTAGTACAGAAAATTGCCCACGTTTCCCATGTTGATTCTTATTACTGTTTGGAAACATTTGAAATTCCTTTTTTTTTTTTGGTACTGGGGATTGAACTCCCGACCTTGCACTTGCCAGGCAGGCACTTAAGCCACTGAGCTAAATCCCCAGCCCCCATTTTAAATTCCTAACAGAGAAAAAAGTAAGTTCTCTCTTCCACTTCACTTTGCCTTCTCTAATTGATATACATTATCACTGTAACATTAAGTGTAACTAAAAATAGTCAAATTTTGCAGCATCTGAGTTTGAAATAACAAAACTCCTAACTACAAAATAATAGATGATGAGAAAGTTACAATACTCACCCTTACCAGTATTTGGAACTCAATTCCAGCAGGAATTCTGTAACCATATATTTCCTCTGGCAGTAGTGTTTTTTTTTCCTTTTCCCTACTGTACATTGGATCAGTGATCTGCTGCCTTGAGCAGACTCGCAAATACTACTTGTAAATAAGACATGTTTTATGTTCATCAAAGTCCGCAAGAGTTTAAGACTTACGAGATTATGTCCAGTGTTCACACCTGCGTCCCTTCCCCTTACTAGAAACTATTGTTGTATAATCATTACACAAAGAAATTTAAATTTTCTGAAACTAAAAAGCTTCATGCAGTAAGAATAAAATGAAAACTGCCCGGTCATTCCTCCTGGGCATTCCCTTAGGCAGACTGAGCTATATTATCTATTCACTCCAGTGGAAAGTTTGAACATGTTCAAGTTTATCTAAAAGGAGAAGGCCTGAGTGTTAGTAGCACAGTGATGTTTCCATGTGATTTGTTACCTGCTCATTGGAACTTCTGCTGAAAAATAAGCTATCATTGTCAGTAGGGGGCTGGTTTGGGAATGTCTCTTGATCACCCTAATATTTCATAAAGGAAAGTATCCAGGAAGATGCCATTCTGAATAATTTCAAGGGCACCTGGAAAAGTGCACTTCTGGCATCTTTTCAGTAGTGTCTAGATGGAGCTAGACATATCCAAACGAAAAGCTTGTACCACAATGGTGCTTCAAATCCCAAATGGTTTGATTTCCTTTTTCAATGAATTGGCTGCATTTGTTTTAGTCAAAGCAGAAGAGCATGATGATACTGGTTTTGAAAACAGCTATAGTTTCACTTGGGACATTTGGAAAGATATAAATTAAGGATAGATTCAGGGCAGTTCAGGCCCACTTGAAAGGACATGTAAGCCAGATAACTGGTCATGAGAAGTGATCTAATCTGTTCCAAGTCAGAAAGTAGGTTCACAGCAATGGAAATCAAGCATGCCCCTGGATGGGCTTCTCTGACCTTTCCCACAGTCTTGGTCTTCTGTCTTTTCTCTGGCCACCTGCTTTCAAGGAACTGCCAGACTTCTCTTCTCTGTGATGGGCCATTATGAAGACTAAAGAGAGAATTAAATAAACTATGTCTGTAACAGGAGGTAACAAGAGGACCTAATTTCTCCCTGCAAAAAGGAAGGGGAGACACTGCAATACACTTAG
This sequence comes from Hydrochoerus hydrochaeris, assembly GCA_004027455.1. NCBI lineage: Eukaryota > Metazoa > Chordata > Mammalia > Rodentia > Hydrochaeridae > Hydrochoerus > Hydrochoerus hydrochaeris. Next base: position 60,700 of record PVLA01000771.1, read on the forward strand.
CACCGTTTCATTCTGTATGTTAGGGGTCTTAAAATTTTCCTACAGCCTTTAACTCTCTCTTGTATGAGGAACAAGTTGAATCAAGTATGCTGTTCAAATTATTAATTTCTATTAAACCCAGGACTCTAAGCAATAAAAGAATGTAGGTGGGGCTAGGAAATGTAACAACTGATCTCACAGAATCCTGCCATTTTCTTCCCTGTCAAACTGTCCAATTCACTTTCTTTTCCAAGAGGTTACCTTTTCTGATAGTACTACTACTGGTACTGACTCAGTAAGAATGTACAAACCAACACTTCCTCCCAGTCTTACTCATAAGTAGTCCATTTCTCAATCTGTGGTCTGGATTTCTCAAGATCAGTGGACTGGGTGTCTCTGAATTGGAATTCTACAAATTCCATTTACGGCATTCTACTCTTTGGAATACAAACTTCTCTCATTAATAGCCCATTTCAGTACTTTTTAAGCCTAATGATAGGTTTTTCTGTTTTCTGTTTCCCTTACATAAAACAAAATCAATTCTTTGTTTTTGTGATACTGGATATAATTCAGGGAGTAGTAAATTACATTCTCAGGCTTTAAAATGTTTTGTTTAAAGTACGATCTCTAAGTTACCAAAGCTGGCCTTTAATTTGTAATCACTCTGCCTCAACTTCCCCAGTATCTGGGATTGTGCCCAGCTCAATTCCTATTGTTAAAGCTGAGGAAACACAGTATTATTAAAGCATGATGACCTTTAGGCTTTTCAAGGATTTATTCATGGTAAAGTTGTGCTGTCTTGTACCAGACTTCCATTAGTAAGCTTTGATTTTTGGGCAGATTTTATTTCTCCAAATATGGCAGTCCCAATGTGCATCACATGCTTCCTACCTACCCATGAGTCTGCTCATTGATATTCCAGACCACGGAACAATTCAAGCTGTTCTACTATGTGCTGTGTATATTCCTGAACCTCAGAAATCTACCTTGTTGATGATTATACTCATCTATCTTGATAGATTGGCTAGGGTGCATGTGTTTACTTGGGAAGATGATCTGTTTTGGTAACACAGCATGAAGTTTTGTTTTAGGTCTATAATTTGAGAAACTGCTAAGTGCAGAGCAAAGCACCACAGTACCATGTTGATTCAGATGAAAGCACAGCAGACAGGTTTGCATAAAATTTCTACACCACATTTTTTTCTCCACACTGCTTCAGTTGTCTATAGAAATACTGATTGTTAGCGAGGAATGATAAAGTCTTACCTTGCACATTACAAGAATCTAATCTGGGAAGTCATTGTGTCTTAGAGTTGCTGGCAACTATGAGTTTCAGGTATTAGAAATATATTGTTATCTGGGAAGGATTCTAGTTTAGTTAGGAACTAATAGGCATCCTAACCTCCAATCATAAATAAACAGAAGCCTGAGGTCATTTTTGATCTTTTAGTACTAGAACAAAATCAAAATAAACTGAAGAAACTTTTAAGATAACTCAGCAAAAATTCCTATTTAGAATCAATTGAATATTTAAGAAGTCAACTGTTATTGAGGCAGAAACTGGCTTTATTTTCTCTAAAGATTTTGGCCAAAGTAGTATTCTGAATAGTCTCATCTAGAAATTAATGTTTTGTCAAATACAAAAGTTTCCAGCTTATTTGCTCAATTGAAAGTATTTAATCAACTGAATATTATTTATTTTTAGGAGCAATGTTGCATTTTAAACACTGCCCCTAACTCAGGAATCAGAATCAAGTAAATTAAGTCAGGTATATACTGAATTATGAAATTCCAAATAGAGAACTAAAAATCATGTGCTATAAGCATTGTAATATTTCCTTCTAATTATATAATATGGACGTTTATATGCTGAATACATAAAATACAACTTGCTCTATTATTACTTTGACTCAAAGCTCTTATTAGTTATTTATGTTTTAATATTTTTACTTAGTTTTTATAGAAGAAATTTTTGAGATTTTGTTGCCTATAAACTTTAAATAATAACAAAGGCATTTAGTTATCATTTCAGGAAGGAATTTAGAGCACTGAACACTCAATAATTACTTATATTGATTATATAGAATTGTGTTTTATAGAACTGTGGAATCACTAAAGTTCAAAACATTCTATTATATAGTTTATGAATGACTATATGAGAGGACACTGAAGGTACCAAACAAAAAATAATGAAGAGGAGAAGGAATTGTTAATCACCCTGATTTGATCATTACATACTTATATACTGATTGAATCATGACACTGTCTCCATAAGTCTATATAATTAAAATAATAAAAGTAAATGGGTCTTCCCCTAAAACTATTTTTTAAACTTCTGTAAAGCTTGCATGGCATCAGTAACCATTTGATGAGGATAAACATGCTGTGTGCCCTCTTGCTTAATTAAATCAGCCAGAGATCCTAAAATATTTAAGATGATTATATTTTTTGATGGAATGAATTATGAAGACTTGTACAGAGAACCTGAAAATGTTAATTAAAAAGCAATTGCTCTCGTGGAGTGGAAGATTCTCTTAAGCAGTTCTTGAAAAGCCTCATGTAGTTTGGCTGCCTCTGACCCCTATACACACTAGGTATCAGATGATTCTAAAGAAAATTATATGGTTTTAAATAGCACTTAAAATTTTTTTCCTTGATAAATGGCAACACTCAGAAACAGATAATAGCCATTTTTCTTCCAGTGAATGATTGCTGTGTTTAGGAGTGGGTTTCTAATTAACAAGGAGGTACAGCCTTTATATAATTAAACAAAGGAAGGTAAACCATAGACCTACGAACACCAGGAGTGATTATTAACACGCTCATTCTACACCTCCACTGCTGATTCAGAGAGAGCTGCAGGGAAGAGCGCTGCTCCACCAGGCCTCTCTGAAAGCCCGCATGAGGGGCTTTCACCTGCAGGTGAACCCAACTCAGCCCCAACTTCTTCTCTGGGTGCACTTCTAAAGTAGTTTGGATCTAATACTGACTCCCAAGGAAACTGGAATTTGAGAAATCTCAAATAACATCTAGCAGTCCTAAATGCTAGTTCCATGGAAACTGAAAAAAATTATTTTCAGGGAAGGTCGTGTTAATCATTTATGTTAATAAATGTTGAAGTGGAAAACATCTTTCTAAAATCAGCTGTTGCTAACAGTAAAAGAACTTAGTATGTTTTTACTTGTTAGGATAGAATTAAATACCACAATGGAGAACCACTGTTTTCTCACACAATAGCTGGTTTCAGAAATCAGAAATTATTTTTTGTATTTTGGGGTTTCTGTTCATCCAGTTTGTTCCCCTGTTTTTTATACATGAAACACTTTCTAGTATAAGTTTCAATAAAACCACTAAAACTGCTTTTTTCTGGTACAAGGAATCGAATTCAGGCTCTTGCACTTGTGAGGCAGGTGCCTTGCCACTGAGATATATCCCCAGCCCAAACCACTAAAACTTGACAAATGTCATCACGGAATGATTAACCTAACTGTGAGTCCCTGTTACAGGGTTGACAAGTTGCATGACCCTGATAGTCTGTTAAGTTCTTTGAGGCTCCTTTTTTTCATTTGCCAAATTGGGATTATGATGCCTGTCTTGCAGTGTAAGTATGAACTTCAAGGAAATTGGGTCCATAAAGCTCTTGATATGCAATAAGTATGTAATACACAGATACTTTTTACTATGAATTGGGCCTGCTCCATTTCTTTAAGAGAAAACTGTGAGAACATAGCCTTCAGAAAGCCAGCTAAGCAGGGAGATGGCCCAGAAATAGAGAAGTATCTAGCATTAAAATAATGACCTTTATCTCCTTGTGCGATAATATTCTTAGAAAGGAGTCACATTTATAGGGTTAATTCTACATGTTTCTGGCAAAAATTTTTCCTTTCATAACCAATTTTTTAATTCTCCACATTTTAAAAAATGCTTTGTTTACACATAACATCTTTTGTTGTTACACCATCTTTTTTCATTCTATCTATACTACCTTTTGTTGTTATTATAATTATAAGGAACGATCTTCAACAGGATCTCAAAATTGCTGTGCTCTGGAACTGTTCTTTTTGAATCATCTGAAATATTGTATGAAACATATTTGTCTAGGTTTTTCCTGTGAATAGTCTTAATACTTTAAAATCTGCTATCTCACTGACCTGTCCGGGGATAAGGCTTAGTAAATAGCAATATATAACAATGAAAATAATAATTGTGAATCCTATTATTGATGACTCTGTTTAACAATGTTCAAAGTGCTTTAGATAGGCCATCTCATTTAATTTTCACAACAGTGAAGGTAGCAGGTACTGCTGTCACTCTGTTTACAAATACACTGAGAGAAGCAGCAGGAGGGGCTGACACAGGAAGAATTTTCCTAGAAGCACGCATTACATGCATGCTGTCCTGAAAGGATGCAACTGCACAAAAACCTGTCAAAGGACAGAAATGGTGAGAAAAGGACTATAACCATGGAAAACAAGGGACTGTGCTATTCCTGCCTGCCTGCCTGTCTTCTCGACCTTATTTATGGACAGTTTTAATTAAATATATTACCATGAATAGGGCCAGATTTGTATCTGGGGAGATGGGGAAAGAATTTTAGAAATTGCCTCAAGTCCCAGTGAAGCAGTATTTGTAACTAAAATTAAAAGGGAACTTAATGACTAAATAATTACTGCAACTATAGATAGTAAGATTCAAGTGGTATTGACTTATAATACTCATGCCATCTTAGGCTAATCAACATACAGCTCCGGGTTCCCATTTATAATATGAAAAGGTGTTGTTAGCTGATAGCTAAGTACCTTGAAACTTGATATTCTTGAGCTCTTACAAGGGCAGAAGAAATTTCATCCTAATCTTTTACATGATGTTCTGAAACTTTAATATATTTTGAGTCAAAGGTCCTCATTAAATTGCACTTGACCTCTACCCAGAAAGCCAGCTACTTGCCTTAGTCACTGAAAATATGATATGAGAGATTTCATTTGCTTCAAAATATGGAAAATGATACTGTCATCCTATAGATCTAATCTGTTCCACTCATTGTTTCCTGGACTATTTGTTTATACTGTGGTACTGGCCTACTGGACCTGCTACACTATTCACAAAGTAAAGGACAAGGTCAGTGGAGATGGTGAAATTGAAACCTAAATGTTTACATAGCTTGACTATAACTCCTATGTGCAGTGGAGATGTAAATCTACCATCAAAGAAATATAAATGAATTCACCTTTGCCTACTATATGACAGAACAGAAAAGAATGATATACTATATAATATAGAGTGATAGAGTGATTGACATCCTTAAATTTTAGGTTCTTTATCTTAAATGTGATATCTTGCAATATGAATAGTACACGACACCAAGTGTCACATGGTCATAACTAAGTAAACAGAGAACTGAACCTCTTTCTTTCTCTGCAGGATTGTGAGACATCTCTGAAAAACAAGAGGTTAAAAAGGCAGAGGAATTCCTCACTGCAGATGAAACTAAGGAGATGATAAAATGTGGGAAACAGTGTAAAATTTTGTAGAAAACCACTATAGCTATAGCAATGTGAGCAATGAATCTGTTTATTGACAATGCAATGTCACATTTCCACGAAATCCTCAAAAGGATGTAAAAGCAAGTGCCACTGGATAGACTCCTTGTTAAAGCTATATGAAAAGTGAAGGATTCCATTGAGCCAATAGATAGCAGTGATTTTGTTAGTGACAGTGAAAGCTGTCCTACACAATGACCCTCCTCCCTCTTGTCTCCCTCGTAACACTCACAAAAGTTTTCTAAGATAAGTACAAGTTAATTTGCTTATTTTTCTTTATCTTTTGTTTTTATTACTTTGCATTGTATTACAACATTGTAATCTTTTTATATGAATATTTTTATGCTGTGGAACAAATCATCTGAGCTTCCATTATTTCTTATGGGGAAATTCATCTTGATAAACAAGTGCTTTGGATTATAAGCATATTTCAAAACCAAATTATGCTTACAAAGCAAGGTTTTACTGTATATTTAAGTGAATTTGAAGAAAAAATTCTTTCAATTGGCATAAATAAAATTTCTGCAAAAATAAAAGAGTATTGAGTTACAGTATAATTGAAAGTTCTTTTTTGGATGATACACACATAATGTGTGTGTGTTTATGGGGGCACATAATTTTCATTACCCAAAATCAGTGTGGCAGTAACCCAGGCTCTTATTCTTTCTCTTACCAGTCTTATCTTGAAATTTTTTTTAAACAATACATGTAGCTAAACACGGGTCTTTGTTAAACATATAAAATGGGTTTTAATTTGGCACTTCAACTTTAGAATTCAAAGCTTGTAAATGAACTGTTTCTTACAGTTAGAAGATGACTTTGCATGGTTATTAATGTGATTCACACAACTCTATAGTGTTTCATTAGAATAACCTAAAACGGTGGTGGAGAATCTATGACATGCATGTTATTGTGTCTTCCTTTCTTAAAAGATGTTAATGTATGAGCTGTTTTTTTCTAAACTAAAACCTCAGTATTGAGGTTGAATTGTAGTGTTGGCATTTTGCAATAAATAAGTGGTTTTGGGTTGCAGTTTGGGCTCTTAGTCTCTAAAAGACTCACCATCTCTGAGTTAGAATATTCCTCCAAGGATTTGTTTCTTAGGAGTAAGTTCTTTTACAAAGATTCAAAGGTTTTTGAACTTTGAGTCACCACACCTGGCTAAGATTATCTTTTATTTGTAGAATGCTGTATGAAGTTTCCCCAGAATGTTTATTCCCAAAATAGACATCTCTTTTATTATAAAAATAATAAATTATTAGAAGTCCTCTGAAAAGTATAAATGCTTCAGACCAGAGAATTGGGTTATGTCGCTCTTCAATTATTGTGAATTTTTAGGATATTACTTCAGAATCCAGCAATGTAAATTCACAGCATGGGAGGTAAAAAGAAATTGTGGTTCAGAGGGGAGTAAGTCCAAGCAGGATAGGGCTGGGTAAGACACTGGGGAACTTTCTACATACCATGACCATAAGAACCTAAAATGGATGGATGAGAGGGAAGAGGATGTTTTAAAGTTGTTAAAAGACATTAGTGTCACTGACTTCACAGTTTTGTCTCTACCTCATCTATACGGATCTTCAGAAGTGGCAACATTTTAATATAAGTGAACACAGATTTTTTTTTCTATTATCTAATACCTATTGCAGTGAGAGATACAAAGCCAAACTTTGAACATGCTTTTAACTTCAAATCTGAAGCAGTGGAAGGAGGTTTGGGATACTATCAAATGACCCACGTTTGATTTGATATTCTCCTTTGACATTGACTAATGATGTGTTCTTGAGCTGTTGACTTGAATATTTGAGACAGATTTCTATCCTGTAAAATTTAGAAGATCTGAATATATCAGTAGTAATATTAGCCCTAGCTGCAGTTGCAAAAATGAAATAATTGTATTTTATAGATTATGAATATCACTACCCATAAATTATTACCATTGTTACTCTTATATATTATAAATATGGCATTACAATAATTTCACGACTATGCTACCACATTTTCAGAATTCTTAATGATTATATGACAGAATTAACAATGTACTACCTAGAAAGGAAAAAAATAATTTAAATTATTCTTATGCTCAAGTTACCAAACTTTAAGGGCATGAAATAGTAAAAGCAAAGTAAATTAGTGCACTTTCTTGTGTTACTGTGAAGGCAGTTCGACTCATTGATCCCTCAAAATTTTTTGCTATCTCATGTCTATAGTGAGGATATCTTGTCTATTCAAGATGAGAAAACCCTGTTGAGTAAACTATCTACCCAAGGAGAATGTTAAAAAAGAACTAGTTCAACATAACTAAATAAAAAAATCTAGAAATAATTCCTTCTCTCCTTGGAAATTTGTTATAAAGTAAAGGTAGCATTTTATATTGCTAGGGAAAAGACAGATTATTTAATAAATGGTGTAGGAGCAATCATAAGGCCATTCATTTGAGAATTTTTTTTCATTTCCTGCTTCTATATTTTTAGATAAATAATGTAAATACATGTAAAAACACAAAATATTAAAAATAGTGAATACTTTTATAATCATGGATTAGAAAAAGGTCTTCAAATTAGGAGTCACAGATCAACAATTCTGACAGAACACAACACACACACACACACACTCCCTAAAACATAAATAATGTTTAAAATACAATCAGAAACTGGAGAAACTTATGGTGTTCAATGAAGTATGACAATCTGTGTCTTTATTTTACTGTCTGATGACTTTAAATTATATAGATTTGGTTGTCATATATCTAGAATTCCTTATCTGATTAGTTTAACATAAATGAAATGAAAATTCATACCTATCTTTAATATAGTAGTTTTAATTTAAATTATTCTATAGGACATTGATTCCAGAATTAACTTTTCTGGATTCACATCCCGGTTCTTTAATTTATTGGTAGTGTAACCATAGGACAATTATACATCCCTTCCTAGCCTCAGTACACTCATTTGTACAATGAGATAGATAATAAACTTTTTATTAAATGGCAGAAGTTGGAGGATTAGCTAGGTTAATACACATAACATGTGTATTTAATAGTCCTTAGCATATATCCAGCATTCAATATTCAATAAAAATTTATCACACTTAATATCATAAAATATTTTGAAAGATATTTTCAAACTGTTTATTACAACATAGTTTGTGTTCAAATATGAACAATTTGCAAAATGTTGATATAAACTAGAAATAGAATAAATTGTTACTATTGCTAAAGATGAGGCAACTAATTTCTCACTTCTTGAAATATATCAGAGTTTCAAATGTCACCTTCAACTTCTCAAGCAGGAATGATTGGTTAAAGAAGAAGATGATTACTAAAGAAGATGGAGAATAGCTAACACATGTTAATGAAAGGAAGCAAGATGAAAAGAAATCCTGAATCAAAACTACCAAGTGGGTTCACAGAGAAAAAGGAAAATAAGTGTCATTCAACCTAACATCATTCAACCTGAAGTTACAGGTGTACAGGAGGACTTCATTCAATTAGTTAATTTTTACTCTATTTAAGTGTAACATGTAAACAACATGTGTGGCATTTTACCAGCTGTTTCCTCATATTTCACTGATACCATAATTTAATCATCAAGAGGTTGAAAAGAAAGTGCTTGATTTGTCACATCAAAAGAAGCATCACTGACCATTTTTTCCATTGCCTTTCACTGTGCTGTTTGCATTTGTACAAGTTAATGTTGCTTGTAAAATTTATTTAAAAAATTGTAGCACTCCTCCCACCCTGCTTGGTTCATAAAAAGGCCACTGATGCTTAAATAAATGAAAATAGTCAAGCCTATCAAAACTACAGCTACAAACATTCTGATGAGAATTCCTTCTATAGAAATCAAATGATTTCTTTTTACTTAGTTTAACTAGCATAAATTGCACTTTCTACCCAGGCAAGCTTTAGAGGGTCTTTTTTACTCTGAGGCTTATTGAGTTTAAAACAGTAAAACCCAAAATTTGGCAGATATTTTTATGTTTCTACTTTTTATGTTGCTGCTTACAACAGTATTGGATGAAGCCCATTAGTAAGGATCACATGCCATATAGGAAAGGTCACCATGGCTTCCTGAAAAATAAGTTTGTTCAGATTCTATGTTCATAAAATATTTCGTATTCCGTGTGTAGGTGGCATAGTTTTTTTACTTGGGTCTCAAAGCAGATGAAGGGTGCAAATCCTTGACCTGGTAAATTTAAACTTATTCAAAAAGCCCAATAATTAGACATGTTTAATTTTAATTAACAATTCTATGGCCCATAAGGTCCAGTCTCATAGCTTCCATATTGTTTGAACATATTCCAAAATGGTTCATAGGCAACAGTATACAGAAAAGGGCTTTTGGGTCCATCTATGTGAATTAGATTTTTTTTTGTCCTTTATTTAAGTGAGGAAATGGACCCTCATTGATTTTCTCCAGGGTGATGCTGTCAAACAGTGGCAGAGCCTGGATGAGATACCATCTACTTTGGCATTTATCATTTTGTTTTACCACTTTAAAACACTTGTCCTCTGAAGATGAATATCTAGTACTTTAGAACAGTATAAAGAAGGGATTAAAATGCAGAGCATTACCAGTACTGATTCATAGACAAGACAGGAAATCCTATCATTAAGGTTTAACTGATTAAAGCTGTCCCATCTTCGGAGAAAACATCTACTTTCTGTTTTAATTACAGAGATGAAGTTATTGTTTCAAAGTGTCAAAATTTTAAATTGAATCTGGCAAGCATATTAAAGTATAGTAATCTAATCTTAACTCTGAGATATTAGTATTATTCCCTCAGAGTCTCTGGTGCCTCTGATGAGTGCAAAAGACAAGTCTATGCTTAGATAAATTCTATGTATTATTTACAAGATTGACACCAGCCTGAAGACTTTCAGGATTATGAGTGTTCTGCATTCATTTCTAGTTTGCCAAAGTCTTGCACACTGTCTGGTCCAAAATATGCTCTCAAACAGCATTTCACAGATTGCAGAGAAGTTTTAAATGTTGTGATATAATATAAGTCCTAAGACATTATTCTATGCTTAACCATAGCAACATGGATTATTTCACTTGAAAATATAATTTTTAAAGATCTTAATGGGAAAATAATTAGAAATATCTCATTCATATTTAGTCTTCAGAGAATAAGTGAAACAGATACAAAGAGCCACAATGAAAATTTCTTAAAGTCAAAAATGTGTAACACTAACACTGTTTTATCCCAAAATGGTTGATCTGATTATGTTTTCTGACTTAACCCTTATTCAAGTTGACAACTTAGCCTGAAATTGATAATTTTGGTGCTTAACTAACTGCATGAAAAGTTTCAGAAAGGATTGTTTGGCTGTGTGCCTGTGGGATATCTTGGTGTACAATTTTCTTTGTAGTAAGGCTGTGTTCTATAGCTATAGGGATACTATTATGAAAACATTAGTTTTTTCCAGTGCATGCTGAATGCATGAATGAATGATACTTAAACATATGGTAAAGATATTACATGCATGTCATATAACTGTAAAATAAAGCAGCTATTTGACCATCTCTTATTGTGATTTTTCAAAAATTATTTTTAAATCATTTATCTTACAAATTCCAGCTATGTCTTCATTATTTCTTCAAATTTCATGTTTCAGTGTCTAGTATCTTGAACTTGATTAACTTGGATTAAAATGCATATTTAAGCCACAGTTTAAGCATAGTTTAAACAATGGGAGTCGTTAGCACTGGTCCAGTGAACCAATAGATGAATGAAAAGAGGGTAAAAGTTTGGATGAAGTCAATAATTATCATTCTATTCTGAATAGTCATTAGTTACATAACACAGTAAAAGAAATGTCTATATACGAAGGTAAAATTTTTTCTATGTGTTTAGACAGTTCAATTTATATTCCCTTTGCACTACAGAGAGCTTCACACATATTACTATTTTTACAATACTTGTGATCTGTCATTAATATTTGTTTTACATCATAATCTTTCATATTATTAATTTATCTTTTTTAAATCTTTCTGTTGCATGCTGCACTCCTCTGGCCTTAGGCAGAGTTCATGAGGTTGCCATAAAAAAGACTACAACCATTAGGGAATGCAGTTCATGGACAGGGCTCTTTACAGATGCATAATGAGAGTAATGAGAAAGCTACATAATCGCTTTTTACGGTAGGCCAAAACCTCAGTCAATGGCTGATATAAATGGAACAAAATTATTAAAGCACTTTATTTCATACTCTGGAATTGTTCCCTAATTTGGAACAGATGCACTCACTAACAGTCCATCTGGCTAGGTTTGGGAAGGGTGGACAGATTGTAGTGTATGAATCTTATTCTTTAGATTTATAATACAAATGTCAGGGTGACTCTGACAAAAGACCCAAGAGGACTTTTTCAGGAATTCAAAACAAATCTATATGATACAGTCTTGATTATGTCTAAAAAAGAAAATGCTCAAAAATACATAAGCATTTATGTCCTTAGTGTGACACATAATTTCCCGTATCCTGGTTAATGAAGAAATGCTTGGCAAAGTAGATGTAGTACCAATGTATTCAAGCAATATGCTTTACAAAACTCAGTGTACTGCAAAAAGGGTATTCTGACCCTTCTTTACTTTGACACTGCTACGTGCAGGAGCCACAGAGAACCAAGACTTTCTTGGATCATGATTAAAATGGGAAGCTTTCTCCCCTTTTAGTATTTACAGTCCATCCCAGTAAACATAGCTGGGCGGGGATCTCTCACAGAAGGAGCTGAGGCACTAGGGCTCTGTAGCACCACGAAAGCTGGAAAAGCCAACAGTCAACTTATGCCATAAGTGCAATGAAAATTTCCACAGTCCCTTTTGTTCTGCTGTTCCAGGTACAGGAAGAGATGAAGGACCACACCAAAGAAGAAATCCCATGACTGGGGATGTGGAGGATTTGGCTCACAACCGCTACTCCGTAAATAGCCCCTTTAAGTAGGATGAAATAACTGTAGCCCCAGCTCTGCTGATAACTACACACTCAACTACTTTTCTCTTATGAGCTTTCACAAAACAAGGATGATAACATTATTTTCCTCCAAGAACTGTGACAAGTATGAATTGGGATAATACCTAGAAACACATCTTCTGAAGCCAGAAGGATTAATGACAGTACTTCCCTAAAAGTAATTTGGAGCACTAGCACTTTATGGGATAAAAGGAATCTATGTTTCTAACTTTAATTTTCTTTTATTAAGAAAACAGGTACTCTACACAGAATGCAGCATTTTTCAGAGGACTCAGTTAATGTGATTTTTATTTTGAGAAAGCCAAAATCATGTCTGATATCAAAATCATGTTTTCTTTTTCTCTATATTAGCTATGGCAATGAAGAGATGGCTTGACAGCAATCATCCCATATGATTATTTTTGGAGGAAATCCTGGCATCTTCAAAAGTTTGGCACTTTTATGAATTATGTTTTATGCCTTTAATTTAATTATTGGCCTTTGACCTCTGTTAAAGTGCAAAGACCAATGAGAAGTGTAAGGCACCAAGTGGCTGTTGGTTTTTAATGTTTTGTCTTAATGGAATATCCTCCACTGAAAGGAGGAAGATAGTGAAGGAAAAATAAAAAGATCTGGCAGTATAAGATGCTTAGCCATGAACCAGAAGGGTAGGATGGGCAAGCGCATTGAAAAGCTGTTTGTGGTACTGTCTTATTCTGGGTTCATTCTGTTTGAAAGTACAGAGATAGGGACCCTTGTTCTTGAAGCCTAATTATTAATTAGAACTGAAACTTACAGAGATATGATCCAATGATGGCCAACTTTCAGAGAGTCAGTGCCCAACATGCCCAAAGGGCAAACCAAAGCCCACTTTATTTATCGAAAGTGCCAACACTACAATTAAACCTGCACACTGAGGTTTAGTTTAGAAAAAGAAACTCATGTTGTCTTCAAAGAAAAACAAATAATATGCATGCCATAGGTTCACCAACATTGATACAAGATATCAACATTTTAGAGGCTTTAATCCTCTCCATGGTCAGTAAATTGATAAAATACTACTTTTCTTCTGCTATGAATGCTATTTCTTTGGGGAATAAGTCTGAGTGTCAGCACTTAGAGTTTGGTAGCTGCCTGCTTTTAACTGTTAATAGGGCCTAGACTGTGTCCTTGAATTCATGTCAGTCCTCCTGCCTCATCCTCATTTAAAGCCTGTGCTATGCTTCCTACATTTTTGATAAATACCATATATATGTAGAAATACATACATATATATGCTCTATAGGAAAAGTGAGCTTTTGTATTCTCTTGTACAAAGTTAAAAAGAGTGTTTCACACATTTTTTCCCTTTTCTGGTCATATTTTCTAGTTAATGAAGTCGCTCAGTTGATATGGGACTGTATTGGACATGCCCCAAGATGAATTTATACTATTCCATTTATATATGAAAATTTACTTTATTTAGAGCACGTGATAATAATTATGAAACTTTTCACAACTTTTTCCAGTCAAAAATTAGCCAAGAAACATGTGTTTAACATGTGCCTTTTGAAAAATATCACCAAGTAGTTCACCAATTGATTATTAATTAGCAGTGATTATTTTGGTAAGACGATGTATAGTTAATGAAGGATACAGTAACCACAGTAAGGAATAATTTAAATTGTTCATAAAGTTATACAGTAAAAGTACCTTAGGTACCACATCTTCTTTTATTATGATCATGTGATTATTTCAGTAATAAAAACACCCCAAACTGCCAACAACATTGAGTCAACCTATCTTTCTGTGTGTCTGCCTTTCTAGATAGGCAGTTATCTAGTTTATTCCTTTCCTTGGGCATATTCTCAGCACATTTTGTGTGGAGAAATGTTTCTTCCTGTCTTAATTCTGTCTGTGTTTTTAGGATAGTCATTCTTTCAGTTTCAGTGGAGATGGCAAACACCAGGCCAGAACTATCGTCCATTTAACATCCTCCTGGGCTCAAGGCCACCCTTAGGTTAGTGCCTTTATCCTAACTGCGCTGTTCTGATCCCCCAACTCTGAAAGCATTCTCTTCCTTTCTTTTGTCTTCTGTATTATAGTGACCTTCCTTAGCCTTCTGGGGATTACAAATCTTCTTGAGAATCTGCCAGAGCAGCTCTCTGAGGCAGCCAATCACACAGCTTTAAGAATTCATGCACTTTCAGATGTTCTCTACCTCGCAGTGTGTGCTTCAGGATAGAGATGAACAAAATAGGGCTAGCTGTTTAAATAATAGATTTCTGGGACACAGTTCCTGGGATATTAGTTGAATATAGATGAGAAATGATGTTGAATTTGTGTTTTAAGACACTCTAGGTGACACTGATGTTTGGGGGTATCACTAGACTTGAGAGAGATTCTGCTTAAACCTAAGAGTCAGAAGTGAAGAATCCCACTCTAGGTCTCTCTAAGCTTTTCTGTTTCTTATCTCCTAGAAGACTTTAGTATTTAGTGTATAAAATGTTGGTGCATTGTAATTGTTCCCAGGTAATTTTATTCATATTCTCTTTCTCTCTCTCTTACTTTCTTCAACATAAGGCTTTATGAAATCACAGATACTTAAAATCCTATCTTTTCTCTGAAGTTTTCTGTGATTTTTTTTAAGCCAACAATGACCAACGTTCAATGACCATATCACTCACTTAGCAAATGTACCATGTTTTAAGTATTTGAAGTATGCATACAAATTTCTTATTTCTGCCATTGATCATGAACTTTAAGCACAAGGATATGGTGTTAATGTCTGTTTACCAACAGCTTATCCCAGTGTCACAGAGAAAGTGAGAAACTTAATAAATCATTGTTATGTGACAAATGCATAACTCAACCAAGATGTGCTCCTCTGAAATCCATGATTGTTAACAGACCTTGACAGTATATTCTTTGGTTTGTAAACCTAAGCAGTTATTTCCACATGGTACAGGTCTCTGGAAGCAGGTATGTCTGGGCTGGGGATAAATCCTATCTCTGAAAACTGCTTAATGTATGTTCTTGGACAAGGTACCAAATACTTTTGAAAATCTTGGTTTTTCCACATGTAAAGGGTAATGCTACGTAGGAGAAAGGGAGTACTGTACAGTAAAGGTTGAGAGGGCAAAAGAACAAGGTGCCTACTGGGAAGTCAAAGACGCACCCATGTGACAGGGTTCTAGGGCACAAGAGCAAAGGCTTTGTCTCTGTCTATGCAGAACCTGACCTGAAGACTCCTTCTCAGAGTAAGGATCAGAGGGACAGCTGTCTTCTCCCCCTCAACTTGTAATGAAGCTTTGGAACATGGAGAAGAAGAGGTGAGAGCTAGAAAGAATGAACTGCCTTGGTCCCCACAGGTTTCAGCACTTTGTCCCATTCTGTGGAGGGCCGCAGGAGGAGACGGAAGACTTCAGTTTCTGCAAGTTGCTCTAGGATCATTCCAACAAAATTCTAGTTGCTAAGGCAAATGCAAATTACTTTTTATTAGATGCATAAAAAGCACTAATTAATTCAGCAGAAATTGAGGAATAGGTAGTTCATTTTTGGGCTTGGTGAGTTTTTAGTGTCTATGAAACAGTTCCCAGAGTACATTAAGTATGAAGGCAGGAGTCACTGATCAGGACAGTGCCCTACTCTGTGGACAACAGTTGCTGATACATCCATTATCTGTTGTGTTACTTTCAGTTAAACTTAAAAATTGTTGTGTCGATGTTCAAAATTTTTAATCTCTTTTTTCTTATTTATAATAAGGATTCAGTAGAAAATATTTCAATATTGTTAGCAAAATATCCAGTTTCATTAAGCAAAATGACAAGTGATTGGACATTAAGACCAAATGCAGCCTAATAAAGATTACACAAAATTTAGATGTATTTTCAGTTCGTGATTTGAAACATGTGATTACCATGCAAATTCACTCCACTGAGCTGAACAACAGATACAAATTGAATTATAAACTCCGAAATAACAGAATCAAATTATGGTTTTGTAAATGAAACAGGAAACTGAGCACTCATTTTTTTTAAAAAGATCAAAGAGCAACAGAACTGAAATTAAGTGCTGGAAATGAGAGGGAGATATACTGGGTCCTACATTTGCATTAATTACTGACTTCAGAACAACGTACTGAATACTTTGAATTAAAAATTCAATTGTTCTAGAGTTTACATTATCTGTTGGCTAGAGGTTAGCACAAGGTTGTTTCACAGAGTGCCATTCCAGTGCCATCCTGTCTGTCCATCCACAAATTTCAAGCATTTTCTTTGTGGCTGGAATTAGTCACCCTTCTTAAAAGGCTCGGGGCTGTGGCTATTTATTACAAACTGTGTCTGGGATTCCAAGGAAATCCTTCAGCTACAAGGAATTAGAGGAATTTCTAATTTTTTTTCTTTCTGAGAAACTCATTGATTAAACTTTGTAAAATTTACATTAGTAACTATTTTTCATATTACAAGAGCATGTGCTCATTTCACCAGATTTGGAAAATTAGAAAAATACATGGAGAAACAATCAACAATTTTGATGCACTTAACCCTCAATATTTTTTTTTCCTATGGAGACAAATATACACACAGAGTTTTTATTCAATTGGGATTATAATATAACTACTTTTTTTGCCAAGATTTTAGTTATACTGTGAGTTTTTTTTACAAGCCCTCTTTTTAAATAAGTTTCAACAATTATGCAATAGTCTAATAAATTTCTGGTTTTTATTGTTATTTGTATTTTTCTTATTAATGGACTCATGATTTTTACAATTAGTATAGAATATATTTATATGAATAATGTTTATAGGATTTCTACCTTTTATTTTTCAGAAGTTAAAACTAAAGAAAATATAATAATGAATAACAAATAACAAATAGCACAATAAACAAAAACTGGCAAATTTTACAGCAAAACATATGACCAAAACTGTAAATTATAATACTAAGCAGAGTTGGAATATTCTCCCCCATTACCACACAATAGCTTTTAATTGTGTATAAAAATTAAACTGTATCCTTAAATTGACAAGAAACTATATGAATGATGCAGCAATAAATAAATAAATACAACAAAAGTAAAATTTATCCACCCCAAACACAATGGAAGAAATTTTTAAAAAGCTGAAATTAGAGGGCATAGAACTTTTACATCAAGCTAAAGCTGAGTTTTACAATTAAAAATTAAAACAAAGGATTTCCAGACTAATAGGTAAACATTTATTACATTAAGTTAAATCTCTTATTCATTGTGCATGAATTTTTAGGCTTCCCTCTCCCTATAGTAAATTGCTTCCCTTTTTCTTTTATTCTTGGAAAACTTTGCCTTTTAAAAAAAGAATTTAAAGATATTTTATATAGTTATATAGATAATACTTTGTCCTATAAATTACAAATTGACCATTATTTGTCCTCATAGATTCTGTTTATGGAAGTGTTTTAATTTTAATTCTTAGAAGATTTTTCAGTGTTTGTGATCAAACATACCAGTTTTGCACTGCATGACTCTTGTCTTGTTTTCCTTCTCTTCTTCCAGTGGTCTGAGGTAAGTGTTCATTTACATCTTTCTCTAATTCCTCTTCCCCAGCTATAATCAGAAGTGGGGCTGAAACTCATCAGGAGCTCTGGCCATCACAGTGAGGCCCGAGTGACTGTCCCTTTATAAGGTGGACTTGGTGAGGAGGAGCTTGTGGTGAATCTTCCCACAGCCTCCCTCCAACTGCTAACAGCAAGGATATTTATGTCACTGTGAGTCCCCACACCTGTGCTCAGTGATTTCATGCCGCTCATGGCTCATTTCATGCCGGCCAGCAGGAAAGGCTGCTCTGCCGCTTTCCCAGGCAGAATATGAACTCATCTTTGCTCGATGTGTCCCATACTTTCCCCCAGGCTCTGAGGAGGGCAGAAAACAAGCCTCAGGGGGCATGCTCCCAGACTTCTTCAGGCCGCTCCGCGGAGAAGGTTGAATGTGCGGTGTTTTGGTTAGGTAGAATGGGAAACAAAATATCATGAGCCAAGGTAACTTGGTCCACTTGGTAAACCTGAAGGCCTTAAGCAAATGCTCTTCCTGCTGACAGTAGTGTCAGGACTGAGGGAGCCTATTTGGCTCTGCAATAAAATATGATCTTCCTGAACACCATTGCCTTCCAGGTCACAGAGATTAAAAATCCTGTCCTCTTGTTAAGCATAGAGGGCTGGTTTCGTTAACTTAGGAGGATGAGATGATTTTGATGGCACACATTAAAAAAGTTAAAGTATACAGTGCAAATTCTGCCTCTGGATGCATAAGATCAACCAAAGCGTATTTCAAAAGTTGCACTTAACAGAACTTCATT
This sequence comes from Hydrochoerus hydrochaeris, assembly GCA_004027455.1. Classification (NCBI taxonomy): domain Eukaryota; kingdom Metazoa; phylum Chordata; class Mammalia; order Rodentia; family Hydrochaeridae; genus Hydrochoerus; species Hydrochoerus hydrochaeris. The sequence continues at coordinate 79,490 of PVLA01000771.1, forward strand.
ACATCGTCTCCTTGCATAGCAGTACGGTCTTGAGCTGTGAAATCCAGGTCAAAAGTCCTTGCCTGCTGAACTTTGATGATGTCTTGCCAAAGAAATGATGGAAGTTCCATCATAGAGGCAGCTGATGCTAGACTGGCTGGGATCCTGAGAACATGTGTTAAAAAGACCCTTTGCTGGCAAGAGGTACAGAGATGACTTCATGGGACTTCTGAGTCTGGAATTTCTTTGCTTCTATTCCCAATTATTTTTGCTGGATTTTTGACACAGTTTTCAAATTTTTAAAAATCTAAACAAAAATAACTGTCAACTTCCTGAAGCTAAGTGGCAGTCCTGCTGCTACCATGGAACCGACCTCACATCACCCCTCTCTGCCTCTTGACAGGGTGGGACTGGAGTGACAGAGATGCTTTCTTCCATACTCTACATTTGGGTTTCTTTTGGACAAAGTGAGCTTTTCTCCATGGATTAAACCTAATTAAGGATTAGAACAGGGACTAAACCAGTAAATCTATGGCAAGAGACTTTTCTAAACATATGCGTTTGAATGTATCTTCTCTTGTTAAAGGAAAAAAGAACACAAATTAACAATGTTAGAAAATGTTAAAATGGAATTGACTGCAGTCTCCTATGAAACTTTTTGTTTGCCTACAACTCCCTGGCAAAATTAATATCATATTGACATTAATATCATATTAATGTCTTATTAACTCACTAACTCTACCAAGACCTGGGCATCAAGGTAGGAGTTTTGTGATAGGGCAATTCCATACATCCTGGATTCTTCAGGAGAGTCCTGGCTCATTTTGATTGTCTTGATGTAATTACTGATAACATTGCTATTCACTCACAAAAACGTACCCATAAATACATGTATCTGTAATCATATATATGGTCATATCATTTATGTGATTTATTATCCTTTACTGTAATAAGACCTGTTAGAATGATACTATTATTTTTCATATGAAGAATAAAAAAATTAAATAATTTATCCAAACAATTTGTAAGTGCCACATGCTGGAAGTCAAACCCAGGTAGTGAGGTCTCAAAGCCTGAAATGGTGATTTCCAAGTCTTGCCCTGATGCTAGACCCATAGATAGATTCTAATTTATAGTATTCTTAGAGTAGAGCAACTTTGGATTTAGACTTGAGCTCTTATTTGGATAAATTATTTTGTGTGCTTAATTTATCTCTCTTCTCTCATAAAGAAGATATGCAAATGTGTGAAAATACAAACTCAGAAGCATATTTGCTAGCATGCTATCCTTGACTTTAGAAACCCCTGCTCCCTCCAACACACAAAAGAGCTAATTGTATGAGGAACTGCCAGGGAGCTTATAGAAAATCTACTCTAAGGCATTGGAAGGTAGACCTGAATCAAAACGTAGAGTTTCCGTTTCCTAGGTGGAAGTTAGAGCCTTCCAGCTAGTATGACTATATGTGCTAATTTTTATTCTAGGTGTTATTTAAGATGGTAGTTAGACAATATGTGTTAATTTATAGGACACATTTTCTTTTTTGACATTTGTATTATACAAACTGTTACAGGTGTCACAGCATGGTATTGATCTCCAAATTCCTAAATGAAGCAAACTCTTTGGGGTATAGAAAGGAATAAATGGAGAGTACTAAGTAAATCAAAATTTTTAAATGCCAGCTATTATTAGGCTAACAAGTTTATTTTTGAGTCTTAAACTTGCCATTCCTTAAAAATGAAGAGCATATTTTATTGGAATGATTTTTTTGTATGTAGTTTTGCCCACAACAACCACATCTGTACCAATCTTCCAACAAAGAATCTGAAGGTGGGTAAGCCATTTAAATCCTGTTTTATTGGCAAGAAAGCAAAGAACTGTAACGATCACCCAGAAGTCACACAGGTTAACCAGGGACTCTGAATTTAGAAACAGAGTGATCGCATTAACAACCAGTTTCACGCAATTATGTTTATCATATTTGGAAAGTTATCCTTGAACATTCAAACCAAATAATTGGCCCCAGTAACTTAATGAGACAGCATCAGCTACTTCTGGATGCACTGGACCTTTGTATCAGAGGTTTCCAGATGTGCCATTTCACTAAAAACCTTAGAACAGTGCATGGGGGAAGGTTTTTTCCCCAGAAAATTTTGTGGAACTCTGATGGCTAAGCATGAAAGCAATGGTCATTCTAAGGACACACTCCGCATGCTCTAGGACACTGCTCTCCCTCAGCCGCCCTGCCACAGTGGTCTTCAAATGCAAACACATGAACCCTGATTCTTTCTAAGGTGGAGGATATATGAGTAATTTCAAGTATCAATTTCAAGGCTCAATATTTGTAGGTATTCCTTCTACAGGCTGATCTGATCTGATCTGTCTGAGAACCTGTCTGAGTTATGCCAAATTCTCGATCCTCATCAATTCCCAGTACTGGGAAAAAATCACTTTGCAAAGAACAAAGACAACATGAAGACCTACCTCTTACCCACAGTTAATCATGGATGCTGCATCTTCTAGGGTGTAAAGTGCCTTCCAAGTACCAAGCATTGGTGTGGAGTTAACAAAGTGAACAACGTTAATGAATGCCTAATAAATCTCACAAATCAGATCGTTTCTAGTTCTTTGGTTGGAAGGATCTAAGTAAGTTGCTTAGTTGAAATATAATTAAACATAATTCCTAATTTAATGGTAAATCATCAAGTGGTTTTTGACCTACAACTAGGGAAGAATTCAAAGAAACAAAGGACATAACTACACTAAAACTCCTTTTGTACCATCTGCTTTTTAATGTAAGCATGTGTTCTCAGGACAGAGGTCAGAAAAGACAAAAGTATAAACAGGACTGATGCTGAGCTCTGTATACTTCTAAAAATATACAATTTTTGCCCATGGATACATGAACCAATTAAAATAAGAAAAATCAAAACAAAACACTTTGCCTCATTTTGAGAAGCATTGGTAATAAAGCTTTACTCTGGATTCTTAGTAATTATCAAAATTTTCAATGCATTGATATTGTCTTGGCCAGTTGTGAACTGCTAATAATAATAATAATTTAATTTAGGAGACAATATTTGTGTATGTATGAGTTTAAGCTTTTACTCCCAACATTTGTGCATTGTCTCTATTATTGTTTTACCAGAAAATTATAATGTTGAGATTTTTTACAATGGCCAGTAAAATTGTTCTCAAATAAAAATATTATATTGGATTTCTTTCCTTACTGTTATGTAGAGAAATGGGAATATGAGAAGCATATGACATAAACAAATTAGAGAATTTCTAAGTGCTAAATTTCTATTATTCAAAGAAAAGTGTTTGTTTGGTCATTTAACATTTTTATGCCTTCATTTTTTCATGCTCACAGTGGAGGGGTTGGAAGAAAACCACTTATTATAGCTGCTGAATTCTTTATTCAGATGGAATCTTAGAGGTTGAATGATGAGCTAAGTACTCTTTGGCCTCCAATATCACATTTTTTGGATAATTTTCATGATTATTAATTCTTTGCCCCCACTTTTCACTGGGGAAGGGGGTGAGAAGGGAATATCTGATAGATAAGAGAGAATAACATCTCTCAACTACTGAGTTTTCTAGTTTGTTTCCTTCACATTTTTTTTTATGGACTATTTAAAATACCCAGCTTAAGAAAGCTGACAGTACATAACATAAAAACAGTTACTCTGGAGGCCTAAAATGAAGCTATTCCTTATTTTCCATAGAAAACTTCCCAGGAGAATAATTTTAGGGTAAGATTTGTGGTTAGGATAAATATCAATGTAAAAAGGTCAAAGTAACAAAATTAAGATACTAATGTTAAAATTCACTCCATCCATCTGACTCTACCGTCTGTGGATTAAAGGCCTGATGAACTTCTTAGGATGTAGAGTTAGTGCCAAGTGCAAAGCCAGTGCATTTCTGTCTTTCTGCAACTTCACTGAGAAGTGAAGACTGTGAGTGGATTTGAAGATTATCCCAAAGGCAAGGACACTGCAGGGAGGCCATCCAGGAACTAACCTATCCAGTGGCACTGCAGGCTGCTGAGAGGACAGCAGTTTTTCCAATCATGCAAACAGGCAGTTCAGTTTCAGTCATGGAAAGTCTGCTGGAGAAATCAGACTGACAACATAATTAAATGTAATGACTTGCTTCATAACTCAATGACAGTGCTTCTCATTCGCTGCACTTTTGCTAAATACAATACATTAAAATGTGAGGTGGAATTCTTGTTTTTCCCAATACAGACCATTTCATCAGTTTTTTTTAAAGTAATGAACAATGACTTGTTTAGACAATGGTTACTCTACAGTGTACTGCATAGATTTCTTTTCCTTGTAAAGACAAATTAGTGCATAATTATACCCATTTAATCACTGTTGACAAGTTTAATACTCTTAGCATTCACAACTGCTACGATCAAGAATTTCCATTTAGTCCCCCCGCCACACACAATGAAGAATAAATTGTGGGTCTGGGACAACTGAAGTATGATGTCCAGTTGAACTAAAGATGCTGAAATGCCTGGTTGACCTATTCAAATAACTGGAATGGACTGATGCTTTTGTGTGAACTATCTGCATAATTCCTGAAAATTTTACCATTGAAGAAGTTTTCTAAAAAAATGCTTGATACTTAACGATCAACTTTCAATTGATATCTGCTTGTACTTATTTCTGAGGAAGAAAAATAAATGGGTGTGCAACTTAAATAGTTGAAGGAAAATGCAATAATGAGCCAGTCTAAAATTAACAGACCCAAAAGGAGACATGTAAGTGCAAAAATACCAAAATGTACCAAAAATACCAAAATGAAATTGATATTCAGAGTGTCTGTTTAAGCCCTATATAGAATAACAAATCTCTGTGGCTATTTGAACTATTTAAGAAAATTTCTTTTAAAACAAAAAGCTATTGGCATATTGTTATCTTAGAAGTAGTTGTTCAGGTTACAAAATTTAGACATGAAAAAAATGATCAAGCAAATAATGAGAGCACAAACTGTTCTTTTTGATGCACTTACAGAAATTAGAAGTATACTTATCTATTTCATATATATACATACACATAGATATGTATACTTGTATACATATGTTTTTTTTTTCCTTTTCTTTTCCCTATCCCAAGAACAACATGCAATATATTAACTAGTGGTAATTTCCTACTTTTTTTTTTAAAATTCTGTATCACTTCTATCTTTTTGTTTGTTTTATTTTGTTTTGTTTTGTTTTTTTAAAAAAGCTATTGGCAGAGTGTTGATACTACACCACCTACTGGACAATTTCTTAACTCCTAAGAAATATGTTTAAGAGCTTGAAATGTGAATTTCAGCAGTGAAACCTCTTAGAGCCTTGGGCAGGGGGAAAACTCTAAACATACACAGACAAAACTTTTCCAACTTATTGACAACAAGCTATGGTCCTATTTATCATCAAAAGCTTTTTTGCTAATGTGATTCACACCCCTCAAATCAATCCCTTAATGTTCAAACAACACAGTAACTTTTGTGCCAGCTGCTTTTGAGTCTACAGGAAACATAATAACTTTATTTGTAGGTAGTAGAAAAAGTAAAGAGAATTTTGGCCAAAATTTGGAAGTGATTCTTTTCTACTGTTTCTTGACCCTTTGGGGAAACAAAGTTAGGACCACGACTGAGTGGGGAAGAGAGGTCATATCTTAAGACAGAAGGGACAAAAGGTGCCAGCACCTCTACTAGCCCTGTAGTTCTGGACGGCAAGAGTCTAATTCTGGCAGATTTCACTTTGTTTTACAACCACCTGAAATGTAAATTTTTATGATATCAAGTGTGTTAAGCCAAGAAAGAATTTTGTAATATGGTAAATATGACTGAAGTAAATGTTTAATGTAGAAAATATAAATGAGGAAAAGATCTGCTAAAAAATAACACAGCACCACCTTTAAAATTTAAACTGAAATTTAAAAATGTCAGAACTACAAAGGATGTAGACAGCAGGTAGAATTTATTCTATGAAGATATAAACTAGTTATCTTGGCAACTGTTAATTAGCCTCTCAGAGTTTTCATTTCTTCACCTTTACAAGATGAGTATTTTATCTAACTTATAAAGTGCCAGGAAGATTAAATAAAGTACCTGGCGCAATCCTTCAAAGTTCATCCAGTACCTCACACAGACTGTGAGTACACTAAAGTCACAAAACATCCTCCAGGGCTGGAATTGGAAGTTAGGTGTTCTGATTGCTGACATGATGACCTTTCCAAGCCCACACTGAGGTCATTTAAAATTAAGGCTCAGCTCCATTGGCATGCATATTAATAGGCACATACATGCATAGGACTTCAGCTAACCCAAGGACCAGGGCTGGCCTCTGTGAGTCAGTTGGTTGGCTAAATTTCAAAAGCTGCTTTCATGGGTAAATCAGACTTGATTTAAAATTTTCATATTAATCCACATTTCTACAATGATTTCTCTTTGAAAACATGTTCTATTTTTCTGAAAAGCATAACTGAAAGATTTATTTGACTAGTATTATCTCTATCTGTGAAGTGTAGTACATTAACAGACTGCTTATATTAAAGACTGTTTGTTGTGCTCAACAATCAAGGGAGACAATAGGAAGAAATGCTCAGAAATAGCTCTCCTCTTCTCTATGCAAAGTTCTTTACTCCTCTCACCTAAAAGGATTTCATTTGCCTAGTTGGGCATGGCGGATGATATTTAACGTAGCTAACAACTCTTGGGAAAAACCAAAGAAGTTCTTCCTCATTGGAGAAGATAAAAAAGTATCAGTTTCTATGGTGAAAAGTAAAAATGAATCCATCTTTCTAGCTATGTAATATAAATCTGAACTTTATCATTACTCTCGAAATGTACAGTTGTTTTTTTTAAGAGGGAGAAAGTTTGAAAATGAAATACTATTTTGCTTAATTATGGATAATTTAAAAAATTTGCTGCCTCCTTTCTTATCAAATGTAATTCACCCTGGAGAGACTTCACAGACCAGATGCTGACCGCACTGCGCTGATACTTCTTAGACGACACACGCAGGACTAAAGGTGTGAAGTCACAGGGAAGCAGATTTTGCTACAAATTGAAAACCTTGGAGAGCTGCTCAATAAAGGCAGAATGTGGAGATCCAGAGGGACGACTGATCCACAGAGATCAGATCCTTTAACAGGTAGAAAGTTGGTCTAAGTAACCAGCAAGACCTCTGTTTGACATTTTATGGGTCAAGGTTTACAAAATTCATGCTTTAGAAAGATTCAGGAAAAACTGACTCTGTATTGTTTTTTGAAAACAACAACCACAACAACCACAACAATAACTTTGGAGGCAAATTAGGATACTGGCAAAGCCCCAGAATGTATAGTCAGACATTATGATGTTATTGTATTCTGACTGCAAAAAACACACGTGGTATGTGGAACATACTATTCAGTAGGATGTTTGGTCCAAAACAAGCAAGGGTGGAAACTATGGGGGACAACTCCTATCACTTCCCACTCCCAAGCCTATTAGAATTATAATCTTCTAGCATGGGACTCAGTCTTACGTGCCTTCATGTGACATTAGCATCCTCAAAACAGAGCTCTAGAGTGAGTAAGTAGGAAGAAAGCTATTTGCCACTTCTGCTTTTGTCATTTTGTTCAAGAGATGTTTACTTTAGCTGAGAAACTTGCTGGGGTCAAAAGATAAATCCACATTATTTTTTGCTTTAATGTGATATTTTCTTGTGGACTCAGCCCATTGCCACAGACTTTGCTTTTATATATGGTTTTTTTCATGTAAATTGTACATTATAAATAAACTATCATGGAAATTGGTGCATGTACTATGCTTTATTAAAAAATCATTTTTATTAGAGGTCATTTATTTGGGAATACTCTGATTTCTGATTATTTCTTAGACATGTTTAATTTTTATTATAGATTCAGAAACATACATGTAGAAGCTTTTCTTAAAGAAAGGAAATTCAAATGGAAAGAGAGAAGAGGAGACAGATGGTATAGGTGGGGATCTAAATGATTAAAGATGGCTCATCATTCAGTTATAACAACAGATTGATGTTTAGCATCTTTCACTTTTGGTTAGTAGGACAAAACAGCAAAACCTAAGGGACAGGAGGACAAATATTTGAGGGCCATCATGACACAGAGTCTGGCAATGGTTCAATGGGAAGTGTAGAAAGCTTAAGATCAATGATCAGGTTTATTTCTAGCTTTAACTAAGTACTGTGTTCAAAGGGAAGCCTCATTTTCAGGGCTAGGACAAATATAAGATTCTGAAAGCAGAAATGGTGGATGTTCTGGTTGGCAGGCCATGCATAAAACATGTACAACACATAAAATCACAAATACATGAACACTTGTTTTGTAGAGCTATTGTGCTGAAAGCCTCACACATTAAACACTTATTAACACAATGATGCTGAGAGACAGTAGTTTATATCCTTGTTGAGCAGATGAGAACACTGAGGCACGGGAAGGTTAAGTTGCTTGCTGCAGGCCACGCTGCCAGTAACCAGGTAGGCAGAGCATGACCTCAGAATCTCTGACTCCAGAGCATCTGTATCCATACAGTATGGTCCTGAACCTTTAAATTTGAAAGATTTTGTTACAATTAAAGACACATTAATCTTCCTCAGCATACTCCCTCCTGCTCCTAACACCTTGTCTCATTGTCCTTGCCACTTCTTGAAGCAGTGCTGGGAGTCATCTTAGGTAACTCCAGTAGCGCGGCTGTGGCTGCCTCAGGGTCTTGAACTGATTTGAACCGTTTACTTCTCATGGGTCATTTTGATTTTGGGAAAGAGACAGAAGCTGAATGATGCCAGATCTGGTGGATAAGGTGTGTGAGGACTCATTGTGTTTTTACACAAAACTTGCTTTTTTACAGGATGGCACTTGGCTATATATATATATATATATATACACACACATACACATATATATGTCACACTTCATGAAGACATGGAAAAGGACATTCAGAACTGCTTTAGAAAGTGACAAAATGATGTGTTCAAAGCAAGAGAGTGTTAATGGCAATGTGTCTTTTATTGCAATCTTAAAACAAACAAACAAATGCCATGTGTTTTGATCAGATCTCACAAGTGCTATCCTGAGGGGCACTGGGATTCTGCTTATGGGCAATTTCTTTCTTTCTTTCTTTCTTTCTTTTTTTCTTTCTTTCTTTCTTTCTTTCTTTCTTTCTTTCTTTCTTTCTTTCTTTCTTTCTGCGGTACCAGGGATTGAACTCTTGACCTCATGCTTGCCAGGCAGGTGCTTGTGCCACTGAGCTAAATCCCTGGCCCCTGGTTTTGGGCAATTTCAAGCCCCCATCTCATGGGACAGCAATTGCTACACAGGGAAGTCTGAGGAAGATGATAAAAGAGGTTGAACTCAGCTGCACTCGTGTGTCAGAGCGCTGCATTGCGCCAGAGAACCCCTTGGACAAACGGTGGTAGGGAGTTTGACAGTCAGAAGGGGATTTTGATGTGAGCTGGCTCCAGCAATGGCTTGGCATCTCCATGCACCTAAGCAGCGAAAGCACAGTTAACATAGGCCTCTGAGGGTCTGCAGATGGACTGTGGAGAGATTGATTCATCATGCTCAAACAGGCTGCAAGGAAGGAGGAGCAGGCCTTCGTATTCAGGGCTCATCAGGAAAGACAGGATAGGACTAAGGCTGGTAGCCACAGATAAAATAAATAATGGTTCAAACTGAAAAATGTCACTTTTGGAGGGGAACAGAAACACCCACTGTGAACTATATCTGCCTCCAAGTTGTTTTGCAAGGATTTATCCTTTCAAACACTTATTAAAGGGGAGAAACAGAATTCCAAATTTGGTAGTTTTTTCAGGTAGGTCAGTAACTATACCAAAGTGGCATCATTAAGCACAGCACTGAGCTTATCACAGATTTATTAAAACAGGCAGGAACATCAAGGTAATATATGATCTGAAATAGGTCTTGATGCACAAGAAAAGTAAGTCAGCTAGACAGGCTGATTGGCAGACAGAGGTAATTTATCACAGTAATGAGTAGGTTAAGTTTACACTCAAGTTTAATTTTAATTAAAATGTGCAACATCCATTGAGGTATTTTTCAATAATTTTGGAAAGGCAAAAACCCATCCTTAATACAGAGATAACTCAGAGGGCCAAATGCTTCCATGCCGCATGGCTTATCTTAAAACCAAATTCTGTATTCTGCAAACTGGTCAAAGAAAGGTGAGCATGGGCAAGACATTCTTTCTAAAATCATTACTGTTACAAAGACACTTGAATTTATGTCTCTAGGACAAATTTTTGCTTTAAAATAGCAGAGAAGGAATGAGAAGGAATGAAGGATGAAACTAGATATGGAATTTGGATGCATCTTATTATTAGTGACTTGATAACCAGTATGGAAGCAAAGCCTGAAATTCAAAGGGATCGATACTCTCCAATCGGACAAATGGGGCATGTCCTCTTTGCATGCAGTGTGCTGTTACATGTTCTCTAAATTTAAATAAATTTTTTTCATTATATTCTTTCTGTCTTTCACAGAATTTTAAGTTTTACATGTAAATTACAAAATCTAAACTAGAGTACTTTACTTTTACACTGTATTTATATGTCAAGTTGTCAGACCTACTAAAATTTTTCCAATATGACTGCTCAGGGGTAGGAACAGTTAGCACTTTCAGTTTTAGCATCTTTACCACAGATATATCTAATTTTACAAAACAGAATGTATTTATCCATTAAGGTATATTTTCCTGAGACTTTTCCCTTTCTTCACTTATGTATGATGATCATTTCTCTGCATTACTATATACAAACCTGCCTCATTATTTTTTCAATGGCTTTGTAGTATTGCCCAGTGTGTGTTGGCGGTAATGCATTTAATTATTCTCTCATTTATTGGTGTTTAGGCAGTATCCATGTTTGAATTATCACTGATAATAGTGTAAAAACATTCTAACTGGGTCTAGAGATGTGTACAGAGAAACTCACATTAAATACAAGTATGCGACAGAGCATTACAAGACCTGTAGTTCTGATGGGTACTTCTAAGTTTTCTGCTTTTCCTTGATTATTGAGGAAGTTTAATGTTTTATGATAGTGATCTGGGCCAGATGGATCATTCTCTATAACTCAGTGGGTGATAGCTTTTTCCCATTTGAAATATTTGGTAGTTTCTCCTTTTTCTTTTGGATTTGCAACAACTCTGTATAGCACTGCTTAAAAACTTAAACTCTAGAGTCAGGGAGAAACGAATTTAAATCCTACTTTTGCCTTTTTCTTGCTAGTTCATCTTGGCACTTTACCTGAAGTCTTTATTCCTCAGACTACTTATATATTGAAGGAGATTAATAAGAGAACATACTTAATAGTTTTCGCTTCAACTTTTTTTTAAAAAAAACTGACAAAATTATGTACTTATGTTAAATGTGATGTTCTGATAAACCTAAACACTACAGAACTACTAAGTGAAGCTAATTAAAATACATAAGAAAATGGCAGTTTTCATGAGTCATAAAAATTATACAATGGTTTTAAATGCTCAGAATGGTTCTTGGTACAGAATATGGATTCAATAAGTATTATATTTATGTGTTGCAAATATTACTATTCCAAAACTATTGCTGGCTTATAATTTTACTGTAAGAAATTATCACAATATAGAAATTTTACATTACTATATAGTCAAGTATTTTTTTTAGTATGCTTAAGATTATAAAACCAAGACTATAACAAATACATTGTTTTATATTCTTCTAGTCTATCTGTATTTGTATCTAAGACAGATATCTTTTTGAATTTTCTATCATTTTGTCACTGGTTTTAAACAAATATTATCACATTTTAAACTCTAATATGTTCGACTCTTCATTCTGTTCCATTACTTTATTTTGTATGTATGTATGTACATATGTATGTATGTGTGCTCGCATGTATTTACTGCAGTGGTACTGGGGATTGAAGCCAGGCCCTTCACACTATAGCTCTTATTAATTATCTTTTTAAATTTTAAAACAGGGTCTTATTAAACTGCTAAATTGCACAGGTTTGGCTTTTTGCCTTGGCCTCCCATAGAGCTGGGATTATAGGTATAGACTACTCTGTTTGGCTCCCATCGATTAATTTTTCTTTTTGGCATCATCATTGCTCAATTTTAACTTCATCTCTGTGGTATTATTTTGTCCCTCAATAAAGCAAGACCCTTAGTTCTTTTTATCTTTTGGTTTCATTTTCATGTATTTATCTATGTGTTTATTTTCTTATTGCCTACCTTCTGCACTCAAATGCTACCAGGAAAGTGTGACCTTATCTTTTGTGGCTGCATCCCACTGCCTCAAACAACCGTTAGCCTGGACCAGGCACCCAGTATATGTTTGTGATTTGAATTAAGCTTAAATTGCAGTCTTCCAGAGCTATGCTTTTCTGCTGTTCCTTAAAAATGTTTTAATAGTTAAAAGTGATCACAAATAAAGATAATAACAAAACCAAATATCATCTGGTCTTGTAACTATTTCCCTGAATCTAACTTTTACTAAGAAATAAAGAATAAGAAATGACTCCATATACTTATTCTGCCATCAGTAGGTTAAAAAGTGATGATATTGTTGGGCTCTCTATACTTTGTATATCATGGTTTGGCAATGTTCATTTGTGTGTACTATTTAAAAGGTTGTCATTTAGTCTGACATTTAGGAAGAAAAAGTAAGTGGAACTTCCACTGTTAGAGACATAGAGGAATACCAGCTGAGGTAAGTAGGGCTTCATTTTTTTTTTCTTTCTGTAAGTCTCCAAAACTCAGTAGAGATACTGAGAAGAAAAAGTTAAGCTTCATATATTTTGATGTACTGGATAGTCTTTTAAATAAAAATAGTCCTTTTTATCACATTAATCACATTTAACTGGAATGAAGAAAAATCAGGAAAACCAACCACTTCTTTTTGTTCACCCAACTTTTTCTGACATGGATTTAGAAATGATGGAAAGAAAATACTGCAAATATTGGAATGAAGGACAATACTCCAAACAGGACCTGTGATGAAGTAAACCATCTGGAATAATTCCATCAAAATACAATCATGTTATAAGCTGAGTATGGAGATGAACACCTGTCATCTCAGCACTTGGGAGGCTGAGGCACAAGGGCTGTGAACTAGTGAGTTTAAGCCCAGTCTGAACTATGTAGTGAGACCCTGTCTCAAAAACTAGAAAAAATACAACCACATTAACTGTGTTCTGATGACTTTTGAGGGTCCAGAGACATGACAAAGCTGTCCCTATTGTAAGGTCAGGAGTTGAAACCCCTTGAACTACGGAAAGTACGTGAGGAGTGGATGTTGACAGTGACTTCCTAGAAGGTATTTATGATGTCCATAACTTGACTAGCAGCCACAAGACCATTTGGGAACTTTCACTGGTCACCAGAAGTACAAACCAGGGTCCCACTTGACATTAATTCAGAAACTCTGGGGACAGGGCATGGAATCTGTGTGTGACAAGCCCTGGAGGTGATTCTCTTGCAAGCTGAGGATGGATAACTACCCCTTCACTGCAGTAAGTTGGGGTGGGCTGAGGTTAGGGCTCGCTGAGATGAGCAAGATAGGGAGAAATAACCTGACAAGTGATAAAATCTTTGCCCCTTTCACCAACCTTCATCCATGAGGATAAAGGGCAAGTTGAGAAAATGGGAGAAAATTTGGTAAGGTGGCAGCAAACCGTAACCTTAAAAATCGGTGGCCAGGTGTTAGGTAAGTTTCTGCAGCACCTCTCTCTTAGCAAGATTCACACGCACAAACTAGACTGTCTGAAGACAGAAGTTAATTGAATATTGATGAGTCTCAACTTTTCTGTTTTTTCCTCAGTCCCCAGGATACAGCTTAGTTCTCATGATTTCTCTCCAGCAAAACTGGGCTGATCTGGTTTTTCATAGCTGGCTTATTAAAAAGTACCTTCAATGCTTTCATGGGCTACGTGCAAGGGCCTTTCACTTTTTGTGGCTTAGGAAAATGATTTATGTTAGATGTCACATCTATTATTTGCATCCAAAGTACATCCACGACTTGGAGTAAACCGGTAGGCCCAGAGATAAAGGCAGCGAGAGCCTCCTCGTCTGGGTTTCAGTGGGGGTGGCGAGGTGCTGGTGCAGTGCTCAGGGACCTGCAATAAACATTCTGAGAATTTCCACCCATTTCCTCTAATGGAGCAAAGTTAATTTTTGAAGAAATGTTTTCAGCTCTGAGTATGAATATTTTAAAGCCTATTTCATAAATGGGTGCGGCAAATGAGATTCTCCAAATGAGGTGACTGCCTCTGCCTCCTCGCCAGGGTGGGGCTTCTGTGTGACTGTTCTTCTCTTGAAGATCAGCCTTGTTACCATCCCTAGCTGGTGGCTGACACACCCTGGGACAATTTCTCTATTGCAAACATGCACCCTAAATCTCAGGAAGATAAGGAATTAATAACTGTTAAATTCTTTAAGATACTCATTCTTACGACACAGGGTATATTCATTATATGCTTGTCTCTGAATATATTACACATAGCTATTAAGTCCAGATCGCTGATGAGCTCCCGAAGAGATGAAATGCTAGAGTGTGCTACATTCACAGAAAGGAAAAGGCACTGGTTTCCCTTCCTTGTTTGCTCCCTCTGACAACTGAACTATGGCATACTTCTGCTTTCTTTTTAAAAAGATAAACTTCTTACTCTTTGAGATTGTGATACAAAAGCTTTTGACTAAGGAATCACTGAGTGCACACTTTTTCTAATCTTCCATCAGCCAAGCTGAACTCTCCTAGAGAGACGAAGTCACCAAAATAAACGCAAACCACGTACTGTCAGTATCCGAAACGCAGGAGAAGATATCTGCTGATATGCACCTGTCACACAATGAGGGTTCTTTCATAAATATAAAAATTATTGGTTCACCTTCAGATTTTGTCTTCCCGCTCAATTCATGACCTCTGGCTCCTGCTTTCTTTAAGCACTGCAGGATCTTACTTTTTATATCATTTGGCGATATTTTATGATTTTTGTTTTTGCCTGTAGTTATTTTAACATACATTTTTACTAGCTTGATATATACAATAAATCACTTTCCATTTCGTCTGATTTCCCTGCTGAGAAGTTTATGTGCTATGCTCACATGGACAAGGACATCTAAGACTCCCATTGACAGAACGTCAGAGGCACACTCAAATCAGTGGGACCATTCTGGCAGCTAAATCTTGTGCTGCTTTCAGTTGTATGCTCTTTCTTTATGTCTCCAAGCCTCGCCCTTCCTTGCAGGCAAAACAGGTATAGTAATATATCTGTGTTACTATGGAAATTAAATGATAGAATTCACCCCCAAATAGTAAGCTCTTAATAAATGTTAGTTTAGAGATTAAACTGTGATTATTATTAATAATTATAATTATGATTTTGTTATTTCTTTTTTGTGGTACTGGAGATTGAACCCAGGGCCTTCACATAGAGCTATATCCCCAGTCTTTTTATTTTGAGGTAGGGTCTCTTTTAAGTCACTAAGTTGGCAAGGTTGGGCTCAAACCTGCAGTCCTCTTGCCTCAGCCTCCCAGAGCACTAGGACTGTAGGCCTGTGCCATGAGGTCTGGCTTTCCATTTTTATTTCTTAATTTACTTATTTTTTTCATTTTCAGTCTTTGTATCTATAAACTGGAGATAAAATATCTGGCTTTGAGGTTATTATATAAATTAAATGAGATATTGTATATTTGGACATAATTTGGCATGTATCTGAAACCCAAAAATGATATATAGTATTCACTTTGGAGCTCTGCCTTAAAAGATTGTGAAGAAGAAAAAAAATGAGACGTTAAAATATAAAAACTCTCCATTTTGGTTACCATGGGGGACCGGGTAGATTGTGCTTGTTCTCCTGCCTCAGTTTATAGGTTTTCAGGTGTTTACCAGCCTGGACAACTCAGGGATTTACCCAAGTTGCATTTCTCTCTGACATCTTTTGCCTTCTTGTCATCACTGTGATTATTTCTGAAACCCAACCCTTTCTTTAATTTAATGTGGCAGTGATATCTGTCCAGCTGGAAGATTCTGGATAGTGTTGAATAAAATGAAATGGTAAAGTCAGCCTACATTACTATAATCTTGCTTCTTGGTATGCCCTGACAATTTTCTAATTCCTGTGAAAATTGGAGAATCCAATCTAGTTATGTTTTAGATACATTTCCTTCCTTTTTTCCTTCCTTCCATTCTCCTTCCCTTCCTCCCTCCTTCCCTCCCTCCTTTCCTTCTGTATCCTTAAGAGAAAAATGCTTTAGGTCAATACGTTACATGACAGAATGTAGGAAACACTAAAATTAATATTAGAAAACAAAATAACCTCAGATATGGTACATAAAATTAAAAATAGAAATGTTAAATAAAAAAGCACTTACGAAAGGCCGAGTAGCCTGGACATCCCCCCAAGTGTGCATGGCTTCCTCTGGGTGTCAAAGCAGAACCCCCTTCCTCCCTGAGCACAGTACACTGAGTGCCAGCATATGGGGAAATGAGACCACAGTACATGGAAAAAAGTCGCCACATTCCAAAATAGAACTTGGAAAGTTTATCATCTCCAAGTGAGTGAATAGGAAACTTGACCATTTTTAGACTAATTAAAATTCAATGTATTTTTATTTGCCATTTGTAGGCCATGTTTTTTCCTCCAAATCATTAAAACCACATACATCAGGAGTTTCTGAGTAATTTTCATGCAAGTAATCAAAATATAGTTTTGAAATTCTATTTAAAGCCACGTCTTGGAAAGAGTCGTGTTTTGCTTTTTTTGAGTTTGTGTTTTGCCTCTGAAATGATAAACCAGATTAGATATTTGGATTTGTCTCTGCTTTTTGAGAATGAGGTTGTCAACCTGACAAAGCATGATTTCCCTTTCTGGCAAACCACAGTGCAGAGTGGAATGCTATAAGCATGGGTATATTTCATGCAGAGATTAGCATTAAAATATAGAAATTATTATCTAATTCTCTTTGTTTTCTAGGAGAAAGAGAAAAATCCATGAACCTGCTGCTCAAAGACACATGAAATTAAAAAAATAAAAGATATTTTACATTATAACATCAGAAATTTGGTTGTCATAAATTTAGAACAAGCACCTTTTCCTGATTTACTTACACTCCGGAGCAGACCTTCTCAGCTTCATTTCTCAGTCCTTTGTGTAGTAGCTGTGTGTTCTTCCATAGGTTACTCACCTCTCTGTGCTTCAGTTTCTTCTGGTGTGTGAGGTGGTAAAAAAGTACTTACCTTAGAGGACTACTGTGAATGTGAAATACATCAAAATCTACAAAAGTTATAGAATATTACAGGCTCATAGTAAGTGCTTGTCAGTGTATCATTATTACTATAAAGATTATTGAAAAATTTCAGTAAGTCTATTTCATTTCAAGGTTTCTTTTTTAGGGTATAATGATTACATTGATTGTGGGGAGTGGGTACATGTGCATGAACGTCTTAATTCTTCCTTTATTTAATCCTGAATCTCTGCACTTCCTCCCTGCTTGTTACAACTATTATATGGTTTCTCTAATATGACAGAATATATATATATATATATACACACACATACATATTGCAAAATAGAAGATAGATAAATAGGAAGTTGGGGGGTCTTTTTCAAACGGAGTGGGGAAATAAGAACTGAGGGAAGGGTAAGGGAGGGAAGGGGACGGATAACAAAGAATTGAAGGGAGAAAATGATGTATTAAGATTTCTTAAAAATTTTAAAAATCTGTGTCCCTTAAAAATTGCTAGGAATCAGGTATTAATTAAAGTTTCACCCCAGTCTCTGTTTAGATTGTGGTCTAGTTAGTTCCAACACTGTCATTTAATTTCCGAGAATCCATGATACACGAGTTGGTTATAAAGACACGGAAATCTTCTTTCAAATAATTTTGTGTAGTTCATGGTAAAATACTTCCTTAAAGGCATGAGATATTAAACTTTTAATATGCTCACATGTAATATAAAGCTTTCAATTTGGAAATAAAGACTCAAATTCATTCAATCAAAGAACACATGATCATTATTAACAAAGCTTTTTTTCTTCTCCTCGCTGGAAAAGGGATTTATTTCACTATGATATTATTTGTGGAAAGCAAGGTTTGTGGGAATAGGTTAAAATTTTTAAAAATTGACTTGGAGATTGAGACTAGCAAAGAGGAGTTGAAGGGAGACTGTAAGAGTCAAGCAATTGGGCTTTCACATGGGAACACAGGCCATAGAATAAATGGAAACATTATATAAGTTTCAGGTTTGGGACTAAGGAGGGGAAGGCTGGGGGCATGAGAGACAGGCTCTGATTCTCACACACATAGTCCAAAGTCATTCTTCTCCACGTTTCAGTCCCTTTTCGCTCATTTGTAAGTACAGTGATGCAAAAGGTTTTGTCAAAATGTTTATCCCTGCAAATTTTCAGGCTTTTCAGAAACAGCACTGGACACAGAGTCAGAGGATGAAATTCTTATGCAGAATTAGCATTTATTGTGAAGAATTGTGTCATCTCTGCTTTAGTCTCCTCTTTAACGAAAACATTAGATTCCTATTCTTAATAACAGTAAAATATCAGTTACCAAGAAAATATATGGCATCATCTTAAAGGCTAAAAATATCTTCTTAACAAATTAAAATGTGGCACAATGTGGACATAATTCCCAATTTTGATATTTGTTGACATAAAATTGCTCCTCCTCAAATATGCCCAGGTATTAATATTTTAGTAGTTTGGAAGAAAAGCCAAGTTTCTCATTGACCTTCTATTCACTAAAATAATACATCTAATTTACAAGAATATATATTTTCCTCATGGGATACAATTATTTTCATTTTGAAAAAGAAAAGAAGCAACCCAGCTAATTTTTATTTTTCCTGAATTGGTCCCCGAGCAACTGCAATTGTCTCCTTTGTTGGGGCTTGGCCTTAATGCCATCTTTGTGATTTACATGATGGAAGGGATTAAAAGTGGTCTGATATTGTCCTGACCTTTCATCCCTGTAGTAAGCCCAGGAAAGAACAGGCTAACAGCACTTGCATTATGTGCTGTAAACATCTCTGAATCGTGGACTCAAAAGATCCCATCCCAGTGTCCATAAGTACCGACACATTCTACAATACATCCTCACACTTTCTGCAATTTCATTCGGCACACTTAAGGATAGAAAGAGTGAATCACCCTGAAATTTGGGAGAGTTAATGTATGAGTCAAGCCAATTTAAAATTCACATCTGGCAGCAGTGCAGTTTGCCTCATCTTCCCCCTGCTGCCCAGACTGACTTGATGAACATCACTTGAGAAAGGAAATCTCTTCTGGCAAACTGTTCTTCAAATAATATTGTTACTTATTATCAAAGAGACATTTTCCCCCTGTTTTAGTCACGGATAAGTGTTGTTACTTTTGTGTTCCAGGGGAAGATAAGTAGAGTTTTCATACCTGGCTGTCATCAAAATTGTATTTGTTCAATTCATTTGATAACCACTTAATAGACACAGACTTGGTCGAAAAATAAAAAAAAAAACAGGAATCCTAGGACTACATTGCTTTTCATGTTTTTCTTGCTATGTAGGAATGACATATTTATGTACTCGAGTATCTGCAAAATCTGCTTAATATAGGTCTGACCCTGGACTACTGCAGACTTTTCCAAAAGGCTGGCATTTCGTGGAAGGCATTGACATAGCTCTACCATCCAGTTATATTGGGAAGCTGAGCTAAAGCCTCAGACCTACTGTGTGAAAAGTATACCATAAGGAAAGCCTAGTCTCATTAATTACTTAGAAGATTGATCATCCAAGACAATTAATGTTCCAATTATAATAAAATCAACCTCCATGTTATCATCAACTGCCGTTAACTGTACTAGCGGAGTGAACACTGCCATTTCTTATTAATGAAACTTAGATTTGAGTCTCATCTCTGCTGCTTCAGAAATGTATGAATTTTGGCTAATTCAAGTTGCTGAGCATGCTTCCTCCTCTTTGGAATGGTAACATCCCATAAAATTGTTATTAGATGTAACTATGACTGTGCTTGAGACATAGTAGGAGTAGGTTCTTCTGTTACTATTTTGCTATATCCTTGAAGTCTAAGAAACATTAATTTGTGAAAAATCAATTTTTCAAACAATTGAGAATTAGTTTCTTCTATAGCTCTACTCCATGTTGGAAAAATAAGAAGGAAAATATCGGCTTTCCTTCCCTACATACAGAGGTCTAAATATCACACAAGTAGCTTCAGCCTAGAGTAACAGGCAGTGGTGAAGTAGAGGGGTGATTGCCTCCCAGTGTCTAGGGGGCGCTGAATCCAGGATGCTGATGGATACCAAAATCGGAGGATGCTCAAATCCCCTGTAAAGTGGCATAATATTTGCATATAATCTGCACAAGTCTTTCTGTATACTTTAAATCATCTCCAGATTCCTTATAATACCAAATACAATGTAAATGCTATGCAAATACTTGCTCTGCTGTGTTGTGTAGGGAATCATGACAGCAGAAACATATCCAGTGTGTATATAATATTTAAAAATATTTTCAACCCCTAATTTGTGGAACCCATGAATGAAGAATGCACAGACACCGAGGGCCAACCGGCTGCCCTCTGTGACTAAGAAGGGTAAATCGGACACTGGATGATTTCTGCATGCTTAAACTGCAGTTCACCACTCTGTGAACTGCATGTTAAAAGCTCACTAAAGACAGCAGCATTGCTTCCATAGGTCAACACCAACTGAAGCCTGAAATAACAGAATGGGTAAAATGCATTTCCAAATACGAATGGGTTATTGGTTTGGAAGAAGTACCAGAAAGAAATGTTTGAAGGCTCTGGGGCAACAGAGGACAGAAATCTTAAAGGAAGAAAAATTTAAGCTTCCGTGCAGCAAAAAAATCACTTCGGAAAAAAAAAAGTACTCTCACTGTGATTAAATTTAAATAAGCTGTAACTCACTTCACTGAGAGAAGAAAAACTGTTCTGGGTGTCAGGGAAGACTGGACAAATGGATTGCTGTCCTTCATAATGTAGTATAAAAATAAGAAAAATCAACAGGTATCCAGAACGCAAAAGGCAGACAAACTCTGCGAGCCAATTACAGAATGGTGCAATTCATGATCCTCAAATTGGCATATTTGGCCAGGAAAATCTATCTGTGTAACTTTTTGAGCACATAAACGTTCTTGGAACTATTTTGTTTTTGTTGAAATACTGAGATTTCTAGAACAGTATTTTTGAGAGCTGAGATTAATTAAACCCATATTTGTTAACATTATATATAAGCTATTATAAGAAGATTAGGAAAGTTTATTTCAGTAAATGAAGGACAAAAGTAAAAGCACTTTATATAAAGGTAAATACAATATAGTGGTTATATATTATATGCACGGACACACAGACATATCCCAATTCACGGGCCTGCACACATGAGATGTCTGTAAATGCTAAGAAAAATATTATATCTTGTTTGAAGAGTTACTAGATGTTTACAAATGTCGAAAAGAAAGAGGCAGCATTTAAGTTAAACTTTAGGAAACTGTTCAATTTCAAAAATGAGATAAGATAAGGAGTCCGTCTCTCATTCTTTGTGCAGGCTGATTTTCCATTTATGTCTGAAAACCTGGTTGTTTTGCAGGACAGTCTCTTAGGTGTTTTTCTTTTGTTCTTTTAATTATCTGCCTTAGATTTACTTCTTTTTATTTTTCTTTTTTCCCTTCCCTTTTCTTTGCTCCTTTCTCTTCCCATCTTTTTTTCTTCCTTCCTTCCTTCCTTCCTTCCTTCCTTCCTTCCTTCCTTCCTTCCTTCCATCCCTCCTTCCTTTCTTCCTTCCTCCCTTCCCTCCTTCCACTAAACCATAGGTGATACACTCCATTCTTACAGTGTTGGCTGTTATAGATACACATTATCCAAATCTGTATCTCTGGTATTGAATTTTCCTGTAAGGTATAAATTTCTGTATCTACTTCTGCTGAACATCACTACATAAATTAGTCAAATGCATCATTTCCCCCCAAACTGTTAATCTTCTCATCCCCTCCAAGATATGCCTTGTTCGGATTTGGTGTATGGCACTGCATCTCTCCTGTCAACTGTGAAGGGAAACTGCAGCTCATCATACATTTGGCTCTTACCGAATTCATCCCATTTCCAGTTTCAATCATTCACTAAATCCTACAAACACAACCTTTAAAATAATCTTGATTGTTGTCTTTTTTTTTTTTTCCTATCCCCAACAACACAGTTCAGATTGCTTCTTCCTTCTGTTATTGCAGTAGGGCTCCAGGCTTCCCCTTAATTTGTATCTATTCATTTTCAACCTACTATTTCTCCTAGTTTTTCACCAGTTGGATCTATCAGGAAGGTAAATCTGAGTTTTTGGTTCCACACATGAGCTCCTTCAAGGACCTCTGCTGCGTTCAGGGTGCAGTGCGATCCTTTCAGTGCTGCAGGCTCACAGCCTGCTCCGTGCACCACAGACCCCAGCGGGTGATCAAAATACTGTTTCCCAGACCGTCCTGTTGTTTGGGCTTTTGGGTCTAGTGTTTGCCCATTTGGCTTATTATGTCTAGCTATTTCAGTACCAAATCATGTCCCCTTTAGGGTCATCCCCTAGACAGCTTTCTTGAGGTGCTGTTCCTGCCAGCTCCCAGAGTCCTCACGGCATTTCTCTATTGCTATCTGCACCACTTGGTTGTGGAATGGCTAGTCGGTCTGTTTCTTCAGTCCTGGTGAAGCCAGGAGCATTAATTTGTCATAACATTCTCTAATAAGCTTTTAGTAAGTATTTATTTTGCCCATTAAACATGGGCAAAGCTATCAAGGTGGAAACCTGTTGGATGTGTTACAGGGAAATGATGAATGCATTTTGAATGGTGAAGGCAGGTAAGGTTTGAAATGCTGATTTCTGAACTACCAGGCAAAATACAAGGCAGGGACTGGGACTATGGCTGTGGGGGGAAAGAAAATCAAAATAAAGCAGCTGAGCACTGAATCACTGATGTAAAGGGGCACACATGACCACACATGAAGCCTGAATCTGAGGTGGCAGAATGCATCTGACACAGACAGTGACAAGCACAGCGTTGAATGATGAGGGGTAGGTTCCACATCTGGTGCTGATTTTTTGCAGCGTAACTATGGCCCCAGAACTAGAATTATGGCGCTTTTGAATTTTGCTGTCTGTCATGGATGAGAAAAATAAAATAAAGTTGTATCATGAAACATCTTAAAAACCAGACTAAAGAAGGGCTCTGAATTCCTGGGAGGTCACTGAATAACTAGGAATGACAATATCAAAGCTTAGAACACAAATGTAACAACCATACTGTGGGACACCAAGTCAGCACACAGTCCTTGAATGTGATTGGATTTGAAGAAAATATTTAATTTTGATAATGGTTATACATAAACTAATAAAACTGCAAGGATGAAAAACTAGAAGTCTCTTTGAGACCTGATAGGAGGAAAGAAGACTCCATCTGCAAACACAAATTTTAGGGCAATGGAATGGTTAAATATTGATGAAAGAAACAAAATTTCTGAGAAAGGTATTTTTTCTTTGACAAATAACTCCTTAGGTTTAGAGTATCTGTAGTAATCTTAACAAACAATACTGATAATTCACTTTCCATTATTAATCAAGACAGATCTTCATCCAAACAAGACAGTCTCATACTTCAGGCATCCACAGGTACCCTGCTTGCACCTGGCAGCCTCGTGGGCGCGGCAGTCTGGGATTCATGGCCAGCTCGGTGAATCTGT
The DNA here is from genome assembly GCA_004027455.1 of Hydrochoerus hydrochaeris. Classification (NCBI taxonomy): domain Eukaryota; kingdom Metazoa; phylum Chordata; class Mammalia; order Rodentia; family Hydrochaeridae; genus Hydrochoerus; species Hydrochoerus hydrochaeris. Next base: position 103,231 of record PVLA01000771.1, read on the forward strand.
CTTGCCGAGCCAACCCCATATTAAACACTTTTACCGTCCTCCTTGATCTCTTTTACCTTCTCTAAAAAGTATTTTGCAAACAACAACAACAATAACAACAACAACAACAAAAACCATATTCCAACGTGATAACATTGCTTTTGAAAAACTGGTATGAAAATTGCGTTGCAAAATACTGAGGAACAGATTCTGATGAAATTTTCTGATTCTTCTGATATTCCATTCTCGTAGGTCACTTTTAAAATAAAAATTTAAACGTCTGAAACCTGACCATGTGCCAGTTTTCTAACCTCATAAATGGAAACCAAAATATATGATAATATGATTTTCTATGTTTCGACAGAATTGAAAACAAGTTAATACTGCTTAAAACCACTGTGACAACTCAAAATACTGTCACTTGATTTTATAAAGCTCATTTTATAGAGCTCTGGAAGATCACGGGAACATTTAACAACATATAATACTTTTAATTACAATTAAAATGGGAGAAAATCCTGTACCTGAGTGGAATAATCATTCTACTTAAAGGTATTGATCATTTTCAAAGTCCTTGAAGACAAAGATATAACTTATTTGTCTATACATTGATAGATGTAGTGCAATGCTTGACATTAAAACAGTCAAAATGTTTTATGAATAAATGACTCTTTAAAAATAGCAGAGTCTGCTATGCACCCGGCTCCTACCCAAATGCTTTACAAGCATTAACTCATTTAATACTTATCATTATTAAAGGAAAGAAACTCTCATTTGACAAAGGAAATTATAGCAGAAAAGATTTAATTACTTGTCCAAATCACGCGGCTAGAAAATGATTGAGCTGGGAACTAACCCCAAGCTAAGCTGTGCTAGTGTCCATGTTCATAACCTATACAATTTTTACATAAATGTGCTCTTCAAATTAAGAAAAATAAAAATATTCTCATCAACAAATACTTCGTTATATCACTGAACTCAAAGAATATTCAGGTTCAAATGCATCTTGAATTTAGTTGCTTGTGGCTTTGAGCAAGTTCGTTAACCCAAGAAGTCCTCAATTTCCTTAATGTGAAATGAGAATAACAGTGTGTATGTTACAAGCCTATTGAGAATTTTAAAAATTAATTTTTAGGAAAAAATAGAATATAAGTAGAAACTGAGAATGTTAGCTGACATGCTAAGAGAATGATATCATTTTCTTTCTTTTCCCTTTCAAAAAGGTACATATTGCACATTACGTAGGTTTTAGCAAATTCTATTTCATCAAACATTATTTTCAACATCTCTTAAAGCTAGAGTTCATTCACTAACGTGTTTTCTGGATGACCAGGTAAGTTTCAAACACAATAGCTTGTTTTCTGAAAAAGAAAAACAAACAAAAAAAACCCCAAAACCAAAAACCAATATTTTTCCTGGAAACTGTTATGGGTTAAATATCTAACACAAGATAATAAAATCTCTTTCCTCTAACTGGGAAATCAAGTGATAAAGGTTAGACTAGCAAATACAAAAGTGACATTTATTTTTATTGAGACACTCCAGTACTAACAGGTTCCATCAAATCCATAGATTAGACTCGCAATATAACACACAACATTTTCCTTTTCTGAGACCCTCCAACATCACGGGCCCTATCAGATCTGATGAAAACCACCCTGGTCAGTAGCTCTGAGTCCTGGTTGCATACTAAAGAAATATACCAAGATATGGACTCTTTCCTTGGATATTCTGATTAATTTTTTTAAATTCCCGTTGTTTCTAATTTGCAGCCCAAGTTGAGAATATGGGTTTAGGTTATCATGGAAAACATTACCTGTGTCCCATTCCCATTTCACTTTTACTGTAATGAAAACCAATAGTGAACAATATTTTCATTCATGTTAACACTGAATTAACACTGAAATAGCCTGAGAGGTTCTCCAAGAACAGTTAATACAACACAACTGATATTTAGCTCCCTTCAACTGATTAAAGCAAAGACTATATCCATCTACTGTCTTTCATTATCTGGAACTCCAAAAGTACAAGCAAACCAAAAGTACCAGCTTAATTTTTTCAACTTCAGGAATCATGATACATACAGTGCAACTCTGAAATTATTTGTTTCTGTCAATCAATTATAGCAAGGATTTCATGTTTACCACATTCAGTGTGTTGATGTGGTCAGTAATGTCAGAACACTTAACAAAACTACTGAATATTATTCTGTGGCTTTAGTTTCTAAAATTAACTGTAGATTAGAGGCATTGTTAACCAAAACAAATCTCATTGAGGGATGTTTTGGGCTGTTAATACACTGAAAGCAAATGAGAGTCTACTGAGACTACTATAAACTGCAAAGGATTTTGAAAAATCTAATCATCTTAGTCCCACTTATGATACAAATCAAGAATTTCAACATTTCAATTTTTTTACCTACTGTACACATAGTAGGCTAACAACATTCTACAACAAATGTTACAAATGATACTATATAAATCTCATAATACTAAAAGCATTCCTATTTGTCAATGATAAGGCAACTAGCTCAAATGGATAAAATATTTGTTTTCTATGACCATATAATACATACTCAAACTTGGACACTCTGCTACTTAATGATTAGCTTCAGAGTCCACATACTCAAATTCTGGTTTGAGATGAACATTTCACTTTCAATTACCCAACATTCTTGACGAATAGCTCTAGATAGATGATTCTGCTCTGGTTAACAACAGCCGCAAAATGGTCAGAGTCTCCCGAAGACCACACTATCTTGTCTCGCATACGCAACATTATACTAGATTAGAACTTTCAGACAGAACTTTTTAAAAGGTAGAGTTGTTAAATGAAACCAGCATGATAGGTTAAAAATTTAATTAGATCTCTGATTTTTTTTTTACTAACTAGATTTCCTTTGGGGAAATTGAGCATTTTGGGAATGAGAATTAATTCGTTGGAGCTTTTCTTGATGTCTTTCACTCAGGATTGGAAAGAGCATCATGAAAAACAGTACACTATTGGAAACTACGCACACAACATATTTTTCCTAATAGGTGTGAAGAATGGCTGCTATGCATAAATGATTGTTGGAAAATAATTCTTTGTAAAATATGACTAAGCAAGTAACTCCATTCAATCCTGTACTCACTCCCAATGTCCACAACACGACGCATCTCATAGACACTGATGCTACCAGTCCACAACTTTAAACCCCATACCTGTTACACTCAGTAAACTGAAGAATAAAACTTTTAAGAGAAAATCCATATTAACAACCTTGAACAAGTCACAAGACATCAGAAGTCTCTGCAACAGGAAACTTAGGGTTTCCCAGGACGCCCATTATTCCTTTGGTCCATGGTAAAGTGAGACCAAGCAGCCCCGACCCCAGAACCTCTGAAACATCACTAGCAAACCTCAGATCTGCAATAGAAAAACCAGGTGCCCTCTCCACCTTCCCTGGGAGCCACCCCTGAGACCCCCAAAGCTTTAACTCCCGCTCATCCAGACCCTCCTTACCAGGGATTCTCTCACTGGGCGCTGGGCGCTCACAGGCGCAGGTGGTGGCTCCGGGGACTCAGTCGTCTTCTGCACAGGAGACCCGAGCTCGGGGAGAGGTGCGAACGAGCGCACCTCTCCAACCCGGGAAGGTCCGCGAGCCGCGGGGCGCAGCCCACCCAGGCTCTGGGGGGCTGAGTCCTAGTTGGAAAGGGGAACAAACTGCGTTAGTCCAGGGCTCCCTACTGCCCACCCTCCCGATTCCCTACCACTTTAATCCCGCCTAAGGGACGGTTAACGCCGAGCCCGGGTGGGCGCCGGGGCTGGCGGCCGCCCTTTCCCGCGCGCAGAGGCTCACCTTCGCGGCGCCCGGAGCCTGCGCTCGCCCCGCTGTGAAGCTGGGCGCAAACTTCTCCGACTTAAGTCCTCTCGGCGCGCCCCGCCCCCGCCGGCCGCCTCCCGCCGCACACACGCGGGGGCGGCAGAGCCGCGGAGAGCCGCCCCTCCCGGACCTCTCCGCACCTCCCGCCCCCTCCGGGCCCGGCAGAGGGAGGGGCGAGCCCGGGAGCTGCGAGCGCCTCCGCGCCAGCCCCCCCGCGTCCCGGCCACCAGAGGGGCTGCGCGCCCCCCGCCACCTCTCCCTGCGCATCCCAGAGACCCTGGCGCGGTATAAACGCGGGAAGCAGGCGAGGGACCCCAGTTAGAGCTGGAGTGGGGACGGAGTGGGGGGCTACAGGCTGGGCTGGGAAATGGCTAACCCGTCCCTGGAGACGGCTTCCTGGAAGTCCTCTCCTTCCCCCGGAGGATGCAAATTCCGGAGCTGAGTTTCCGAGGACCCTAACCCCTGGCCACTCAGGGACAGAACCCGGGAGCCCGTGCAGGTGGATCGGTATTTGGGCGAGGTAGTCCAAGTGCGATGGGGCGTGAAAAGACCGCTGCCTAAGAGCTGGGGTACAGAAAAAGGAGCTGGGGCAGGAGGTAAGCAGGGAGACCCTGGGTCCCGCAGACCTTGCGACGGCGGCGTCTGGAGTTGGGTTGCTGAGCCAGGGCGCAGCTCGGGTTGGGGAAACAGTGCCCTCCACGCAGAGGAAGACTGGCGCACACAGGTGTGAGGAAAGGCAGGGTTTGAGGTGCCTCAGTTGGTATCGCGGACAGAGAGGATTCTTTTTCTCTCCTCCAAAGCCCTTAGGATGCCAGCAGGCTCCTGGGACAATCTGATTCCCCGCAGGGCGCAGCCAGGGCTGGCAGGCGCTCCCCAGGAGGCGGGCAAGTTGGTTCCAAGGACGGGCCGCCCTCAACCTCCTTTAAGCACGCAACCGGGTGCAGGAAGGTAGCAGAGGACCCGCCTTTCCTAACTCCGCTCAAGGGGTGTTCGTCTGGGAAAGCAGCATCCCGCGCGTCCCGGGACCGCAAGGTGGCTGCACACCCTTGAGGTTTCTAACACTGGAATAATAATACCTATAATAGGACGGGATGAAAGTCAGACGGCAGCACACAGTACACGCTCCCGGGCGGTACCAATGTGGGGTCCTTTTAAAGCACACGAGGCAACCCCAGAGATCAAGGCAGAAGGGTCTGCCCTGGAGCTGTTATCCTGGCTCATCCCTGCTTGGAGCCCTCTCCTTAGCAGTCTGTGAATTTAAGGGTTAAGTGTGTGTGCCCTGATCTAGGTGGAGCTCTCACGTCCAAACCCAGAGCGACTTCCAAAGCCCCTAGTTCATGTAGTTGGGGACTTTCCCACAGTGGAAGACCAACTACAGGGACTGAAGAGCTCTCCCTCCCACTAGACATACTAGGGTTTGCATCTTTCATGCACCTCTGCCTGCCTCTCTTTTCCTGCCCTCTTCTGCATGGTGATCCAGAGGGCTGTATGTGATTCACCATGCATTCAGACCCCATGGCACCACCCTACTACTGCAGGGAGGACTCTACCATCCCCTCCTTGCCAGATCTAAGTGAGAATGATGTTGCCAGCAGGAAGAAATGTGACAAGAAAGGGGGCTGGGCATTTGGGAGAGAAGGCTTGCACACACACACACACACACACACACACACCCCATAACCTAAAACCTGAAACCTGCACAAGAAATATAGAAATCCTCACTGGGAGATTTAATATCTACCCTAGGTTCAGTATCTCCTTGCTTCTCAGGTGCTGATACCAGCCAAAACCTGATCATCCCCTCTTAAAAATTCTCTTTTGAGATATGGATTACCTTCATTGGGACCAAACAACAGAAAATGATTAAAATTTTTAAGTTATTGCCTAACAATTACTTAAACAAGTCAACAGCTGGGGGCCAAACCTTCTCTGGCAAACCCCAGATCACTGAAATAGCAATGGCTTTGGGGGCATTGCTGCCAAGTGGAAGGTGCTTCTGCCCTGGCATTGAGTGATGAAACAAACGGCCAGGGGGGAGTTTGCTGCTGGATCCCAGCATGTTCTACCTGACCGGTAAGGACAACAGGGGTCCTGAGAGCAATATGGGCTTGGCTCTGTACTGAAGATATGAGGATCACAGACTTTAGCCTTAACTCAGATGAAACAAAATCTGATTAAAGTTAGCAAGAAAAGTGGACTGGGTATATTAGACAACCTTAAATTGTGTGTGGTCCAAGTATAAAGAGCCTAGACTAATTAAAGTGCTGTGTTAGAAATAATCTTAGAAAGAAAGAAGGGAATTGTTTGTGGGCAGGAGATTTAGGGACCATGGCAGAGCTGTAGCAGGCAGAAGTAAGACCAGGGATGAGGCTCTGGTCTCACAAGAGGATTAAGCTGATTTGGTTGGCAACAGAAGTTTATTGAATATCATAGCGACTGCATACCTGCTGGAAGGACTTGGAATTACAGGACTGTATCTCTGCTTCTCTATCAAATATTTCAAAGTGTTTTCTACGTGAACCAGTATGTCCTTGGAGGGAAGATGTTGGCATGGAAATGATCTGGAAATGGTATCTTTGAAAATGCTGTGAGATCCTTTCCTGAAATCAGTTTTAGTGAACATAAGTGAGGTAAGATAGAAACTAGCAGAATGCAGCCTATTTGACAAGCACGAATGTGTTTCTTGAAACTTTTATCTCATTTCCGTATATGTGTGTGTGTACTGAGTTACAAGCTAACATGTGCTTTCTTAGGATAATAATAAGTGACTTTTCAAAAATGTCTTATTTGTAAATAAGCTTTCAAGTGAAATCATTTCATCAAAGGGGATATTTTCACTGCTTTCTTATGACTTAAAATTTGTTTTTATGAAAATTGGCTGCTGTCTTTCTATCCCACTTTAAAAATTTCCCTGTTTGGGTAGCTACTAGTTTTAGGGAACATTTTGCTATCCATCTCACCTTCCTGACCATTCTGTCTGCCGACCACATTCTCTGATGCAAGGCTGTGGGACCTCTTATTTCTCACTCCTCAGAACAAGGTTTACCCCTCTGCAAAACCAGTGTTTAGACTATATCATTGTAATACTACCTGTGTCTCTAGAATCCATGGCTTTTCTATAAAAATCACTGAATTTTTAAAATGGGAGTGAGGAGGAAGAAGATTGCCCTTTATTAATGACGAAGTCTACTTCAACCTGTTCTTGGTAATATTATGGTAATATTAGTGAAAGTCACAATGTAGAGACTGAAAAATGTCATTTAGTTCTACTTGGGGGAAAAGTTTGCTAGTTAAATGGATCTGAGTTTCTTCTTTATTTAAAAAAAAATGTGGAGGAAAAGGCGTTTGGCTTCAGAACCCAGTTCCTAGCTCCCATAACTCCTATTCAGCAAAGCTTTCCTTACATTCAAATGTATCCCAATCCTTCCTGCTCATGTGATGGGAACTTAATCCATATTTAATGCTACCTGGGGGCCCAAAGAGTATCATGGCCAGTTCCTACCCCCAAGAAGCCCATGATCTGGAGGGCAATGTTTGTTTTTCACTCTTGTAGACTCCTTCCACATAGACAGTAGCTGGTGATTATTCTTTATGTATTTACAGACTTTTGTGTATTTACAGACTTTGCCATAGAAGGGGGAATAATAATTCACCTTGTTGAAAAGTAATGTTATCCTTCTGAAGTGATTTGAATTTTGACCTGACCACATATTTTTGAAGTGTGTCTTTAGCTTTGATTTTTAGTCTCTTTTTGAAAAATAGGAGCTAGTGCACTTGTGTCTCTCTCTTCTTTCCTCATCCTTCATGGGGTACTCTAGAATTGGGTTTCTCTGGGGAATTGTGTTTCCTGGCACGGAAAAAACAAATTCCACTTGAACTAGGAAGTGTGTTTCCAGACTGTAATTACATAAACTTTACTTGGGTTAACTGTTAACTTAATGAATAAATAACTCAGAGAAGGAGGGGATGGTGGAGCATTCACCATTAAGTAGCAATGGAAGCTAATTATTCCATCTCTGATGAAGTTGGGAAATGTCCAGATTTTTCCTATCCTCAAAAGAAAATTCTAGGAAGAAACCCAGGAACTGAGAGTAAAACTGAAAAGACAAATGGATGCATCCATCCATCTATCCATTCATTCATTCATTCAATAATGAAAATTGAACACAGAAAGTTTCCATTCGAATGGGAGAAAGGAGATGATGATAAATGGAGTAAGAAATAAACTGTTAATTTCAGATACAGGTAACACTGTGAATATCAATGAAAGAGGACTGATTAGCAGGCAGAGGTAGAACTAGCTTGGGATGGTTGGGGAAGGGTCACCTAAATTGAGACGTAGATGAAGTACTGGCTATTCAGTGCTATCTAGGAATAAGCTTCAAAATCTTATTGCCTCCTCTCTTAACAAAATAAATATCATTTAGGGGAGAAATCTACTCATTTTGTAATTGTGTGCTTGTTTTACGAACTTGTGTCCGGAATTTAGCTGTATTTATTTCATACTCAGGAAGAAACAGAAAGTAGGGATAAGTAACTATAATTTTCTGTACTTTTTGATTGGTTCTTATGTTGTCTCAGGAGAGGAAAAATCTCATGGAGGACTAATGTTTCGGCTTAAATTGTCTTAAGATACATTGACAGAGTGCTAAAATGCAAAGGAAAACACAACTTCTCCCAGAATTAAAGCAAAACTTATCTTGCCTATAATATTTGCAATTCTTACTTTTCTGTTTTCAGGTAAAAGGCTAGCTTTTGTTGGCTTTGTCTTGTTGAACACCTGTTATGTGCTAGGCATTTCAGTAAGCATTTTGATGTATGAGAAGTAGGTCTTACTCACACACTAAAGGTAAAGAAACAGATATTTAATGGGTTAAATATTCTGATAAAGTAACCAAGATTCTAACAAAAGTAGTCTAAATACAGTCAGTTATATACCATAGAATGACATTTCTATCAGGGGTGGACTACCTAAATGATGATGCTCTTATTAAGATTTTCATCTCCTAGTGATTTTATCACTACAAAATCAACTCAGGACACATTTCTCAGGATTTGACCCTTTCACTAAGTGACCTGAGACTTGGACTGATGCATATTTGATGATTTCTTGTTCAGTAATTACCAAGCACAGTTATAAGCCAATTTCAGATAAAAAATAGTGAGGTATAAAATTATATTCATAACAAGTTCTATAGATATTCATACATTTTAAAAAAGACTCTCAAACAAGAATCATTCAAAAAATCATTTGTATTTCAGCCTGTCACAAATCGGACTCCTCATGTGAGTAACAGAAGACTTGCCTTTCTAGCAGAATAAGCTAACAGAGGAGGCAAAGCATTTAAACAATTAGTAACAATAATTCAGACATCCTCAGCAGAAGGATATTCCAGTGTGCTGGGAGCTCAGCAGAGGGGATTAGTTCTACTTGGGAAGATATTTGTTTTTACTAGTTATCATCTCCCTGAAATCTAATACTCACTCCAGCACTAAAAGACCGGTGCGGGTACATGAGTGTTGGCGACACAGAGCTGTGTATGCCAGAGAAATAGCATTTTCCTTTTTGCTGTAAACTCAGAGGTGCCTTTTTAAGTTACATGGTAAATATGTATGAATGTAACTGTGGAACAGAATATGTTGTGCATAAAACTTTTCTTTGGATTTTGTGTTTTAACATGTATTACTTTCCAGTTCACTGTTTAAATAGGAATGTTATTTAGGGGATAATTTGCATGGCTGGGACATTTTAAGGGAAAGTACCTGTTTGAGAAAAGATCAGTACAGTAAAATAAAAACAAGGAGGGAAACAAGCTAACTGCTAAAATGGAGACGTTGAATGTCTGGAAATTTTTCCTAGAATTTGAAATCTGCTGTCCCATTAGCACTAATTCTGTCTAGAGAAAGGATAGAAGAGAGACACAAGATTGTAAAGGGTTCAGAGTCGGACAGGCTGCATTACTTCTTGTCATCTTCCTTAATGTCCTAAAGTCCGTTGATTTTAAATGACAGAAGAATAGGTCATGGTAGGATCTATAAGTACTTCAGAAATTGATTTTAATTACATATGTTACTCAGAGATAAAGATGATGAGGGTATGCAAATGTTTCAAATTCCAAAAAAGAAAAGAATCTTTTAGCATGAAGACAACATGTCCAGGGACGGGGGAAGGAGCAGAGGGGACTAGGAAAGAGCAGGTGTTTCATACCGGGGTTATTCTTTGTCTACTCAGGTTGTTGTTCTTAAACATTATGGAGTGTGAATTGATTACAGATGACAACGTATTGGGGCAAAGGGAGGGAAATCACCTCTTTGGAACCTCATTAACAGCCTCTGCTGATTCAGTCCCAGCACTTACTAGCTTTCCCTTCTCCACTTCAAAGGGGGGCAGCATTTTCTCATGTCCTCTCCATTCCTGCTGTTAAAATGTTTTCTTTCCGCTCTTTTTTTCCAGATTGTTAACCCTTTTCTGGATTTCTTTCTTCTGTATATTCAAAATTTATCTTTCTAGTTGACGTGGCTGCCTTCCCCTTTCAGCATAATACCTGTTTTCATTTTCATCACTCAGGGGTGACCCAGCTAGCCCCTCACCTTTCTGAAAACTGGTCTATCTTAAAATATTATTTAGAAAGAATTTTTTTGTTTCTTATGAATCTGAGTTGAGGACTGCATAAAAATGGACAAGAGTCACCCACTCTTGAATGCAGAATGTTAGACTTGATTAAGAGATTGAGAGTAGTGCTTCTTAGATTTTAACGTGTTGCAAATCACTTGGGACGTTTGTCAGAACACAGGCTCTGATCTATCAGGTCGGGGGTGGGCCAGAGCGTGCCTATTTCTAATAAGTTCACAGGAGCTTTGCAGTATTGTAGCCATTGTGGTTTATCAAAGGCATGATTATTGCTAATTGAAACAAGTTCACATGTTGGTGGTAATAACTTTTACACCATCTGTTGAGTAGCAAGGCTTCAGTCATTCCTCCATAAACCTGTACATCCTCTCATCTACTGTGATGTTTTGAAATTTGGAAATATGCTTTAATCTATAAAGTTACTACATGACCTGGAAAATGGGACTTATGCTGGATTTCTTGATCTCAGAAATACCTTAGAAATCACCTGCAGGTTGAATTACCAAGGCTGATTTTATCACCTGCAGGCTGAACTATCAAGGCTGATTTTTCTGGGAGAGGGACTTTGTTGAGAAAGACCTGACATTTGTATTGAGGAAGCTAGGACAGGTGCTTATTCTTGGTGACTTTAAGATTATGATTTATCTTTCCTGGAAACAGATTTGATTAAAAATGGTCTTTCTGGAAGCCAAAGGGATGTGCTGGAGGTAAAAAAAGGGATAGATAATTAGTGGTCTAGTGATGGTGATGACCCCAGGGTGGTAGCGTGGATGCTGTAGGATTTGATGGTGATGGTGGTGATAGTTATGGTAGTGGTAATAGTTCGGAGGATGTGGTTGTGTTAGTAATGAGGCGATGATGATAGTGCTGGTGGTTGGGCATGTAGTGGTTCCTAAGACATAGGCAGAGGTGGTGGTAGATACTGGTGATAGTGTTACTAGTTTGCAATAAGTAATAGAGCAGTAAGGATTAGTTTTCAATCTTGGTTCAAGCCATTTACCATATCTATGTACTTTAACAAATTGCTTAATGCCTCTGAGCCTTAGTTTTCTCATCTAAAAGATGTGATAACATAATATTTTAGTTTTGAATATATTATATAAATGAAATATGTAAAGCCTTCAGAAAAATGTAAAGCCTTCAGAAAAATGTAAAGCTCATATCCCATATTAGACAAAGTGGATTACATATTTGTTGGCCAGCTTGACATTTGTTCTTTTATATGTCCAACTAGGTTAAATTCAAACTTAAAATTAATTAATTCATATTTTCTTTGTTCTTTTTTTTTCTTAACTCCATTTGCTTAGAATGAGAAGTGGTTGGATTTGGCATCAACCTTTGGATGATAAATAAGGAAAGTTAAATCATTTCCTGTTTAAAAGTTTCTTTACATCATTTTAGCCTTTTAGAAATTGACAGTTCTAGAACTTCATTATGTACTTTTCTATCCAGAAACTTTGCCCATCTAGTAAACGAGTGCCCTTTTAAGTAAAAGTCAATTGTTTCCCATACATTATTACATTTTAGTCCATGATCCCCCTACAGTGCCATCTTTCTCTGGACACCAACTGAGTGTTCAGGAATTCAAACAAGTTCAAGATTGTCTGTTACCTTACAAAGTCTTCTTTAAACTTCTGATGACACTAAAAAGTTCACATTTTCTGGTGGGGCATTAAAGATCTTCACAGTTTGCATCCTAATTATCTTGTGGCTCATTGTTGCTCAGTTCTTACTTTATCCTGCGTTTTGTCTTAGTTGGTTAATCACTAATTCGTAGTAATGGTCTCAATTCGTTATGTACCTACTATATAGCAGGCACTGGGTTAGGCAATTCATATAATCTTATTTGCTCTTCACATCACCCCCTGAAAGAACTATGCTATTAGCTTTACTTTATAGATAAAAATTAGAGTACTTAAGGAACTTTAGCACTGCCACAAAATGAACAAGGATTCCAGTCTTGCATTTAGACTTGACTCTTTCCAGAGTCAGGCCCTGCTTTCTCCAAAGCTCTCTGCTTTCTTGCTTCTGTGCCTTTGTTCCTGCTGAACTCCCCCTGAGAACATTACTTTTTCCTTCATTGTTTTATGGAAAAATCCTTAAAACTGCTCAAAGCTTCACTCAAATATTCCTGACTACCAGGGTTAAATTATTGGCCATGTGACTTTAGGGAACTTCCTTTGTCTTGCTCTACCTCAATTACTCAGCTGGAAAATGGGACTGATAACTGTATTGCTGTGAGAATTAAATATATGTATCTTTATGTTAAATGCCACACAGATATTCATCTTACATGTAATCTTTATTAATCTATGGATAGAAAGGAGTTATGTCAATTCTTGCACAAAATATCAAATCTGTATTTGTTACAGAAGCAGAGGCTAAGTTTCTGAATTTGCCTCTGAACCTCACTGTACTTCATTTCACTCTCATAAGGAATGTTGCATCATAACTCTTTGAGTTTGTGTTTTGTCACTCCAATTTGATTGCGTCATCTAGAGATGCAGAGTGACTTTCTCATTCGTCTTTGTTTCCTATACAGCATTGATGTTCACAGTATGCACTCACATAGTGTTTCATGAATTGCTTGAACATCTGCTATCACAACTATATGGACTGGTTATTCATGGCTAGAATTTAAAGTCTAAATGCTTTCATGTCAATTGTCAGGCTTTTCAGCAACTCTGAGGCCTGGGTACAATTTCACAGAGAAGAAAACTGAGGCTCACAGGCTCAGAGAGGAAGGTAAATTGCACAGATATTCCCAAACCAGCCAAAACGAGATAGACCACTGGCTTATTTTGCTTTGTGAGGCAGCTATGTCTTCCTTTAATGCATATAAATGAGAATTATTGGTCTGTTATTTGCTCTTAATTTCTCTGCCATGTTACTATTTTATTGTTACTATTTTTTCAGTCTTACATATTTTCTTTAATCGAATGTTTCAGGAACTTGAGTTATACATTTTTCCTGTTTTAAAAAGAAATAAATATTTGTTACAGAGCCTTTAGAAAATAAAAAAAGGAAGTAATGAATCATCTACGACTTCAACAGTCAGAGATAAGCTACATTAACATTCTGGTTCTTTTTCTCCCCAGTAATTTTTCCATGTTAGAAATATTAATTGTATCTGCTTATCTTTATCTTTTTAAAATTACATTGAAATGGAGATTGTAATTCCCTTTACAACTTACTCTTTCCAGGCTTTGATCTGGACCTGATGGATAAAAGTGCCTTACATAAAAACAGACGCAAAATGAATTATTCCAGTACCAGAATGCTATTATCTAAGGGTGTGTGTAACAAGTTCAAAGAGGTACAGGCATACATGGTTTAGATGCATCAGAGTAACTCTTTTCAGATTTTGCCAACTCTGGAATCACTTCTTCCAGCTGCAACCGCCACAGCACAAATAACCGCAGCCACCACTGCAGTGACACTTGTGCAGAGAACATTTGGCTGTTTAGTGAAACAGAGCCTGTTCTCCAGACTGAGAGGCAGCAGCATTTAGAAAGAAGCACATGGAAATTGCCAACATTTGCCTGAATCTGCAGCTAGCTATTAGTACTAATCAGAGTTAGGGAAATACAAGGAATAGAATCTTTACATAGCATTTTAGGTCTCTGATTTGGACAGCTGTACCCAGGATACTGACACTACTTTATGTCTTACATAAATTTATTAGTGTAGTAAATGATTGTTAATTTTCCAGAAGTTTCCATCATGGCAAGATGTGAAAACACAGGATTTGGATGAGGAGTAGGAAATTCTATTAGACTGGAAGATTGATGTTGCCCAAGCCTAAGGGTTTTGCCTGTTGTCCACTGAGTGAGACCTGAAGGAATGTCATGTTTGAATTAAGCTTGATTACAAGTAACAGAAGAACTCTAAATAATTATGATCTAATAATACTAACATTTATTTCTTTCTTCAAAAAATTTATGGACATGAACATTCAAAGGATGATATTGTTAATAGAGTATGTGTGTACCAAGTACCTGGTCCCTTCCAGCAAGCTCCTCTTGCACTGCGAGGGTAAGGTCCATGTTCACGTGAGCTAAAATAGTTCTAGCGACTGAAATCACATTTCAAGCTATAGTATGTGGGATGCAAAGGAAAAAGCATGGAGGGTGCATGTCAACTTCTTAAGCAGGTTTCTAGGAGCTCCCATGTGACTCTTCTATTTATATTTCACTGGGCAAAATTTAGTCACATGACATCTACCTGCATAGGAGTATGGGAAATTTAATCTTGATTCCAGAGCACCATATGTTTAAAATTATATCATAGTAAAAGGAGACAGGGGATGCTGAGATGATTTGCCATCCTTCAGAGAAATAATTATTTTAGCTGTTTATAGCATTCTATAGGTATATGTTGTTTAAGCAACTATTTCATGAAATGAAATATTTCAATATAAACTATCTGGTACTGGGGTCAGCACACAACTGTGGACCAAATCCAGTTTGCCATCAGTTTTTGTAAATAAGAACATATGAGGACACAGCCACATGCATTCATTTGTGCATTGTCAGGGACTACTTTCATTCCATGAAAGAGTAGGGTAATTTCAACAGAAAACTCAAATATTTGCTATCTCACCTTTTAGAAAACAGTTTACCTGATAGAACTGTAGAAAATAGTTTCAAAAACTTAGAATCAATCTGTTCTTTTCATCACCATCAAATTCCTAGTTAAAAGAAGTTCTTTATAAATTTTTATTGCATTAAGATGCATCTATAAATACTATTTTTATATTATTACTTAGAGGAAGAAGGAATGAGAAGTGAGACTTAAAATATGGCAGCACAGTTTTATTTCTTAAAATTATAAGATTTTAGCACCTGTCAAATCTAGGTAATTGGTATATAGAAGTCTATTTTCTGTACTTATTTGGTAAATTCAAAATATAATGAAATTAAATACATTTGGAAGTTTTTTAAAAAGACAAAAGTATGCCTCCTGAACAGAAAAGAGGTACAATCGAGTTCCAGTGCCATTGTGTTTTGATGTCCAGGGAAACCTCTTATGGAAAAGTGTATCTGGTAGGCTGATCCCTAGTGGAGCGTGGTATTTTTGTGATTGAACCTCCAGAATCATATCAGCAGTCCCAGAGACTGCATGTCTGGAAAATAAGACTGTCTCTGCTTGTGTACTCCACAAATAGCAGCTGCATCCAAAGGCAGAGGGAAAGGCACATATCTCCAAGAATCAATACATTTCTGGGATGATAATGTCTAAAGTAATAAAGGTTCTGTAGTTTGTTGTTGTTGGCATAAATTTCAGAGCGCTCACTCAGTAAGGTAAATTATTTAGGAAGATCAAAACTTATGCAACAGACTTTCTTTATATTTAATTTTTCTTTTTTTTAAAAGGATACTTGTAATCTATAAGCCTGTGGCTATGTAAAGGACAAAATAACAGCTCTCTAAATGATTTAACATTTGCCACTTTAATAAAAACAGGTTAAATCTCACTGTTTCTTCGGAAGAGGGTTGCTGTATTAAAGAAATAATGTTGCCATGTTTGTATTTAAGTAAGGAGAGAAATTTGAAAACCTCCAACTGCTGTATCCAGCCAGCCTTTAACAGCATGCATATATGTAAAAAGCTGCTTATCTACCCAAATTGGATTGATTTACCAAATGTGTGTTTAATTAACTGGAAAAAATTTAAATTTTAATGAATAATTAGGGTGATTATTAAGCACTATGGTGCACTTAAAATGTGCTCTGTAAACACAACAGGAGTATTAATATCTTCCAGGTTTGATTTTTTTACTCATATCAAGCCATTATCTTTTGAGAATAAAACAAAAATAGTGGATAATTTTTCAGGAAAGAGGAACAATATATAAAACAAAGAAAAACATTCTTTAACATGGCAGTTCCTTTTATATAGATTTTGAAAAATTAAGCACCTGCTATTTACAATGCAGTGTTATATACTGAAGATATGAAAACAAATATACCGTGGTACCTCAGGTAACTCACAGACCAATAGTGGTGGAATGAGGAAAGTTAAGAGATGAAGAGATAAATGTTTTAATAGAGATGGGTATCAGATGCTTCAAGAGCACAAAGGGGAAAGGACAATTGAGCAGGACAGAACAGAACATACAAGATTTACTTAATGTGCAGTGATTTGGATGAGTAGGGAGTGAAAACAGAGTACTGTATGATGATAACAGTATTCCAGTCAGGAATTCAGGGCATACACTGAGGCCTGATGATGGACATTTTGGAATTCCTTTGTAAAAAAAGTGATGATTGTGGGGTGAGACCAACTATTCAATAATAAACGGTAACACTTTCTGCTTAGTGTGACATGTTAAACGGACTTACTACTCTGTGAAGCCAAGAGAATTTCCCATTTGGATTTCCTGTCTCTGCTACCTGACAGAAACTGGACTTATCTGTATTCTGTTGTGCTTTATGTTTTTCATTTTCTCAGTTTATAAGAAAACTTTAGAATATACATGGTGTCCCATTTAGTAATGTCCCATGGCCCTTCCTTTTTTCTTCCCTTTTTTTTTTTTAAGCATCTTGTCTTCTGACTGAGTTTTTAGTCTTCTATTGATCTGGATTCATTCAAGAAGAGGAGGAAGCCATATTGTAGCAGAATTTTGGAAAGGGTTTCTAGCAATATATATCCCTTATTTACTCTGCTATTTCCTTATTACTAGTTTCATATGTAAACTATCCTAAAGCTTATAGTTGAGATTCATTTTACTTTTAGAAAAAACACATTTACTGAAGAGAATTTAATGGAAAATATATAGCTTTCAGTGAAAATGGGAGATTAAAATGAATTCCTGAATTTCTACTGCATTTGAGCATTTTTGTTTTTACCATGGAATATTAATTATGTGTAAAAACGGACCAAGTGCTCCACTGTCTTTGTTTTTTATGCTCTGTGTATGAAATCCTAGGGATGTGAGAGACATTTAAGATGATTTTAATCTATTATCACAGCTCTGACCCATTTTATGTTGGATTCCAAATAATTATTATATTTGACATGCATGGGCCAAATTTTGCTACAAACACCACATATAAATTTTAATTACTTGAATTATCTATTATTGTTTACTTCAATTTTAATTTAAGATTACCTTGCATTATTATCCTGAGGCAAAAAAAGTGAAAAAATGAAACAACAACAACAACAACAAAGAGGCATCAGGGATATAGCTCAGCAGCACAGCGCCTGCCTGGCAAACTCGAGGTCCTGAGTTTGATTTCCAGTTTAAAAAAATATATCCTAAGGCAATGGTTACACAATCTAATTAGTCTAGTATTGGTTAGGATCATATTTACCACACAAAGTGGAAAAATACTCGAAGTAACAGGTTAACACATAGATGAATCTCACCTACCTCATAGAGAAGCCTAGAGGGAGGCAATTTTCAGTGTTGTGATGTTGCCAGGACCCTCAGGGATCTGGTTTCTCTCTCTGTCTTGCTGCTCTGCTATCATTAGAGTCTGCAGAGAAAAATGCACTTTTGCAGAAATCTCACCCAGGTTTTTTACTTACATATCACAGACTGGAGCTATACCTTTAAAAAAAAAAATCTGTTCAATGTCTTTTAGCTGGTACCCTTCACTTAAAGAAAACTGGTTTCTGTTACTAACGGTGATTGAGAAGACAAATTTGAGAAATAAAATTACTAATTCTGTGATAGTATGCCATCACACTGTTACTTTAATATAAAGTATTTTTAAATGCCTTGTTTTCTAAGCCAACCATTGGAATTTACAATATCTTTGCTATGGTTTATGTCTGAATGTCCCCGCAAAGCCTCTTGAAGTCATGGGGTGCTTTTCCCAAAGTGGCTGAATCTAGAATTCATGATTGATTCATGATCCAGTGCTGGCGTTAAGGCTGTGAGTCCACCCTTGGACGAATAACCTGCACACAACATAAGAGAGGGAAAGAGGCTTGCTCCTCCCTTTCTCTCTTCTTGCTTTTCCAGTCTTCACCTTCTGTGAATGGTTGCCCCTCTGTCATGTGTCCCTTTACCTCTTTGTTTGGAGCCAGCCAATTACGGACTGAAACCTCCACCAACTGTGAACTAAATAAATCTTTCCTCCTTTAACCTTGGGTGTCAGGTATTTTGTTTCAACAATGATAGAAAATTAAGACAACCCTTTTCTCTATCTTTGTGGATTTAAATTTACAAAAATAACCTAGATTCTGTTCTGGCAATGGCAGAAATCCAGTGTAGTATAATTTCTAAGGTCATTTATTTCAGAAAGAAGCATCAATTAAATTTAATATGGTGAGATGTTCCTAACTCTTCAGTAAGTTATCACCCTGACATCATGAAAAATAATGGCTCTTTTCAATCGCAGTGTCTGCTTAAAGAACTCTCTTCCGAATTTGTTGCTTGATCGATTCCTTCTGATTCCATGTGCTGCCTGCTGTCATTCAGACCCCTACCTGGGGTGCTCTTCCACCTCAGTGGCCTCCAAGACAACTTCTGCCTTGATCCTCTGCATTTTCACCATCTATTTCTCATGTATTTTCATCACTTTCTGGTCCTTTCAATTATAAAGTTGTCAATTTTCACTGCACAGCAGTCTGTGTTCATAGGCATACATTTTTTTAAAAAAAATTGTGGCTTTCTAGAAACAACACAAGTCCAAAACCTCAAATTCTGAAAGAACATGGGATACAGAATCATGCAGATCTAGGCCCAGACTTCAGCTTTATCATTCTGTTGTGACTGTGAATAAATAAATAATTATTAATTAATTTATTATAAATTAATAATCAATAAATTAATTTAGGCTACTTCATGTAGAACTCTATGAACATGTCTTCTTGTTTGGGTTACTAAAAGAATTAGCCAAGATATCATAAGGAAATAAGCTGGCACTGTGATTGCCCTCAGAATAGGTACAATATCTTATGTGGTATTCTTCTAGGAAACTTGCTGGACACAACTGGCCATCTGTACATGGGCTCTGTGAAGCAAACTTCTGTGTTCACATCTCTTCACACGCATACATGCTTGTTATATCCAGGAGTACACTTGGAGTCCAGAGATCATGACTTACATCTTAGAGTCTGTTTTAGCCAGGATATCTCAGTGCAGACAACTCTATTCCACTTTGTTTTCTTGATTAGAGTCTTGGAGAGCAAAGGTAAAGCTCTCACATTTTCCCCCAAAGTATTAGTTTTTTTATGCTTATTGTCTACCCTCCTCAAACAAACTCATCTTGCAAATATATATCTAATTAGTATATTAATTTGCATGTGAGAGGTTTGTTCTAATGGCTTCTCTTTGAACCGAGGTCTTATCAATGCTGCTGCCACTGATAACTGACATTATAAAATATAAAAATTATAACATTATCAATGAATTTGATAATGTTATAATTTTTATATTTTATAATGCACCAAAATTAGAAGCTTCCTTAATTATAAAGATTGCAAATTATGCATAATCATGGAGCTTTTATTTGGGTAATAAATTACTTAACAGTGTTATTATGAACTGTTTGATTTCTAGCAAAAAGCATGCATATTAAAAACAGACATTTGAATAAACTGGGTGTGTTGACCACAAAGCTAATTGATGATGGGCTTCTGACAGCATATCCAGAATGCCAAGGACATTCCAATCTGTACTTTGTAGATTTGGGTTCCTCTGGCATATTCTGAGGCTTCACTTGTAGACCTGCCAGGGGCTATTTCATGAAGAATCATGGAGCCTGCCAGAGAGAAAATAAGAACCCTTTTGGAGGGCTAACAACCAGCCCCACTCAACTGTCTAGAATAATAGCAAGGCCTTGGGGAAGAAACATCTTCATGATATTTTATTCATTTTAAGAGGAATGCACACTTCCATTTGGTCAAGCTGCCTCAAATTGTCTCACAGAGCTCCCCCAGGCACAATCCCAGGTCCGAAGAAAGGGGGAAGATTATGGAAACGGCAGAAGTTGCTGATACTCGTGTGTCAAGTGAGTGCTTTGAGCAGTGCTGTCTTTGTAGATTTAGCATAGGAAAAACCATCTATGCAGTGATGCTGATAAACAGCACTTTTCAATAGCTTCACTAGGTAATGGTGCTGGGTTCAGCATGTAGATTTTCCATATGATGTTGGAAATTGTTGGTCAAGGGCAGTGGCCACAGTGACCTGGGACTGATTAGTCTGTGGTTTGAACAAGGAAGAATGTGGCTGTTTGAGCTACTCAAAACTATATCTCCTACACACCAGGATTTGAGACGGAGAGAAGATTGAATGGTTGCATGATAAGAGAGAGATGGGAGGAAGATGTGTGTTTGAGTCTATACGGGGCTATAAGAAAAGACAAGTAAATAAATATTATTTATCTCTCTCTTTTGAAATCATCAGAGTTTGCATAATTCTATGAGTGCAATCTTGTTGTCCCTAGTAGAACCTGACAATGTTATTTAATAGCACGTCAGGATTTTCTGGATTCTTTCTTATTAGAGATACAATAACAAAGAGATTAGGAATGAATATTTTGGGGGCAGCCTACCTAGAGTGGGCTGCTGACTGTTTGATTTAAATTCTTTAAGTCTCAGTTTCCATATCTGTAAAATAGGAATGTAAAATAGGAATGAAATAGCACTGCCTCCACAAGTATTTTAAATGAAAATTAAATGAGATAATTGTACAAGGAGTTTAGCATATACCAGAGATTCATTGCATGCTTTTAATATATAATATTAATTTTGGGGGCTGAATAGAATTTTGCTTTTTAAAGTCATTTTCACGCCAAACAGAAGACTCTGTTAAGCTGTCACGACAATGATAACACTGGGGCTATTTTTATTCTTGTTTTTCCAAGTGGTTAAATTATTTCACAGCTGATCAACTGTGATCCAATTCCACAATTCATACTGAGGCAAAACTGGCTTCTCAAATAATGGGAGTTGGGTACAGACACTATACAACATCAGGACAAAGGGTTTAAATTGTTATTTCCAGTGTACCTACTTTGAACCTGACACTGTGGAGTTTTGCCTGCTACGACAGTGTCTGATTCTTATTTGGAATA
This sequence comes from Hydrochoerus hydrochaeris, assembly GCA_004027455.1. Classification (NCBI taxonomy): domain Eukaryota; kingdom Metazoa; phylum Chordata; class Mammalia; order Rodentia; family Hydrochaeridae; genus Hydrochoerus; species Hydrochoerus hydrochaeris. Next base: position 124,738 of record PVLA01000771.1, read on the forward strand.
ATTCTATATTTTCCACATTTTGCAGAGCATTAGTTTGACTGACAATTTGACACTGACATAGTATAGGGTGCTAGTGCTATATTCATTTCTTAACCTAATCTGCCAATTGTAATAATTGTCCAGCAAAAAAGAGCAAAAACAACCAGAGGACACTGAAATCAACTAACATTGCCATCATACTTCAGTTCAGTCATCCCTTTCTCAAATACTGTGTGTGTGTGTGTGTGTGTGTGTGTGTGTATATCTGAAGTTTCTTTTATCAGTGGATTCAGCCAAACTCACGTGGAAAATTTACAAAGAAAATGGTGTTTATACCTAACACGTACAGATATTTTTATTGTCATATTTCTTAGCTAGTATAGTGTAACTATTATTTATATAACATTTACATTGCATAAGGTATTATAATAATCTAAAAATGACACAAAGTATACAGGAGAATGTATGTAGGTTATATAAAATTTTATGCCATTTTATATAAGAGATTTGATCATCCTCAAATTTCGTTATCCACAGGATCTTCTGTAATCAGTTCCCTAATTCTTTGCAAGTACTAAGGGATGATTGCACACACACACACACACACACACACACACACACACACTTGCACTGAGAGAGAAACACAAGCAGAAGCACAAATGTCAAAGGTGATGAAATGATACTCTTTTGCTCTGAAACTCAATGGAAAGTTCTAATTAATGGGTTGGATTTCATGAAAAAGGTTTTTTTTCTCCACATATTGCATACTATTTCCCTGCAAAACTTTTATCTGAACCTCTTATCTTACCATAACATTGTAGGAGAGAGACAGAGACAGAAAGAGAAAGAGAGATGGACAGAGAGAGACAGAAAAACAGAGGAACAAAGAAAAAGAGAGAGACAGAGAAAGTCAAATGGATAGAGATAGGTGGAGGAGAAGGAGAAAGATTTGCCCTATGGCCTCAAATGGAACTGTTTTGAGTTGCCCATCTAATTATTCTTCTGAGAGACAAGGGTGCAGGCCTACTTCCAAGGAAGAATAAAGAAGGGAGACAGACGGAGATAGCTCATGTTTTTGTTGTTGGTGGTGGTTTGTTTTTTATTTTTGGTTTTATTTTATTTTTTTAGGGAAAATAAGTTCTGTAATTCTGTTAGACATGTGACTAGAAGAGAAAAAGACTGCAAAGAGTGAAGTGGCCAGGAACCTACTGTGTTGCAGTAATCCTAGACTTATCACAACCAGGCTTCCTGGGAATTGCCTGAAAGGGCTGCACCTCCTGGACCAGACATTTAACTAGTAGCTCCTTCCCCGGAAATTCAGCACTCAACACTTGCTCTTCCTCAATGGTAGAATATTTTTCATCTGATTCTTCTTTTTTCTTGAGACATAGCAAAGGAGAGATAAAGAGTAGGAGTTTTAGGCCTTTTCTCCATAACCTAAATTTTTACTTACTGTATTCTTTCTTCTAACTCTACAGAGTTAAATGGTCTATGATCAGCCCAGCACAAAGCTGGTCCTGTTACAGGATTAGTAGGTAAATATCAGCAAGTCCTAGCTACAGCGTTGGGCTGATTTTTCTGAGCGTTGTCAAAAATCTTTCATTTTGTCCATGTGAGTTTAATGATACAAGAGGTTCATCTCCTCTGTCTGTCTCTCTCTTTCTGATACCCCAAATCTTAGCAGTTTAAAATAAAAACATTTATTATCTCACCGTTTCTGGGAGCTAGGAATCCAGGAAAGGATAAGCTACATAGTGTGGTTCTGAGTTTCTCATGAGGCTGCATTTAAGGTGTCAGCTAGTGCCACAGTACTTGAGGGGTTCAACTGGAACTGGAAACTCAGTTTTTATCATGACTCATTCCTGTGACTTGGAAAGAGGCCTCGGTCTCTCCTGTGAGTATGTTCTGGATATCCTTGAGTGTCCTTTATGATATGCTGCTTCTTCTGGGATATGTGAACCAAGAGAAGAGACCAAAAAGAAAGCCAACCGTCTTGTATGTCCTGATGTACACCACTAACCTTCGCTTCTGCTGCACATGACTGGTTAGAAGAGAGCCACCCTATCTAGCTCACTCTCAAGACCAGCAGAAGAAAACTCTGCTACTTAAAAGAACATCTGTCAAAGAATTCATGGAATCATTGTGGCCACCATACACTTACATATTTTATATTTCCCCCAGAAGCTTCTACAACTAAGATAAAACAGATCATGGTAGCTTAATGTTACCTTAGCAAGTCAAGAATTTGCTGTTGTCTATATTTTACTTTTTTCTCTTTTTGTCTAGTTACAATTATCAGCCAGTACTATTCACCAAAATAAATGGATGCATAACCAACTAATGCAGTCAAATCTCTTTAATTGTCAGAAAAATTTCTATTTCTGTAAAAACTTTAATCTTTTTATGTGACAGTTCTCAGTGATGAGTTTAAAATCAATAAATAAGAAAAATAATAACAAAATAAAATATGTTAGCAAAATCAGACACCACTCACTGCTGGTATATGTAGTTTGGACTGAGTATCTATTGGCTCTAGAAAATACCAACTTTTGATGCCTACTGACAATTTAATACTCAGGAACTTTGATGAATCCATGTAGGATTCAGGCCACAAGAACAGTAGCTTCTTCTTTTGGTTTGAAGATTAAGTGAGTTCCTTGTATTTCTTTAAACAAACCAGTTCTGATTGTAGCACGATTCTCACTCTTTCCAAGTAAATGTTTTGCAGGTCTTAGGGCATAAAATCCCAGAAACACCTGGATCCCAACCCTATTTATATCAGAAAACTATGCCTTCCTTTTATATTTTAGCAATAAAAAGCTACTTATAAGATTCTGTGCATACTATTATTTATTCTCCATGTGTCCATTCCTTGTATGTCCTTGCCAGTTTTCTGAAAGGACAGTTGATATGTATTTGGACTGACTATTGGATTGGTATTTATTCCAAACACATCTCATCCCCACTTAGCTACCAGGAGAAATCCATCCATAAGAAAACAACTGGACAAGTCCACATTTTGTTTTATCTGGGGCTTTTGTCTCTAAATCTGAGCATACCAGTTTGACCTGCATGATGGAATTCTTTTTCTTAAACTTGTGGGTCTAAATAGCTTCAAATGAAAACAAGCTGTCAATTCTATTTTGGTCATTCTCCCCATTTTCCCCCAAATTGGAGAACTCATTCTCCTTGGCCCAAAGGAAGACAAACCGGAAAAGTGGGATGTTAGATTTTGCTCAAATACCTTTGATATGGATGTGGCTAGACCTCAGTGGGTCTTCTTCAAGGCCACGTGGAGGCATCAGGCCAGAAGCGCTTCAGCCGTGGTTCACTTCAGGCAACTGGAACATGTATAGTAATGCTTTGCGTTCACTCAATAAGTTGCTGTTTCATGATATTAAAACAGTACACTTCATTTAATCTAAAAGAATGGGCAAAATTTTATAATGAAGTTGAAAAACTATTGTAATAACAAAGAGGAAACTCAGTTTGTCCATCAATTTTATTTCATAAATATTTGCTAATGATAATAGAGTTGGGAGGCTTTTAATCCTAATTTCTTTTTGGCATTCAAAGATTAATAATATAGACCTATAGTATTTGGAACCAAGTCATACATGATTTAATGTGTCTTTGTGAGAAATGATGTGGACTCTCTTTTAAGACTAAAGTAATTCAGTTTTTTTTAATATCTAGCTAACTCTAAGACTCTCAGTATTACTATTGAGAAGATCTAACTCCAGTCATTATATTTGCTAATGATATCTTTAACTAAAGATTGCTGATTTTACACTGAAAAGAAAAATTTCCTACTGTATAGTGTTCATATACACATTATAATAGAAGACATAACTTCAAGCCACATTTAATAATATTTCTCCTTAATTTCACTTAAGTCATTGTTATTAGAAGTTGTACTTATTCACCTAAATAGACCTGGTATTATTATAATGTCAGATAGCTTCTGTGCAAATGTGTGATACAAATTTGGATGTGAGATGATATAAGATAAATAGTATATTATTTTTTGAACAGATAATTATTTAAGATGAGCTCTAAATATTTGGACCAAATTATATACTATATAAAATATAAACATTTTAAATATAAATAAATCATACTTCTAGCCAAGATAGATTATGAAAATACTTTAAAGAAGTGATATGACCTATTTCTCTCTGCATTTGGTTTTGAAATGAGGATACATTCAAGCCACATCTCTTTCTGTATCTTCTTTTTTATATTTTTAAATTTTATGCCTAAAAGAACATAAAACTTTTTTATAATGTAGCATAAATATTTTAGTGGATTAGAATATCCAATATTAGATATTAGGGAATATTCAAATGTATTTGCTTAAAATGACTCAACATGTGTATTAAATTCAGTGCAGCTTGTACTACTGAATTTTCTTCTCTTTTTTAGATTTTCTTGCTTCTACATTAAGCGCACTAGGGAGAGACTCTTCTTTATTTAACATGGGTGCATTAAAACTTTGGGATCCTAAGTTTTCTTCTCAATATGCATGAACACTTCAAAAGCCTGAATAAGATAATGTGGTTTTAAATAGTGATTCCTTTATTCTTTTTTTTTTTTTCTAGAATGAAATCCACATTCAGATAATGGACAATGCCAGCGAATGGGCCTCATCATATAAAGCAAGCTACTAAATCCTTACACTGACTTCACAAATAATACTTTTTTCAGAAAAAGTATTTTAAGTAAGGAGAAGTCTCTTAGACATGCAATTTTGTTGCTTTTATTTTTATTTTTTAGAAAGAGAAGAATCATGTATAGTTTACATTTTTTTTCTTTTCATGGGCTTCAGGGGCCATAAAATTTTAATTTGCAATTAAAAAGAATAGATACATATGTATATGATGATTAAAATGGAGGAAGCATTCCTGGGACCTTGTGGTGTAAGATAGAAGAACGTGAAAAGAAAAGCATATGAAAATTTAAATGCAATAAATGCTAACCAGTTTTAGGCACTTGTGAAATGTTCCAAATACTTTTTACATGAAGATGGTAAGGCCTGTGCCCTAAGGGCACATTCTGTGTGGCTGTCTTATTTGACATTGGTATTGATACTGTCACACTGATAACAATATCGCAATATGAATTTCACACTGACATCTCAGTGTTCTGGTTTACCATTGAGTAGAGAGGAATTGTGTTAGCCTGCATATAAAATATATAATATAGTTAATGCATATAAGCAACCAAACTTAAAATTTTTTTTTCTTTAATAGCATACAAAGAGAGAGAGCACAAGCAGCCTATGGGCCACAGTTGGACACACCTACTTGGATGTACTCTGTTCTCCTAGAGCCTTATTCTAAGCAAAGAATCAGCTAGACTCCTTGATCCTTCTACATCTGACACGTAACTTCCTCTCCGGAAGCAATAAAAGGGAACTGTATGGTTAGTTGAAATACAGCAATGCAGATTGCCTGTATGGTAAAGTTCTAGACATTTGCCATCAGTCTTCAGTGATTGTTAAAAGGCATATGTTTGGACCTGTACTGTGCCTCATTATCCTTTGAGAAAGTCCCTTTTCTTGGCTTTCTTCCCATTTGAATTAGGTGTCTGGGTAATATTTTGAGTTTCTTTTCAGCAGTGCTTCCCAATTTGAAGAATATAACCTGTGGAAGGTTGTTATATGAATTTGATAAATCTAGACAAGCAATTAAAATGTAAACTACATCAGATTAAGAGTGACTCAACCACAACAGAATACAGAATATCACTTTTCATGGCACAGATTTTTATTTTAAAGGTGTGTATGTAAGAATATGCATATGCTTACTTGGCCATACTATTTAATATTGAGCTTTGGTGAAAAACACTTGAAGAACAGCTGTTTTTCAACACTTTGGCTATGTAAATAGATTTAACGAAGGTTTTGATGATTCATTCAAAAAAACTGCTTCTTTTATGGACAGACACACATCTATGTAGAAAAGATTTGGAAATACTTCGAAAAATTTTATCACCCAAGAGTAGTAGCAAAGTTACCAAGAAGGGAATGAGGAAATATTCTATTGTCCCAGAATAAATAATTCTCAGGCTTCTACAGGCCCGGCGGTTTACAACATGGGTTGTTCAGGCTCTTGCAAAGAGAAATCCGTTGTTCTTGTCCCCCCCCCCCCCGGTACAGTCTGCTCTAGAGAGGGACCAGGAATTATCAGAACACCAAATGAGAAGTTGGATTTAAACTGTTCTCCAAGGGAGAGTTTTCATTCTTTGTTCATTTTTTTGAGGTCTTATGGCCCATTTTTATTCAATTTAAGGCTTAAAGATTCTACTGGATTCTTTTTATTTGAGTACATGAAGTTTAGAGAACGTACTCTTTTGCAATAACTTCAAAATGCATCTCCTTCCTTCGTGGTCACTCTATTTTTAATTTTAATATTTGTGTAATTTCTTGGAATAACTTTGCCTCCTGAGAAATGTCAGGGGGCACCACAAATCAGCTTTCACCATGGTTGGTTGCTCCTTTTTGTAGTTGGAGACCACACCAAATGATCTATTTCTGCAATAAACCAAAATCAGTTTCACGTGTAATTTGTCTCTACATAAATCTTATTATCTGACAGAGAAACAAGGACCTGAATTCACTCATATATGCATTACATGCAAAATAAAATAGTTTAATATAAATTTAAAGAGAAATAGAAGCAGTTTCTCTTTTTCTACACTAAAAGTTATATAACTATTTTCTACAATCAAAGAATTCAAGTATCTTAATATCCTTAGGTATTTCAATTTTTGGCAAGAAAATGATATTGTGTGTTATAATTTTAATCTTTCATTATTTCAGCTCCGCTGAGATTATTTTTTAAAAATATCCCATGCCTTCATCACTATTCCCATATCCTATATTTTCCCTGGCGCCCTTCATTGTTGGGCTGCACTGTGCTTTCCCAGTAGAGCTACAGGTGCACTAACTGTTGGTGACCAACGTTCTTACTAAGAACCTCTGTGTTGCCGGGGTGGATTCAGGCTATGTTATATATTTGCAGTATCTCTTCCCATCTTTTCACTGTCACTGTGAGCTGAAAAATAAGTTGACCAACGAAAGGAATATTTATAACACTCAACAAGGGCTGTAGGGCTGATTTTAAAAACACATTACCAAGTCATCTTTCGAAATAATTCCTCCTTCAGAACGGTTGGGAAGAAATGCAAGAAAAAGGATACCTAATTAACAAAATGTAGATAAAAGACAAATTTAATGTTACATGAGATAAATTAGGGCATAGAATGGTATCTTTATTTTATTTATTATATTTAATTAATTAATTTATTTATTGGTACCAGAAATTGAACTCACTACCTTGTGCTTGCCACGTAGGCACTGTGAAGCTGAGCTATATTCCTGGCCCAGAGTGGCTTTTCTAAATACGATCTATTTTTGAAATGTGACGTAATAATGTGAAGCATAATTGAGGTAGACTTGGGCCTGAGCTCTACTGCCTCAGAAAGAAGTTTCTTTCAGCAGGAAACTTTTGCTTAGATGAATCCTAAAACTCTGGTGAAGTAGAGGGAGTTAAAGTATCTGTCCCCCACCACCAGGCTTCATTGTTTTGTTTCAAAGAGTTAATTCTGTTTTCCCTAGAGGAAAGTCTGCCTTCAACCGCTAGGTCTTTGACTTCTATTTTAGTCTACATGCTACCGAAACAAGCATTAGGTCTTTTATGCCTGTTCTATCTTTGCTATAGTCAATAAAATTGCTATATTTTACTGAATGCTGATTATTTCTGTGGGAATGTAGAGTAATATCCGTATACTCACACAAAAACTCAGTATTAATATGTTGATGTAATTTGGAATCCCCATTTAATATAATTTCTGGAATGAAATATTCCTTTCTTTTTCTTGATTGAAAATTGGAACTTAAATATGAAATTTGGTAATCAACAAACTTAGAAACTCTAAAATGAACAAAATAATATTGCAATGCATGGAAAAAACAATAATTCTTCCTCAGAGATTATAAATTCCAAAAGGTGACTGAGACAGAATAAAATTATTTTCATTTGCATTGAATAAGGCACTAGGATTAGCAATGTCACTCTCATGGAAAGTCTAATGAAATCTACAACAGTCAGAGAAGGTTTAGATTTTCCTTTCACATTTTATTTGAAGCATACTCTACCCGTAACGGGAATGAATGGAATTATTAGAAGCTTAACACATTTTTTTACTCAGAATGATACATTTTCATATCTTGCATGATGGGAGCAATGGACAATTTCATTACCAGTTGTATTGGTTAATAGAAGAAAAGGGAATAACAGGGATTTTAAAAAAATGCTTCCTGGTTCTTCCTAAATACAATGGCTGGAATTATTCTTTTCCTTATCATTATTTCCTCTATAGATATTAAAAGTATACCTCTGGTTATGCAAAATAAATATACTAAAACACACTCAGCAGTTTCAAGCATTGCTTCTTGTATAGGTCACATGCAGACAGCTGTAGACCCACAAACTAATAAAATGAATTAGATAATGAGGATAAGCATGTGAGAGACATGAAGTGAATTCCTTGAGAGTGATAATCTATAGGTGTTGGATAGGGTCTTCTCTGACTCACTAGAAAACTGACAGAGGAGTAGGGAAACTTCCAGATCTAACTGCTCCCCCTCAAGTCCTGTGACCTCCACTTTCCTAGTATGTTACCTCTTTGTACTCATGACTGGCTCTGCAGGACACTCATTGGTTGCTATTATATCAATTTATCCTTATGGCCAACACCTTCAGTGTTGAAATTTGAATCTTAAGAGTTTATAGTTGTCACCAGTTTTGTTCACCAATATCTAGTTATTCTCACTTTTAGGAAAAGTTCCTTTTTAAAATTCACTTGCACTTAATGGCTTCTTTCTAACCAGTAGGATACAGTGAAAATGGTAGGAAAGGATTACTCCTTGCTGTCCTGCTTGGATCTCTTGGTTATGTGTATGCTCCAGCAGCCCAAAGAAAGGTCTATGGGGCAAGAAACTGGACTCCCTGACAATAACAGGATGGACTTATCATCGTGAAAGTAGATGCCTTATCCTAGTCATGCTTTCAGAGAGCTATAGCTCAATAACATCATGATTGCAACCTCCTGAATGGCCCCAAACTAGAATTACACAGCTAAGATCCTTCTGTATTGTCTACAGTCAGAAATTACATAATATACAAAATGTCTTTTTATTTTAAACTAGTATTTTGGGGCAATTTATTATATTGCAACAGCAACTAATTTACATGGTCTCAGAGAATGTCTCTGGGAAATTTCAGTGGTATGATGACTGTTTAGTTAGAGTGAAGGTGTGGTGAAGCCAGATGCAAAATAGTGCTACATGGCTTAATGTACCTGAGAGTGGCTTCAAAGAGTTCATGGACTGATTTGTACATGCTTCCCTAATCACTATTTCAGCGCCATTCCTCGGGCTTCTCCAGGAGGTTTAAATTCCAGTAATCAAGATGATAACTTGCTTGGTCAAATGTACATTTTATTGTTTCCTTCCTTTTTGTCTTATTTCTATATATTTCACTACATTAGTTTTACCTGAAGTTTTGTCTCAAGATCTTTTGTGAAAAGTCAATTATACATGAGTATTATCTCACATATGATGGACAAGAATCCTAGAAATTCAGGTGTAACTTTTTTACATTTGAGAAAATGGAATATTAGAGAAGCTAAAGAACTTTGTCAAGATCACATCACTAGGAAATATGGTAAAGAGATACTTGACTGTATTTCATAATAACTTCCACTGTGTACCACTGTATATAAAAAAAATCTATACAATTCGCCTAGTGTTTCCAGTATATGATCTTAGTTGTCTTCAGAACAAAGCAGGGAGTTAGGTAAAACCTAAATTAATGTTCAGAAAAAAATTTCTTTTATGATGAAGAAATGAATGTATAAAAACGTGACATCTAAACAGCCAGCTATTGGTGGGCAATGTATGGCCAGAGCTGGGACTTCTGGTTTCTCTTCTAACCCCAGGTCTCCTGCCTTGTAAAGGGAATAATTTAAATGAAAATAATCCTATATACCTTGACAACTCAAATGATTTCTGAAATCGTTCTGAAGTCAAAATATAAGTTCCTGGAATTCTTTTTTAAAAGAAAAGTATTGAGAATCCAATCTTTGAGTTTTTCTAGTTTAAGATATTGAGAAAATTTTAAGCTGATACTGATTTTTAGCTAGTTTCGAATATGACTAAGTCCTATAGATGCGTATGTTAGAAAACATAGGAAAGGTTAGCAGTATTAATAGCACAATGCAGTATTTGCCATGATCAAACTCACAGACTCTGAGGTTAGAATTCCTGAATTAGGAAAAGTCTAATCTTTCTCTTTTCATCCTTCTTTTGGGAGAATGAATGTGATTAATGTCAGCATCTGCTTCACTGAGTTTCACGAGTATTGGAAAAATTAAAAGATGTAACAAACAATTAGAGCAATGCTTACTGGTAGTTGCTCTTTTGTGTCTCTTCTGGTTTTGCTGTCCATTCCTGAGAATGGAATCAACATGACATGATGATGCCCTTTTATAGTAATCAATTCGTGGGTTTATATCTTATTTGAACAAAATCTGGGAGAATATTTGCTTCTGTAATTTAATTTTAAAATATGCATGAAAAGTTACAATGGGACTTGATCAAAATCTGTATAAATGTCAAATGCAGAGCCAAAAAAAAAAAAAGGTTGACCACAGGTTGAGAAAGTGGGTGTTAACCAGTGGTAAAGACCAGTGCTGGAGGGGCTTCATTCATTCATAGAGATTTTTTTTTAAAGTAAAAACAAGATCAGGAAAAAAGAGATTTGCATGGATTTTGAACAGGAAGGAGCATAGAAGTCTGTATGATGAAAACATTTTCCCTATATCCTTGCCATAGAGGAATGTTCATGATTATGTAACAATCACTTAAAGTGCATGTGAATAAGTCTAGAGAGGACATAAAGGAATGAACTGAGGATTGCTAATGATGTTGTAGCAGAGCATTCTTCTTATTTGGGCTTTGTTAATGCACTATGGTATATTATGTATAATTCAAGTTGTCAAGACCACAAAATATATTAAAGATGAAGTAGAGTTTAATGATAAGGTTAATTCACTTACCATAAGGAAGGGTACATACTACAATTAATCATCTAATGTAAATGATCACAGAGACCCCAATATCTGACCCTGCCTCCAGTGAAAAAATATTACATGTTCACAAAGATATGCTGGGTAAAACGTACTTTAAAGTAGGCTTAATATTATCCATTAAACCTACTCATAATAGAAAAGAGGATAATATATATTTATTCTAGTACTAATGAAAGGCTCATGTACAAGAAAATCTATCAGGTCAGTAATATAAAAAGTAATTAAAAGATTAATTTCAAGGCTGCTCAATGTCTTTTTTTGCATTTCTGAAAGGTTGAAAAAATAAAACACTGCAAATTGTTTTATAGTATGGGTATATTTCGTTCACACTTTAATTATTGTGGAGACTTTTTAATACTATAGATGCACAGTTAGAAAATGTCAGAAGATTTAAAAAGTAGCGAAAGACTCCCAGTGATGGTGGCAAATGTATGAAGTCGGATTTTTGATCTATTTTTTTGGTATTGGGTATTGAACCCAAAGCTCTCACACTGTGCTACAGTCTCAGCCATTTTTACCATTATTGTTTTTTATTTTGAAGGTAGTGAAATACAACAGAACAATACAGAACATAGCCAACTGAGACAGTGCAGTGAAATTGGTACAGAACCTCACAGCAGGTTACCGGGATAACAGTAGTAGGTGCCATAGTATATCTCGTATCTTCACCATAGTTGATCTTTCAATCAGGTTTAGCAAAATCAAACCAAATACAGAACATTATAGAACTTATCAAAACAGAATATTGAATAGAGCAATACAATTAATCAGAACAAAGTAAAACAGTGATACCAATATTTGCCTTCAAAGAGTTGGTAGAAAGAAATCTCCCCTATTTGCTATATTGCACATACTCAATCTCCCAAGAGTTGCCCAGACCTCTGGCTCTCATTTGCTAATGGGGGGATGGGATGTTTGATTCTCAGTTTACCATTATTCTTTAAAGAGAATTTTGAGGCAGGGTCTCACTAACTTACTATGAGTAAGCTCCAATGTGAGACCCACCTACCTCACTCAGCCTCTCGGAGTACTGCACCACCACGCCCAGCTCATGAAGGTTTTTAAAGTTACAAATTGTGTTTTTTAAAATAAAATTACATGAAAATGAAATGTTTGGGTAACTGGTGAGTATGTGCAGAGCTTAATAAGCAGGAGTTGGAGAAATTAGAAAAGCGTATTTGTTTCTATAGGCACTGATTAGCAGTCTATGAAGTGCTACAGGGAAGCATAAGAACTACAAGAGTGACCAATGATACTGACAAGGTTCTCAGGATGTGTGTTGGAAACCAGTGTTCTGTTTGGTAGAGTTTAGAAGAGACATATCTTTTGAAAACCAAGGATAGTGTTTTAGGATTGATGGTCAAAAACATAACAATACCGATTCTGAAAAAAAGTTTTTTCAATAAATCTTCCACCAAATGACATCAAAATTACTCTATTTCATTTGTATCAGTACTGAATTAATAAGTAATTTTGGAAATATGTTTCCTATATATGCCATTTAAATAAGATTTGTGTTTTGACTGTTTTCTGATGATAGGCTTTACCTTTGTGTTGGCATAGGTGATTAATCTATTGTCTCTTCCATTGGAGAAAAAAGATAACTAGGAGACCATTTATGGAAATGTTGACTATTTTGCAAGTGATGACATCAGGAAATTCTAAATGAGTCTCAGCTACAACTGTAATTAAACCTACTGGTAATTATTATGAAAAAATTTATAACTTTTCATTTCCAGTAATCAACTAGATGCATCTGGCAGAATAACAAGAGATATTCTGACTTTTTAAAAAAAAGTTTCAAGATAGCTCTTTTGAATAACTGTATCATAATAATTTTCTCATGCTTCTAATTCCAAAGCACAGGTTCATGAATCCTATATAGTACAAGGAAAATGAAGCATCAGCAATTGCAACTCTTCCTAAACTGCAATTGCTTCCTAAATCAAAAGAATGATTTCTAAGGAATGAGATGGATTCTAGTATTATTGCTAGAAGTCTTTTTAAGCTATGCCCATGGCAAGTAATATCTGTTATAAGTTTCCTATTTATGATTAGATACTTTTTTTTTTGTACCAGGACTTGAACTCTGGACCTTGTGCTTGCCAGGCAGTCACATATGCGGCTGAGCTATTTTCCTACTCTTATGATTAGGAACAATTAAAAAAAAATAAAGCATGTTATTCCACTCATAAGGCAGAAGAATATATCTCAGATGTATTTAATAGAACTTCTAATTAGGGAGTTGTTTCTAGCAGACATGCTTTCACCCCCATTTCTTAAGAACAAGAAGATTTATTTATTTATTTTTTGTTTTTGTTTTTGGTACTGCGGATCGAACTCACGGCTTCACGCTTGCCAGGCAGACGCTTATGCCCCTGAGCTAAACCCCCGATGAACAATAAGGTTTATAATTGCTCGTGTCTATGTTAAATTTGACAAGTGCACCTATAGAACAGCCTAGCTTAGCAACACAGTACGTGGCCGACAGAGAGATACAGCTCACTATACCTGCCCAGCATCTTGAAAGAAAATAGTACTATATATTCTGTAAGTTAAGTGTATTATATGCATCTCGGCTTACTCTATTCCAGGGTTATTATAGGTTGACTGGGAGGCAATCCCATAGTAAACAGGAATATTTATACTAGGGTTTAGCAACTCTCCTATACATGCACACAGGAGTGGTCAAATATTCTGTTTTTAACAAATAGTGCTTCAATGTACAGCCAATACCTGTCTTGAAAGGAAAAGAGAGAAGCTATTGTGATAACCACTAGGATGAAAATTGCACATTAAGACATCCCTAACCTTATTCTCTGTTACGCCTTCTGTCTAGATGTTCTGCCAAAGCCTCATGTACTTATAGATGGGGCTTTGGGGCGGTGGCTGGATCATGGGTCTGTGATACCGGATTATGGGCATGTGATAACTAGAGCAGTCCATGGATCAGTTTATCATAGCTCTGGGTGTGGAAGATGGGAAGGTCTGCCCTGGGTTTGGTTTTCACAAGTCAATGAGCTTGTAGACTGCATGGAATAAAAAGGGAAAGGAAGGTTTGCCATTTGCTGCTTCCTGCTGGCCATACCATGAAGTGTTTCTTCTGCCATGCTGCCCTGCTTAAGAAGCAGCCAACTGTGGACTGACACCACTACAAACTTTGAGCTAAAATAAACCTTTCTTCCTTAAAAAAAAACCCCCACAAAACAAAGCAAAACAGAAAAACCCCAACTTGATATGTGCAGTCCCACGTTATGCACTGCATTGTTCCAGAGATACTGTTTGTTTAGATTACCAGCTGAGTAACTTCTTGGAGTAATTTAGTACAATTATTGAGTTAATCTGTATATATAATTATATTTATTAATTTAAACAAGACAAAAACAATGCCAAAAATAAAAATGCAAAGCATTTTCATTGCTTTTGTGTCTTCCACTGCAACTACCCTGAAAATCTCCATTTTATGTTGAGGGTCATATAATTCTTTAAGGAAATAAGAACTGAAAAATAATTTATACTGTAAATCTCTTAATCGAAGCCACTCTTTACTTGAAACCTTGAGTGTCCATACATGAACATTATAATTTTCATGTTTGCTTTTTGTGAGTATATGACAGATACATGTTTGTTTCTTAAGTACATATGAGAAAGTAAATGTTATGACCATGAGAAATTCATCCCTCATTTTACAAATCTCTTGTTTTACCTTTTCTGATGACTAAGACTCAGAAGACAATGAATACATAATTAAAGGATTACACCACACCTTCTTGAATGTTTGCTCAGAAATACACATTTTGTAAGTGAAAACAATCAGCTGATAAGCATATGGAACCATAAAATATTTTCATAGTTAAAACTTTCTGTTTTAGCAATTATTTATGATTTTTATTATATCTTAGCTTCTAACCTTGAAGAGTTAAGAAAGTGAAGGAAAGATTGTGTAAAAGGCAAAACGACCTACAGAACATGTCATTAAACACTTGTTACAGCAAAGCTCAGCACCTGTCAAAATAGTGCTCATCTCATGGTTTTTATAACCTCTTGATTAGGAAATGATGGCAAAAGCCATGCCCTGTGGTGCAGCTGCAGGATACCCTGAGTACACTGTGGCTCTCACCGCCTTCCTTCAAGATCTGACATACAAGATGGAACTCAGTTCTACAAATTACCTACTGGTGAACACACATTTGACATTTTTGTTTGTAAAGTGTGCCTTGTAGGTGAGACGACAATTGGTTGTTTTCTTTTCTTAACTAGAATTTATGCCTGAAATCTGCAGGAAGACTCTAACCAAAGAGTTTAATTGTTACTTTAAATATATAAAATGCTTTTAGGAAGGAGTTGGTTTAAGCCAGTGAACTCAGTATCCACTGTAACTTCACATGGCATGATTTGCATAGAATATTCAGAATATTCATCAAGTGCGGTAAGGGAAAGGAAGAGAGAGGATTTGGGAATATTCTTTTCCAAATTTAGCCATTGCACCAGTATCTCTGAAGATCAAACCTGTTTTTTTTTCTGTAATACTGAATTTTAAAATTGAAATTGTTTCCTTAGTGACATATGGCAGGACTTCAGGAGCAACCAAAGCAACTTGATAAAAAGTGTATATACTATAATATCTATTACTAAAATATTTTGAGATAAGTTAGTAATAAAACAACTATGGCAACACTGATAAAATGATAATCAGAATGCAAAATTCTCATGTATAAGGATATTGACTTTGGGCTGGGCACTCGTAGACAGTAAAGTACACATGTATGCATTTCTCTGCCATTTATGTTAGTTTAGTTATAACACTTTAGAAGTTAGGTCATCAGGAAAATAGCATTTTGATTAAGAATTTGACCAGTATTGCCCTGTGATTACTAAGGCTAATATTTAAAAATCATTGATATGTTAAATATAGAGAATTAGAGAAAAGTAAAATTTCATTCTAGTCATAAAGGGCTGCTCAGTGACTCTGCAACTTTATTCCTTCTGTATTTGGTGCCATCACCACCTATGGGTTCAATCCCCACCTCTGTGTTCTAAAACCTGTTGTGTTTTATCAAGGAGAAGATCCAGAAAATGCAGATTTATGCACAAAACATTAAACATTGAGTCCATTCTGGTTGTTGCTTCTGACTTGACCTTGGCTTCTTTCTGCCTTCTTCTTAGTAAGTATTTATTTGTTTTTTTAATTTCTTTTTGAGATGAATTCACCTATGTAGTTCAGGCTGGCCTTAAACTCATAATGATCCTACTGCCTCAGCGTCCCAAGTGCTGGGATTACAGGAATGCACCACCACACCCAGGAAACACATAGCAAGTTCTTATTTTATCTGAACTGGCTGAGATAAGGAAAATAAAAATAGCTTGAGTGTTTTTTATTAGTATATTTGCAGTACAGAATGATCATATTTATCATTAGTGGTTGGTATATGTACATTTGTAGGAATACGCCTTAATTTTTCTTCTGTTTTTTTCCATCCCCTACTCCACCCCTGCCTCTCTGCTCTTTCTAATTCTTAGTCCTCTTTCAATTTATAAAATCTCTGTTTTCATCATTTTTCCCTTCAGTTCACAAGGGTTCATATCAAATTAAAATATTTCTGCACAGCAAAGGAAACAACCAACAGAGTGAAGAGACAATCCACAAAATGGGAAAAAAGTGTTGTTAGCTATTCCTTGGCCTGATGGCTGGCATCTAGAATTTATAAAGAAGAAAAAGAAGAAGGAGGAGGAGGAAGAGAAGGAGGAGGAGGAGAGGAGAAGAAGAAGAAGAAGAAGAAGAAGAAGAAGAAGAAGAAGAAGAAGAAGAAGAAGAAGAAGAAGAGGAGGTGGAGGAGGAGGAGGAGAAAGAAGAAGAGGAAGAGGAAGAAGAAGCACAAGAAAAAGAAGAGGAAGAGAAAGAGGAAGAGGAAGAAGAAGAGGAAGAGAAAGAAGAATAGGAAGAGGAAGAAGAAGAAGAACAACAACAAACCTCTCTAAATAAAATAACCAATCAAAATGGTTAGCCAAAATAATATACACTTTTCAGAAGGAGTACAAAAGCTAATAAATGAAAACAGATGAAAAATATTTGATATCACGGACCAGAAAAGAAGTACAAATTAAAACACTGAGGTTCCATTTTACTCCAGAAAGAATGACTGTCTTCAAGAAAACAAATAACAGGTGCTGGCGAGGATATGGGGAAAAGGAACTCTTACATGGGTGCTGGGAATGTAAACTGGTATAATCACTATGAAAATCTGTGGAATACGCCTTGAAAATACTAAAATTAGAAACTTCACTTGACTCAGTTATTCTCTTTCTAGGTGTATTCTCACAGAGTTACAGTCTTCATATTAAGGGATATATGCATAGCCATGTTTATAACAGCACAATGTATGATAAAAAAGGTAAATATTGGAGGCAGACTAAATGTCCATCAACAGATACATGGATAAAGAAAATGTGGTATTTACACATGACAGAGTACTACTCTGCCATAAAGAAAGATAAACTTGATGCCTTCATAAGTAAGTGGATGAAGTTTGAGACTGTAATATTGAGTTCTGTAGTTAAATCCTTCCCAACTTTTTAGCTCCAAAAAGATAAGGCTCGTGTAGTTTACTTTCCCACTGCTAGTCAACCAGCCTCTATAACTAATTTCTTTCTTTCTGCTAAGTCTCTCCTTCTCTGTACCTATTATGGTTTAGATCTTAAGGATCTCCCAAAGGCTTATGACCTAAAGCCTTGGTTGCCAAAGAATGGCTCTATTGGAAGGTGATAGATCCTTTAGGAGGTTGGGAAAAAGGAAGTCACTAGGGCTGTTGAAATGGCCTTGAAATAGACACTGTGTCCAGACCTTGGCTCCTTTTCTTTCTCTGTCTTTGCCTTCTGATCACTGGGAGGTAACAACTTTACTCTGTGATACGCTCCTTATAATGTTTTGCCTTACAAACCCCAAGGTAATATTGTTAAGCAAGTACAAGTATGGACTGAAAGATTTGAAATTGTGAGCTAAACAGAATCTTTCCTCCTTTTAAGTTGATTATCTTTAGTATTTTATCATAGTGACAATAAAAGAGAAAACACAGTGCCTATTGAGCTTTACTCATTCACTATTAGAGAACCACTCATTAACTCTGATGAAGTGTATAATGTACTAGTTGGTTATTTCTGGTGATTACACAGATTCTGGCATGTAACATGGTCTCTACAAGCTTTTCTGAAATGACTTTTCCCCCTCTCCATTGTTCTTTGATCCATTACTGTGAAACACAGGATAGTCAAAACCATCAGAAAACCATATGATCCTCAGTTAAGCACATGTGAACAATGCTGAACAGAGCCCAGGAGGTCTTGTATTTGAGAAGGTTCAGATGTTACATACAGGGTCTCCAAAATGATGAATGAATGAATGGCTGGTTTCTAATTCATCCTGCTTCTTCCATGCTTGTGTCTTCTGGCTTTCATTCTCCCCACTATATTCTCTGTATCACTCTTTCTTTCCACTAACAGAAAGGAAAGTTGATTTTCCTGCCTGGGTTATTAGTCATTCTCAGTGATTTCCAATTCTATCAATGGAGAAGGAGTAGGAGAGAAAGTCTGCAGATCTTGAAAGCAGAGGAAGCAGAAGAAGACACCTCCGGGATGGTATCGTCTTGTGGGGGAGGATCTGAAAGACCACTGATTTCTTCTTTATTGCAATTGAGGATTTCATTGATTTCTTTATTCATAAAAGTATATTTCTAAACTTACCATGATGTTCAGTAAAAAAGTTGGTATTATAGCATGTAAAAATTTATCTTCTTATGAGGAGCTATTTTTTTTTATGTTAGAAAACTCTGTCCTACTCTGTCCTGTGTTATGTTACAGAACAGCCATTGTATAACCTTAGTTTCTGTGCTAAGGGTTTTGTTCTATCACTGTAGCTATTTTGGGTTTCAGTATACAGAAAAGAGAAAGTAGAGACGTAATCTAAATATTTGGACTTGGAATAACCATTGATCACTTTGTTTTTTCTGAAGAAACCAGAGGACAAGCCAGTAGAGATAAAAGTTTCTCAGAGATAAGAGTGGCAGTGTCCTCTGTGTAGGCATGCTGGAAACCTCAGGCCCTTCCTGTATTCCTGAATTTCACAGTGGTGTGGAGTAACACAGAACGTACTCTTCTTTCAAAGCTAGTTGAGTTGGTTTTCTATTACTGAAAATCTAATGAGTCAAATTTGACATTTTAGACACACAAAGAATTATTTACAGTGTTATTCTACTTGGGATCAGGGAGTTGTCTTGCCTCAGATAAGGGCCTATTCTAGGAGACACAAAGTTTTTATTTGAACTGGCTGAGATAAAGAAATCAATACAAGAGAATGAATAAAGAAATATTTTCAAGAGATTCAAATCACAACCAGAAATGAGAAAGAGAGCGCTGTATTTCTATATACACAATTTTAGTCACAATTTTAGTGACTTTGCTCATCACATAGAGAGCAGGTAGAATTAATGTCATTTAGTGAGGAAGACTGAGAAGGGTAAGGTCTTTCTGGAACTTGATATCCACACTGGTAGGCAGGGAGGAAGAGATGTCAAGGGAAAGGAATGCAGACCTGGTTGAGTATGTGTAAGCAGTTCCTGTTTATTAATTGCAATCCTGGTGATAATAGCCATTATTGGCAATTATAGTTTTTAATACTGTCTGTGTGGTAGGCACAATCCATACCATACATCTATACCTTGGGAAAGTCTTCAAGTATTAATAACTTTATTTGGCAAGGAAGAAACCAAAGCATAGAAAGCTGATAAAGCCATACATAAAGTTAAGGGTTAGGAATAAAGTATGAGTCCAGATTTTCTGGATTCGAGAACACAAGAGTTCCCTCACTCCCCACTGCACCAAACTTCCGTTTGAAAGAGTGAGACCAAAGTGTACAGTAAATAACAATACATGGATTTTATCACTTTCTGGTAGAAGACACCAACAGGGGCATAAAAATCATTGAAATGGTGGCCCTACTTTTAGGTATCTTCTTAGATTGAAAAATATGTTACTACAAGGTGACGGTACAGCTTCCTACAGAGGAACTAATGCAGATTGGAGCTCTGGCTCCTGCTATGGCTCTCACTTCCCAGCTGTGACACTGTGGCTAGGAATTCCAACCTCTTCCTGTTTCAGCCTCCTCCCTTCCAGTTTTTTGAAGGTGCTTGTCCTCAGTCATCCTATTTAAGCCCTTTAGCTCTGAGCTTTATTCCTAGCTCTATTAAAAAAAATAGTCTACTATTGTGTGGTTCTTTGGATTGTTATGATATTCAAACTTGTTAATATTTATAAAACTCTTAGAAATGGACTAGACAGTTACTTATAAACTGAACGAATGTCAGAAAGATTGGGTGTTATGATCTAACCCTAAGTTTATGTAATTTTGTTTCTGACATGGTTCTTCTTTGTCAAGATTTCTCAGGTTTGATGGAATTCTCATTTGGGGCTGAATCAGGCTGGTTTTGGAGGTCTGCGTTATACATTGTTGACGTTTGGCGGCACCCCTGGCCTCTACCCACTAGATGTCAGTAGCACTTCCCAGTTGGGATAGTTAAACGCGTCTTTAGGTATTGTCGAATTTCCGCTTGGGGGTGATTGGTGGGATGCAGAGGGCAAAAATCACACCGTTTCAGAAGCATTGCCGTCGGGACAAGAATTTATAGCCTGGAGAGCTTGGATTTGTGTGCAATTATTAGTGTTTACAAAGTTACAACGTGAAGCCAGTCGCTACCCGTCACTACTGTTACAACATTTCAAATTCAACCTCAGGATTTTGTTACAAAAGTTCTTGGAACAAATAATGTCTCCAGCTCGCTGTAAAGTCCACTCAGTGTCATCATCCATTTCACCTGTGTCTCTATTCAGTACGCTCTACCTTTTCTGTTTCCCCTCGGTGCCCTTCTCCGGATAGCAACGCTGCCCGTCTACCAGCAGGTGGTATCCATGAATAGAGCGATCTACATCTTCTCGCAGACACCTTCAGATCGCCTCTCCTGCTCCGCTCTGCTGGGGCTTGGATCTTGCGAGCTATTCAGAATATTCTGCATCTTTTGTCTAACTTGGAAAAATAAGTTGTGAAATGGGATCTTGCCTTCACAATTCTGAAGACTCCTTTCTACACTTTATACCTAGCAGCAGACATTATATATAACTCTACTGCATGTGTCCAAAGGCATTATTGGTAAGCAGAATATTAAAGGCAGTTGCACTGCTGGATATTCAGAATTCTGCTCCTTTGATGACCCACCGTGTACCATTTCCCTCTCCTATGCTGACCATAAATTACTGCATTCCATAATCTCATGTTATAATGTGGGAACTGGCTTAAGAAATACAATAAAATAAACCAAATAATGTTTTCCTGCTGCATATTAAGTGATCACAAAAGTAGTCTCACTTTTCGCTCATTCAAATTCTACTATGGAAATAAGTCAACATTTTAATATTTAAAGGCATTCATTCATTATGAAAGTTTTCAAATTTCAGAAGATGCATATGAGATAATAATGATTAATAATGATTCTTATTATAAAATTGCAAGATGTTACAATCTTGTTCCATCTTATGTAACTGAGTCTAGCAATTTTTCTTCTTTGGATTTTACATTCTGATTTTTAATTCAGCATAGGGGGAGCCCTCTCCTCACTTATATTTTCAGAACAGTTTGAGCCTGCTCTTTGGAATGGTGTACAGGAAAGCTTCAGAAATAATATGGTCATTTCTGAGGGTCAAAGAGCAGAATTACAATCAAAAATTTTTCCAGGAATTAAAGTGGAGAATTAATAACCCCAAAAAGTGGCAGGATAGGATTGTAAATTAATTTGTTCATCTGATATATGGAAAGGCTTTTGCTGTTCACTTCTCAAAGATCACTTCTGTGCTGAGTCTATCATTTCACAGTCCAGATTTGACTTTGTGGACCAATCAGTATTGACGTGATCAGTATTGGTTATGAAGAGAGTCGATATGACAGGTTTTTCTGTACCTTGGCTTGTTCAATTTTAAAGTACAGATTCAGCCTTAAAATTCTGTTTCCTGTGAAGTTATGGTTAAACAAAATATGCCTGATAAAACTTTGATAGCTTAGTAGTAAACAGGCTTCAATCCATAAGCAGAGTATGGTTTTATTGATGGATATGTATCAGATAATTTCAGACATATTTTTTGTAGAAAAAACTATATTAGCAGACCTTTGGAAGCTATATATTTTACGTATTTTACAACACAAAAAATTTGAGTTCTATCTTATACCCCAAACTGCTCCCATATTCATCATTCATTTCTCCCTACAGTTTATCAGTCATAACATTTTGTCATTTGTTGGTGACAAAGAGAAGACACTGCCAGAAACCCTTACATTTACCATCCTGATCTCAGTTCTGTGTACCCTTCTGCAACCATTCTCTAGAACTTAGGATTTACCTTTCCGTGTTATTCTGACTGGTTTATAATAAATGATCTCAGATTTATTAATCCCTCCAAATTCTTTTTTATTTTTTAAAGACTTTAGGTTTATTACAGACTATGTTTGAGTATGCATGTCAACCATACCACATAAAATATTTCCAAAGTATTCTTAACTCAGAAACTTCACAAATACTCTTCCTTTTTGCCAGATGATTATACAACATGTTAATGCTTAGTTAGGAATCTGAAAGCTGGCTCATACAAGCATTTTGCACACTAGATTACTCCCTCAGAAGGGTATTCAAAAGTATTTTGTGTTGTGAATTCTGAGGTTACAGGAAGTAGGACTCTGGCAACCCAGGTGATCAATGTACACACCATTGGTCGATGCTACTCCTCTGGTTTACAAGGTGGTTACCAGATACCTTGTCTCATTGTGCAAAATTTTGTTTACATCTTATCAGATTCTACATCTGGCTAGATATTAAAAGTAATGCATTTCTGCGTTAAAATATTCAAATGATTCATATCAATTAAAGAGAGGCATGGTCTCTGGCAATTTCACTATTCCTTAATAACTACCACTAAAATTTCAGAATATTTCAAGTGTATCTTAAGTGCATCTTCTATATATTCACCCACATACCCAACACAGAATCCAACACATAATTGAATCATCTTTAAACTGCATGTTACTGGTTTAAACTGTGTGATACTGCCCACATTGAGCAGGGGATTTAAACTAGGATTAGATCAAGGCCCCTGGATCACTGGTCTAAAAACTGATTTTATGACTGGATGTGGTGATGCACATTTGTAATCCTAAGTACTCAGGAGGCCAGTTTTTCCTCTCTATACCCCCCATTTCCATTTTCTATATATGCTTCAATATTTCTCTTCATAATAAAATAGCTCCATAAGATTTTTAACATTAAAATTTACATTTTATTACACTATTATGTTAATTACTTTATAAATATTTCATTTTTCTTTATATCACAAACATCATTGATATTTTTAACAAGTTATATCATAAGAGTAATGAATTTTGACTAACATAAATATTTGTATAAAAATCACCAAAACCATGATTAGAACATTTGTTTTACTCCAAAGTACTCTATCCCTTATAGTCGCTGCACTAATATTTCACGTTAGCTTTAATTTACATTTCCCTGATATATAATAATGTTGAACATATTTTCATTTACTGCTTAAACAATTATATGCCTTTCTTTATAAAGTGTCAGTTCAAATCTTTCATTCAATTTTTTCCTTTCATTCAGTTCTAAATTGGATTGTTTGCTCTATCATTGAGTTGCAGTAATTCTTTCTATATTATGGATTCAAATTGATGATCCCACCTATGTACTAAGAATTTTTTTTACCTAATGGAGCTTGCTTTTTCATTTTCTTGATGTCTTGTCAGAGAAGTTAATTTTTATGAAGTGTGACTTGTGCTATCTGTTTATTTATTTACTTTACTCTCTGTTTTTATTAGCACATCTTTGCAGTATATGAAACTTACATTGATATTAGACAGTGGTGCATGTACATAATACATCTCAATTCTCTTTTAGTTCCCTTCCCCTCTCTTCCTACCTCCTTTCCTCAGACTCTGAATCTCTTTTCTCTATTTTCTTTAACACTGTTCTATAATAGTTTTAGTTTTTCATATTCTATGTAAGAAGTTTTTAATCCCCAGCTATGAATTTGTTACTATGTCTTTCTTAAAGAACTTTTAGTACTAACTTTTTTGTTTATGAGCAATTTTGAACTAGCTTCTTGAATATAGTGTGATTTAAAAGTTGAGGTTTAATTTTCCTGTGTAGTTATGTTACAGTTTATTGAAAATATTTTCTTCATTGACTTCTCTTTGCTATTTTGTCAAAAATTAGTTAAATATATGTGTCTATTTCCAGATTCAATTCTTTCTTTTGAGCTATGTAACTACTAATCCTTTGCCAATATCATAATCTTTAAATTGCTGAATTTTTATTAAAAGATATAAAACCTGCATTTTTATTCAAATTCTAAAACCAGTGATATAAGTCTTCTAACTATGGGTTTTTCAATTTTTTTTTTAGGAATTGTTTTGGGTATCTTCTTTTCCTATGTAAATTTATTTTATTTTTTAAAAACAATTTTGTTGAACTAAAATTTGCATACCACATAATTTACAAACTTAAAATGTAAGATACAATAGATTTTTAACACATTGACAGAGTTGTATGACTATAGCTACAATCACACTTAGCTCATTTTGGTTATTTCCAATCAAAACACTCTATTAGCTATCACCAGATTTAGAATTAGCTTGTTCTTTCTGCATACCTATAAATTTGGAATAAGTTTGTTAATTTCTTGGAAAAATACTACCAGAGTTTTGATCTGAATTGCTTTAAATACATAGATTGATTTGAAAGAGAATCACCACTTTAACAAGTTATATCATAAGAGTAATGAATTTCAGTATTTAAATACAGCATATTCCTCACATGGTCTCTCTTATGTAAGAAACACAATAGATGAAGTGAAACACAATAGACAAAAAAAGAGAAAAAAAGTTGGAGCAATTCAGCATGATCAAATGTATCTAAAAGGGCATCTTGATTTTAGTATGCATTCTTACATGTATTGTATGTGTTTTGGTTTGTTGGTCTGGTTGTTAATCTGTGTTTATGATCTGTGTTTATGTTAATCTGTGTGATAGAGACTTACTAAATAAATAAGTGAATAAATAAATCTGAAACTGGCAAAAAAGTTTAAAAATGGGTAGGAAGGGAGAGATGTGTTATGTATATGTACCAATTCCCTACAATGACTGTAATAATTTTGTACAGCAGTATGGACTAATAAAAACTTAAAATTTTTAAAGAGTAGTATATTACTCTATTTTCAGGTTTCACTTAATTTATCTCAGAGTTGTTTTGCAGTTGTTAGCACAGTTTTCACATATAATTATATATATATATATGTTTAGTGTTGCTTTATATGGAGTTGTCTGTTTTCTAATATTCAATTTATTTTTATATGCACAAAAATTCAATTTATTTTTACATATTCAACTTGTATTCTGTGACCTGGTAAACTCACTTTCTAGCTCAAATCACTTTTTTAAATTGATTCTTTAGGATGGTCTATATAAATACTCACATTGTCTGCCTCTAAAGGTAGGTGTAGTTTTCCTCTCTGTATTCCTTCTATTTCTTTATTGGTCTATTGCAATCATTTCAGTGTCCTGTACAATGCTGCATAGGGTTGAGACATTTGCCTTATACTTGATTTGTGGAAATAATATTTACTGTTTTGTTATTAAGTATGAAATTAGTATAGATGTTTTGTAGATGCTCTTTATCATAGTAAGAAGTGCCCTTCTATTCTTACTATTCTGCTTGTTAAAAACCTTAACTGAAGGTTAAATGTGATCATGTTTAACCTATGGAAATAATGATGTGGCTTTTCTTTGTTAGTCTGTTAGTATGGTAAAGGATGCCGGTTGACCTCTTCTGAATGTTAAGTAAACCTTACATATACAAAATGAGTCTCACTTTGGCTATTTGGTGTTGTGGGAAATGCAACTGACAATTCAATTAAGGTAGTCAGTAATGTTTTCTACTGTTTAATATCTTTCTAATAAAGAACAGTGACATCATTTTTACTTCTTGTCTTTCTGTAAATTTTGTCATCTAAAGTATTTTTCTTTAGTATTTTTTATAATACAAGTCTGTGTTATATTTTCTTTATTTATAGGAAAATGTATTCCTTACACTTTCATCTTTGAATTCTTCAATAAATGTAGAATTATTAGTTCTTAAGGATTTTTCGGGTACCCCAATTAAAATATCATTTCAAAATCTTCTGGCTTCTAAAGCTCCTGATGAGAAGTCGCTTGTTATTGAATCATTGTTAGCCTACTTAGTCACCATTTTCATCTGGCTCTCTTCAAGATTTTCTCCTTATCTTTGGGTTTCAGCACTTTGAATTTTTGAAAAATTAAATCTTTCTTCTAGTTGGTTGGGTTTTTGAATCCTGCTCTCAATACAAGTATAAAACTCACAAATCCGTTTCCTTACCACTCTGCATTTGAGAGCAAATGTCCTTGTGGTCTGCATTAGGTTTTCTGTGGCTGCAGTTCCAGTGATCTTCCCCAGAGGACAGAACTGTGTACTTGTCAGCAGTGATTGTGCAGGTTACACTCTGAATTTTGTTCTCACTTTTTTTCTTATTCTGCTGCAATTTTGCCTTATATTTCCAGCTTCTTTCCCAGATGTTACTCCATTCCCCTTTTGGGAACTTTTACCAAGTTAGGCTGTGTATGTGTGTGGGTCTACGTGTATTTCCACTGAAATGTTTTAGAGTCAGGAAGCCCCAAACTTGACATTCCTAGTCCTCCCAGTTACAGGTTTTTAAGATTGAGCTCCCCCATCTTTTTTGGACAGTTTCTCATTTCTTCAAATACTTTTGGTTTCCATTGCAAAATTTTTTATCATTGTTCTCTATGGGAAGTTAATGTGACCACATCTATTTTCCATCCTAACCAGGTATCAGGTTTTGTATTTATAAACTTCTTTTTATACACCCAAATTAGTAAATACTATTCTTGTTATTTTATAGAATTATTTTTGTTCTTACATTTTAAACATCACATTTCCTATTTGAATTATATCTCTTAGTATCTCTTTCACTGAGAGGTCATTATTGTTATAATCTTCTACTCTTCTCTTAGAGTATTATTATTTCATTGTCACAATATATTGGGTCAATATAGGATTTCAGACTGAGTCATTTTTCTAGATGGTCTGGTTCTGGATTATGATCTCTTATTCTTTTGAGCTCTGTAGTTCTAACCTAATGTACTTTTTCACAACAGTGTGGATTTATTACCATTTATTCTGCTGAGAAAATATTGTGTCAGTTGAAGTTGATTCTGAGTATTTATTTATTCATAAAGCTTTGGAAACCAGGTGTGGTAGTGCATGCCTGTAATCCCAGCACTCAAGAGGCTGAAGCAGGACAATTACCATGACTTTGAACACAACTGGGTGTTTTCATGAGTTCAAATTCAACCTGAACTATATAGTTGCTGGAAAAAGTTCTGGATATTCTCATGCATTCTTGTGAAGTACAATATTGTTTCACCACAGTTTTTACTTTTTGTCTTGGTAAAACTCATACTAGCTTATAAATTTTCTCTTTACATATTCTATATTTCTTAATTCTTCTTTTGTATTTTCCAGGCCTAACATATAATATGTGGCTTCCAATGTAATAGCTTTTAGCTGTATCTATTAGTGGTTTATTTTTATATCGTTTTTAATTTTTATTAAATTTTTTCTATCTCCTGTTTCAACTTTTATTTTATATCTTTAATGTACTTTAATAGTTGATTTTGTGATCTCAGTTCAATAGTTGCAATCTTTGACATCTTGGGGGAAGAGGCTCTCATTCCACGGTGGTGACAAGTGACATCTTTACACATGGCCTTCAGTTCAATTTCCTGTTTTTCATAGTGCAAAAAGTCTTATGTCTCATTGTTCTTTGAACTATAAGCCCCTTTGTGACAAAACACAGCGCCGGTCCACTTTGTAACATAATTCAATTGTTTTTAAAGAGGTGCAACATAGGTTTTGTTTCCTTCTTTGAATTCTGTATAAATATATTATGTAATACATTTTAAATTCTATTATTGGTGGTGGCAAGTGATTGATCAAGCCTAGACTATATAATTATAAAATGGTTATTTCTTTAATCAGAGTTAAGTAGAAGAAAACAATCTCATTTATAGATAGAACAAAATAAGGGAAATTAGCTTCTAATCCCAAAGCTTTAGAAAATGAAGCCAAATCATTATTCTGAAGATAGGGATGGAGAACTGTCCTGTAATCTCCAGAGTTCTTCTCCTGCATACTTAATCTGATCTAGAGTGATCAATGAGCCGCAGACACAAGCTCTTCTTATAGGAAACAAGCTTTAATTAGTTTGTGCTTTGTTCTGGTGCTCAGTCTTGGAAAGGAAAATGTATCAGTTTATATTTTCAAGTTGCAGACCATACTTAGCTGCATATAAATTATAATTATATAGTTCTTATATTCTTCATAATTTTTCATGTTTTCTGTACAAAGCAAAACATCAAATTTTGCCTTTAACTTGTTTAATAAATCATAAATTAAGATTTTATAATAATCAAATAGTGAAATACTGCAACATTATTTTTGTTAGATAATTCCTTTAATTTAAAAAATCAGATAAAGCAAGGCATCTTGAATTAAGAAAAATTTGCTTATAGTGCTTGGTATACGTTTTGTTATACTTTTGTTTTTATTACTTGGTACCCATAAACGCTATCTTGACTCTTCTGAGTTTCAGTTTCTCATTAAAAAGATAAAGAAATTTACTAATATCATTATTGATTTTGACATTCCTATGGGAGCTTTACACAGACTTACTAATTTTTAAAAAAAGCTACTCATACTTGTTCTCAGTTCCAATCTAGCTCCACACATACTGTCTAATTCTTATCTCAGAGATGCAAACTGCTCTTATTTTGTTTGTGGACTGTGGACCACCTTGACAAATGACTCCTGATTACATACTTCAAAGTCTTCTGAGAGTCCAGGGTATCGTTGAAATCATAAAAAACTGTACATTCCTAATTTTCCAAATATTTTCTGTAGCCTGTAAGTGGTTCCTAGGTAAGCATTTTACTTTTTCAAATATTGCAGATATTCTTGTGATTCATAAAATTAAAATAATTAATTTTAAAAGGTGTTAAATTCATTTTTTTGTCATTCTGAATTTTTTAATCTTCATGTAATTGGAGTAAAACTACTCTCATGAAAGAATACTTAGAAGAACAAAAAAGAATACTTAGAAATTTCAGAGGTTTTGATAATATTAGGAATAATTGATTTTATACTATTTACATATATTTATTTAATTGTATGAGTTGCCTCTAAATCCAGATGGCAGTTTTTGGAAAAGCATCTCAGCAAATTACTATGGGAAAATTTTTCTAAAATTTAATACCCATTCTGTCCTATATCATGTCATATGTACCTCTGATAATATATACATCACTTTGATTAATATATTTTAATTATTATCTTCCTTCCTGGAATTGGATTACACGAGGATCGTAATAGCTGCTTACTTATCTTTCATTTCTTTTACTATTTCAAACATGTCATGCTGCATATATGATAGAATATTCATAAAAATTCTCTGGATTTAATTGAATAATTCTGTATTTCTACCAGTAGTGTGAAAAGCTGCTAATAGATCTAAAAATGTAGAAAGTCTCCAGTCATTGAGAAAGTAGAAGTGACCAAAGGATAAGGCTTTTAATTAGAATATTCTTCAGTAAAGATATTGGGGCTCAAGAACCATGCTCAGGAGAGAGAAAGGGCGCAGCGCACTTGACTAACCTCTGAGATGAGTAAGGGCAGGTGGGAGTATGTTTGAATAGGAAGGAGAGGTATCATGAGTTTGTCATATTTGTTTCATACTTTGTTTTCTTTAACTAGTATGTGTTGTGGTTTGGTGTTGATTTTGTATGGGGCCTATATTTATATATTTCACGGCTAGGTTGTTAGCTAAGGAATATAATGTAGGTGAATTCTAGATTTGTAAAATCTTTGATGATGCTGATGTTCTCAGAATAAGCCACAAGTGTAGTCTAAAAAAAGTAAGTATGGGACATCTTTTTAAGTGCCCGAATGCTGATTTAGTGAAATCTAGATGACTGAGTTAAAATTTTGTCAGATATCCAAAATGTTGTTAGAATGTTCTAGCATACTCTTTGCTTCCTTGCCCTACCTATGTTATAGTTTCAATGGTAAAACCGCCTTTTCTGTTATGTTCTTTTTTCCAAATTCATCCTCTACAGTTTTGCTAGAGGACTTCATCGTGTCTGTCACCTTAATAGGATCTTCCAGTAGGTTCCCTGCCTTGGATTCTAAGGTGCAATCCAACTAGCATGCTGTATGGTGATGCAGCCCAATTTTTTCTGGTGAGTAATGTTAGATATCTTGGTAGGTTGTCTGATTAAGGTCTTTCTGATCTGGCCTAATTAATATGAGATTCAAAGCAGGTGATTCAAAGCAGGTGCCTGGATAGGACTCACTGGCATGTAAGTGATAATTAGATCAAGGATGTAGATGAGATCACCTGTGATGAGTATATCATGAGAAGAAGGTGGAACTCACAAAGGCATGACAAATATTTAGTAGCCAACTGAAGGCACAGAATACATTATGGTACAGGCAATCAATGCTATAATTAACAGCAGTGGGGGACCATGGGAACCAAGGGAAAAGTGTTTCCAAAATAACAACTTGGGTTGTGTGATAAGGGTTCATGAGATATGAAATAAAAAATATTTCTCTTGGTATTAGTCAAATGGAGTTTCTTGGTTATTTCAGCAAGAGGTGTTTTCACATAGTGATGGAAGTAGAAGCCATCTCATGGAAGAGATGGAGTGCGGCACTGAGGGAAAAACAGAATAAAACAAACAGCCCATTGAGAACAAGTCAACTCTGAAGAAGTTTGCTTATGAAGGAGAGAAGACCAGGAAGTAGCTGGAAGTGTTTGTTGTTCTTTGTTTTCTACGGGAAACACTTAACATTTGAAAGTCAGCCAGAAGTTTCTGGTTAAAAGGAGTTGAATACACAAGATAGAAGGAGGAATGGACAGCTTTCTGGGAACACAGAGGAGATGCAGGGATGTTAATTTCCTAGAGTGTAACTGGGACTATCCCTTCTGGCATAGGCAGGTTTTAGTATTAACGAACAACAAAGTAATGGAATTCCAGTCTGGGGCCTTTTCTTTTCTCCACAGTCTGTGAAATATTACCATCTGTCGAGAATGCAGGGAGGAGTGAAAAACGTCATAAATGTAAAAAGAAGTGGATAAAGACTAAGCTAGTCATTGTGAGAAATGAGATGCTCAACTGAATAGACCCCAGTTTATGAGGGAGCCCAAATGTCTTAACATTAATGGAGACTTTTCTGTCATCCTTCTGGCTTCTGGCATTTTACCTTCTTTCACTCTGAGATAGAACCGATCTATAATATCTTCTTCCTTTGAAATCTAAAGCACATTTTTTATACCACGATACAGATCAGTCACTGTGTTATACCTAGTCTGTTAACATGTCTTGTTCTTAGCGATAGGCTGTGAACTGCACAAGGCTATTTCTAATACTTTATCTTTGTACTTCAATAGGTTAGCAAATGATAAAAATAAAATATTATTATGTTCCAATAAGAATAATAATAAAATCATAGTATTCATTTTTAAAATAAAAGGTAAACTTTATCACTTGTGTCATTCACTTTGCTAAGTACAATTTTATTTTCCTTTTTATAATTTAATTTTTGTCCTTACAAATACTCTTCTTTGTTTACTTAATAGATTTGAAACACAGCTTTAGAGGAGTTGCGGGCCTCTGTGGAGATGTTGCTACACACTGGAAAAATCTTTTGAACTCAGGTCTGACTTAGAACCCATTTTTTAATCAAGGTCTCTAAACATTTACTTAGTAATGCTCATATTTATGAAATATTTAGAAAATATTATTCATCTGTTAAAATACATCTCAAAAGGAGGAAAAAAAACAATATAAAGGAAAAAAGAAAATAAAAAATACATTTCAGAAAAAAAATTTTTTTTTCTTGCAGTGGTAGGGATCAAACCAATGGCCTTGCACATGCTGGGCATGGGAGGCATGTGCTCTACTGCTGCATGTACCCACAGCCCTAAAGTCATTCATTTATAATGCGGGAATGGACTTTGTGCAGAGAGTTCTGGTACGAAAGTGCTGGAAAAGGGGATTAACATAGGCATGTCTCAACCGAAGGGGAGGGGGCTGTTGCTGGTGCCTGCCATCACCCTAACAGCCCCAGAGGATCCTGCACGGCAGCCTGAAGCCCACAGCATGGAAAGCTGCTCTAAGACATTTACCATAGCCAAAAATAGCACAGTTGTCCTTTTCCTCTTTGATTTTCTGCTTGTCTCATTTTTTGATTAAGCCTTGTGTTTTCATATGCATGTGGTAGATATAGCTGTACATGTAAATTTTCCGCTGTCACTTCTATAATGTTCTACATAGGCTAGTCACAATGGTTATTTCTTAATATCTGTCTTTATTTCACTGATAGTTCAATAATTGGGACAGTCTCTCCATCCTTCCACCTCTAATTTACAATCTTTCTTTCTCTATCTTCTTCCACATCCTTCTATCTCTCCATTGTTTCTCCTATCATCTTTTATTTTTTTCTGTAAGTCCTTTTCAATTTATATACTATTAACATTAATCTTAATATCACCAAGGTATATTGTTTCTAGCTTATGCATTTTATTACTCTTCCTGTATTTTCCTGTGGTAGCAAAACAGTAGAGTTTTCAAAAACAATGTTCTCAAGTGGGTATTACACAGGGTTAACTTTTCAGTTGCTGATGTTTCCAGTAGTTACACTTTCTTCTTGAAAGAATGTTAGGTTTTGAATCAACATGCTACGGCTTATATTCAGATGACCCCCCAGAGCTTCAGTCACTCATAAGTAGAGCTTTGGAGAGGTTGCTGATCATGGATGTGTGATGCTGTGTTAGGGTTGTGATAATGGAATTAAGGGTGTGTGTTAATTAAACTGGTTCAGCATAATTCTGGTTATGGATAATGAAAGCCACGCCCTGGGTGTGGAGGGCACCAGTCAATAGGTTTGTAGCCTGGATGAGTTTTAAAGAGACAGAAAGAAGGCAAAGTTGTTGCTCCCTGCCTACTGCTTGGCATACCAGAAACCAATTCTCATCTGCCCTACTGCCCTGCCTTGGAACCAGCCGACCATGGACTGAAATCCCTACAAACTGTGAACTGAAATAAACTTTCCCTCCTTCAGCTTGTGAGTGTTGGGTATTTTGTCTCAGCAAGACAAGAAACTGAGAATTCAGAACAAGCTAGGAGAATATTCACACAGATATAATCACATCCCTGGAGACATCACAAAGAGAAGCCACCCACCAAAAATATTCCCTATTGACAGATCGGAGGGAAAGAGAATCTTCCACTCTGGTCTGCAAAATTTATACAGAAATACAAACAGAATGAAAAAAAAAGCAAAAAGATGCCTAGAAAAACTGTTAATTCTCTAAAAGCTGATCCTGAGACACTGAAATGGATGGCATTCTAGACAAAGAATGAAAAAAACCCTTGCTGCTTAAAATAATTAAAGAGATCACAGAAGAGACAAAAAGTAGATGAATGTTTCAGTTATTAATATGATCAATGAACTTACAGATGACATGAATAAGCAGCTGAATGAATTAAAGAAGATGGCTCAGGATATGAAAGACTATTTTAGTAAAATGATAGAGATCATGGAAAAGAATCAAGCAGAAATCCTGGAAATGAAAACTTCAATTAAATCAAGTGGAAAACTAAACTGAAAATGTTACCAGTAGGCAAGATCAATCGGAACAAAGAATATCAGGATTTGAAGGCCGGGTGGGTATACTAGAGCATTGATCACTAAAAATAAAAATAAAAAGAAATAATCAGAAGATTATCCAAGAGCTCTTAGATGACACAAAAGGAAGTTATTGAAAATGTTTAAAGTATATGCAAGTACCAGTTCTCCAAAATGAACATCACTACTCTTTATTAGAAATTTACACAATTTTAAAAAATGGAAACTCTTTTGATGTAAATCATTCCTGTATGGTCATGTAATCTGTATTTTACGGGTCATTTTATTTATTTCTTTAAGGTGTTTATTGATAGGAAAGAACACAAGAAGAAAGAATGAAAAATGAAAAAACTTTTGTTATTCCATTTTGTCCCTTACTACCAATCAAACAAAAAAGGAAAAAACTTCAGTGATGTTTGGTAACTTGTGAATGTGACTCTTTAAAAATACCACATTGTCTAATATAAATCAGCATTTTTCAAAATTAGAAGAAAATTCATTCCAAATATCAATCTATCCAGTGTCTATCATTAATCAACCTAAAGTCTCAATTATATATTAGAAATGTTTAGAAATAGTTTTCATATTTTCTAAAATTTGTATTGAGATCTAAAATATATTGCAGAATTTTAGAAAAATATAAAATATATGATTTATATGCAGTATCTTTGAATTACATATGTAATAATATTTATTGAAAGACAAGTTCTACATGTTCACTATTTGCCAATGATATGACTTTAAATTCTTTTTATTTGGAGAGAGGTTGTTATTTGTCAATAAAATTCAAAATTACAGGCACAGGCTTTAGTTAGGAATTGAATATGTGTTGGAATGTAGATTAAATTATAGAAAACAATATGAAAACTAATTTTATAACTACAAAACAGTAAAGCAGGAACAGAGGGAAATTCCCTTTTTATGCAAAACCCTACAATTAAAAACAAGCATTATAGCAAGATAACTATTTCAATAGGAAATATCAAGATACAGTTGCTAGTTACTCCTTTGTGTTATAAAACTAGTTTTCACTTCTGTTTTCTACAATTTAATCTACTACCAGAAAACCCTGGATCTTTCATTACTAGTTATTTGAAAGTCTTCAAGTCTTACCACTCACTTATAAAAAGCATGCCATAATAATGCTTGCTTCATGTAATGGTGTTGAAAGTTAAATCAGAATATATATATGCATACATGTATATATATATATATATATATATATATATATATATATATTAAGTATTAGATATTTTGAGAACTACTGTTATGATTTTTGGTTGTAATTTTTATTCTTTTTGTGCTCACATTAGATTAACATTTCTTTACTCTAAACTCAAACTTCTTGGTGTAGATTTTAAGGATAAATTATTTCACCTTGAAAAGGTTGGAAGATTGGCAAGAGATAGAAGAATTTTATTATTTTATTTTGATGAGAAAGAAGAAGAAAATATAAATAAAAACAAAGTTTCATGTCAGGCTAGTAAAATAACAATAATTAATACGTTGCATATTGTAATCTTCATGATAGTTACTTAGAGTACAAGTTAAAGGCATGAAATACTGTCCAAACAAAATTAGCACAATTCTTTATATATTCCCTTTTCTCCTCCTTCTTTTCCCTTTACCCCATCAGTTTCTCTTTTATTTTAAGCAGTTTCTTCCCAATTCACAATGTCTATTGGACATTTTGGATCTTATTTACTTGTTCAGCTTCTTACACTAGTGAGACAGTATGAGGTTTACACATATGGGTCTCATTTATTTCACTTCTGAGTATGGTCTCAAATTGCATCCATTTCTCTATAAAAGTCTTGACTTTATCCTTTATGGCTAAGTAGTACTCCATTATATTACAAAAACACATCTTTTTTTATTCATTCCTTAGTTGATTGACATTTGGATTGTTTCTAAGACTTAGCTATCACAAATTGTGCTGCTATAAACATGGGTGCACATGTATCATTGTGATATAATGTTTTTAATTCTTCTGGGAAGATACCCAGTAGGGGAATAGCTGGGTTGAATGGGATATTTAATCCTATTCTAAACACACTTAGCCCCCTTATCTTTGAGATGGGGGAATTTTAAAAGGGAACAAAATGGTTGTATGTGACGATCTTCTAGTGTTTAAGGTCATGTGTGAGAATTACATCTTAATACTCTACTCTTGAAACCTTGGAATCTAAAGGTCTACTTCATTATCAAAGTACTGAGTTCTGCATTTATAAGAACTGAATTTCATGTGCCAACCCATCATGAGAATATAAAACCTCCAAGCTTTTAGACAACCAGACCTGAAGACATGTAAACCAGACCTGAAGACATCAAACACTAATTTGAAATTGAACCATTTGAAAGCCAGTATGAGACTTTTCTAGAACATTCTGTGTAATCATAACTATGCTTAGTATTGGCCATAATACTAAGGGATTTAGTCTTCCTTCACTAGTGCAACTAAATTCAACACTGAACACAGAAATATGTCTGTATCATGTGATATTCTTCCACCATGTTCCTTCTCAGCAACAAATTGTTTATAGAGCAGTAAAGCACAAAGCAATCTATTCAACTTGATAAACTATCAGCTGTTTTTTAATGAAACTACTTCAGAGATTTGATTTTCTCCCTGGTCATCTTCTAGTTACCTGACAGTGAGAGAAAGTGAAAACTGAGTCACTTATCCATAAAGAATGTTCACTTGCTCGTGACTCACTTCCTCTTTTGTTCCTGATTTGGTCAATTTTACCTGAACAGTTAAACTTACTAGTTTGACCATAGTTCTGTCCCACCTCACACCCACCTGCCTTGTGGATTCCCAGTTTTCCCAACCTTCGACCTGCCTTACCTCATGATTTTACTCTATAAAAATCCCTAAAAAATGCAGAATCTTTGGCAAGCCACTCAGGACCCCTTCTGTCTCTCTCCCAGGTGAAGCTTTCTTTCTCTCAATAAGTATTTCTACTCTTAAAAAAATGAAAACTGAAATAAAGATGGGTCAGGGATGTTTTTAGATTCCCTCTGTGAGATGTTGAAGCAATTCTTTTT
The DNA here is from genome assembly GCA_004027455.1 of Hydrochoerus hydrochaeris. NCBI lineage: Eukaryota > Metazoa > Chordata > Mammalia > Rodentia > Hydrochaeridae > Hydrochoerus > Hydrochoerus hydrochaeris. Next base: position 161,808 of record PVLA01000771.1, read on the forward strand.
ACCTGGCTGAAAAGAAAATGCTCCCTAGTCAAGGGTGTGCACCTACTAAGTTGGAAAAAGAGATTTCCCACATTACGTGGAAGGTTTGATTCAAAAGATCATTGTGTTCTATACACTTGTGTGTAATTACATCAGAGCCAGGATATGAAGTGCGTGGCATCTGTATTTTAGTGAGAGAAATGCAAGAAAATGAATACTCTCCTGGCCTTTACCTCAGTGTCACCTCTTTCTTGCTTGCCTTTGCCTCTGTTCTGATTGAACCATCCGACTTTGACTTTCACCTGCTCAGTCTCATTTCTTCATGTCATTAACTCTTTACACAGGTTAGCATTTTCTTTCTGTAAAGATTTTGACTAATATTAATGCTGGCTTCTCTATAATACTCACCTTTTAATTTTTCTAGATCATAGGTCTTTTGCAGTTCTGGTTCCTGTTTTCCTTTGCATATGGTCTAGCCTTGATAAAAAGAAGAAAATATTGTCAAACAAACAAACAAACACACAAACAAACAAAAGAAGCTCTTAGAGTCAGCTGCTATACTCTCTTTGCTTTATGAATGAGTCAACTGACATCCAGAAGAGGAGTATGCCTTCCACGTCATGCCTTGTGTCTGTTGTGAACTGTCTTTTTTTTCTTGTTTTAATAGAGGATATTGATGGAGTTCAAGTATGGATAACGGCGGTGGGTTCAGGCCTGTTCTCCACTTACTCACTGCATAGACACTTCATTTGCTATCAAGTTAGTGATGCTGCTCTATACTGGCATGTTTTCCATGAACATGCTGACCACGGCGTGGCATGAGCTTACTCCTGTCTTTACGCATACCGAAACAAGGGAAACACAAAACAATTTAATTTGCTGTAACTGGTAGTGAAAGCTTTGGATTTGAGTTTCCCAGGTGTATATCTAAGAAAGCACTATTTTTCAGTGAAATTCTACACATCTGTATCAAGGGTTCAAGGGCTCAGGATTTGTCATCATTTAAGTTCAGCTGTAGACCTGTTGCCCCTAAGTTGATTTAACAATGTATGTCCGGTTTTTCTGAAGACAGAGAAAGGACATATTTTAGAAGGGTATTAATTTTTAGTAATATATATATATATATATATATATATATATTTATGATATAAAAACTAGATTATTAAAACTTGCTAATTTGTTAATAATTCCATAGAAAAAATGATGTTGCTTCAGCTGATTCATCTTTCAAAAATATGACTGTTTTCTGGAAGTGCTACCTGAGGTGAATATATTCTTATGTAAGGACATATGTTTTATTTATTTACTGTAATGAAACATTTTCATGGGCTACTCATTATTTGCTAATATGTACTCAACATACCAATTAGATTTCCTGATGAGTCTAGTCAGAAATTAAAAATAGTTAACTAATTCAAATAAGGAGGAAACATTGACCAAATCAGAGACTAGTGCTTGTTTTTGTCAGTGTGACTTTCAGCTCTATATGATCAACAAGAGACAATAAGACCTCATTGTGCTGCTTGTTACAATTTAAATGATCAAGACAGAAAATAAAATGAGTTTCATAAATTGTTTACCCGTTTTCTGATGCTGCATTTGAAGCCTGTGAAAGTACATTGCTGGGCACAGGATTGCACTGAGATGATTAATTTAAAAGAAGATGGGTAATGCATGAATCAGTTCAGAGCTTTCAAGGAGGGAATAGTCAGTACAAAACCTGCTTATCTATTTTTTTTTTAATTGAGAGAAGAGCTGTGACAGCAAAAAGCAGAAGTGAAACAACCTACAAGTTAGCAGCAGGACCACACCATAAATGACAGCACAGCGAAGATGTGAAGAGATGGTATTAGAGTCCCAATGAGAGAGCAGATAATCACACAGTGAATGTTCATTGATGTACACAATATGACCTTGAGATATTCAGAAATACACTATGTGTCTTTTAAGCAAGGAAACAAAAGACAAATGAAACTCAAATGACAGTAAACAGCATTTGTTGCTTGACATTTTAGAAAGAGACAAGATGAAACACTCTCAGCTTTAATTTTGTGTTAAAAAGCTTTACTCAGATGTCTCAGTCTTTGTTTCGTCACTAATGAATACTAAGTGTTTGTACAGGTAGTAACTATGTTGATATACTCGTATTTATGTCTAAGAGATTGGCGCAATGGTTCCCATAGCACAACCTATGCAGTTCTCTTTCTTTCTCTCATTTAAGGCCTGGATCTTGCCACAGAGCCAAGGCTTACCTGGAACTTCTGCACTCAAACGATCCTCCTGCCTCAGATTCCCAAGTAGCTGCAAATACAGTGGTGTGTGACTGTGCCTGGCTGATTTCTATATTTTCGTTCACTTTTTACTTCACTGATACCCATTTAAAATTTTTTTCTAATTTTCCTATATCTTGCTCTTTTTCTAGTGTTTTCAAGTTGAAACTTGGGTTATTGATTTTAAACTATTTTCTTTTAAAATACTAGATTAAACTAATTATTTCCTATTCAGTATTTTTTGTAAGTACATCCCATGCATTTTTATACACTGTGATTTTATTATTTACTAATTATTATATTCTCTAATTTCTGTAATTAATATCTACTATTCCTTAATACATTTCTGTTTTTATATACTTTTTTTGAACTATGGACTATTTAACAATATTTTAATTTTAATTTTTTTCCACATATTTATAATCTTTATATGTGCTTAATGTGTGCTTTTTCAAATATGTTATTTCAATATATATTTATTTATATTAAATTAATATTAAATATTTGTTTATATTAAATTTACATAATTTCTGTATGCTCCAAACACATTTATAGATATATTTATTGTTTTCTAATTTAATATCTTTTCATGGAAGAATATGTTCTTTGTTATTATAACTATTTGACCTTTATTGCTATTTATTTGTGAACTACTATATAGTCTACCATAGTAAAAATTACAGTTAAACTTGGAAAGAATGCATATTCTCTAGATGGAAGTGATATTCTATAACTGTTAACTGTATCAGATTGTTTGATAGTATTTTTGAACTGTATAATTTTAGTGATTTTTTTTCCTCCCCTTTTTATGTACTTATTCTAACAGGAAGAAAAGTTTGCTAAAATTTCCAAATGATGATTGTGAGTTTATTGATTTATTTCAATGGTTTTGTCAAATTTGATTAACTTATTTTAAAGATTTGCTATAATTAAGTGCATACATATTTGGGTTTTTATATTTTGTTGATGAGTTGTTTATTTTGTCATGGAATAACAAAATTTATAAAACTATAATTTCATTTATTTTCTCTACTGTTTATTTATTGGGTTATTATAACTTACTTCTTCATATATTATAACACCAAAAATATTTGTTAATATTTTTAAATAAAAATCAAGTCCTTTAAAATGTATAACTAAATATAAAATATAAATAAATATAATAAAGCTATTTTAAAAATCGTTTGAATTACTAGGTTATTTACTTTTCTGATACTTTTCATTTCTAAAAATAGTGGTTTTGACTTGTATTCTTTTCTTTCAGTATAAATGATTAATTTTCTATTTATTTGTGTGTGTATACACAAGTGTGTGTAAGTGCACCCATGTATGAAATGTAGATTTTTCTGGAGACAACATCTCTTAGCATTTGGCTACCTGGTAACTATACTGCTTATAATAATTTCACTGGCGGTAGAACTCCAGATCTGATGGTTTTAATCTTTTATCATTTAGCACTTTAAAGATATTAAGGTCATTTTATCTGGCCTTTATTATTTCTGATAAAATGAAAACCACTATTTATATTATTTTTTTCCTGTAAGTAATAAATTTTTTCTGCATTTGTTTTCAGAATTGTTTTCATCTTGACTTTTAGGAATTTGATTATGCCAAATGTAAGAATCATTTTCTTTGTACTTATGTACTGGCTTTGCCAAGCATTTTGGATGTGAAGATTGATTCTACCATCAATCTCTGGATATTCATTATACCTCATTCTTTTTCTGTTTCTTTTTTTCACAATTATACATATGTGTTGTGCATTATTTACTTTTCCTTTAAATTTTGAAATATAGTTGTTTTTTTCCTACTTAGCCTTTCAGTTTTCATTCTATTAGGTCCATTACATACATTTTGCACTTGGGACATGATACTTTTCATTGTGTGTGTTTGCATTTGTTTTTTATTATAGGCTTAATCTCTCCAATTAATTCACCCACCTCTTTACACATTTTACCAACTTTTCTACTAGAACCTCTGGCATTTCAGTCACCATTAGTTTAAATTGTGTCAGTGGTATCACCATGCCATAATATCAGCATCTTGAAAGTCTACATGTATTAACTATGTCTTCTCTTGAATGTTTTCTTACATTTTCATGTATTCTATGAGTTTTGATATACTGATAATTTTTTTATAAAATATCAGTAAAGGTATGTAAATGTTATTTCAGGCCAGGAAGAGTGCACCATTTCTTTTAAGGTGTCATAAATATGACTAGATCAATTTGATCAATAGAAGAGTTGGACGATGGCTTTTGCTTATTTTTACCACTGACTTAAAAGATTTAGGCTGATACAAGGACATAGGATCTGGGATATAAGCACTAAAAGCATTCTGGAAATCTACTGGTTTTCAGTTGAGCTGCTAGTTTATGTAAGTATTTTTTGCTCTCTCTTATAGTTGCTATAAGACTTGGCAGAGCTGTACTTTCATGTTCTACTTCTTGCTAGCTGGGCTTCAGTGTACCTTTCTGAGTATATTTTTCTTAAGATCTCACTATGCCTTTAAGAGAGTGTCTACTCTCACCTCTGTGAAGACCTAGAATGTTCTCTATGTTTCTCTCCCTGCTGTTCCCCCAAGCTTTGATGTTTGAAAGTCTGCAAGGCCACTGGTAAAATTGCTTTTCAGTTTTCTTCTTCTGAATGCCCACCTGCAAAATTATTATTTTCAGTATGCAGGGGCCCTATTATGAGGAAGGATTTCTTGGCCTCCTTTTTCTTTTTCTGTGGCCAGGGTTTGGTGTACTATTTCTAAAAGATAAAATATCTGGCTGGTGAGAACCTACTCAATGTGTAGCAGGAAAGCATAGCATGGGGAATGCAAATTAAAAGAGCACTGACTCCATGTCACTTCAGAATGTCTATGTTTAAGAAATCAAATAATATATTCTGGGGAGCTTATAGGAGAGACTCCCTGCTTCTTCATTGTTGGTGGTAATGTAAACTGGTAGAATTATTATGGAAATTAGTATAGAGATTCCTCAAAAAATCAAAACTAGAAATTCCATTTGGCCAACTTATTCCATTTGTAGATGTCTTCCTGTAAAAAGTTTAAGATATCATATTATGCATACACATGTTTATAGCAGTAAAATTTGTAATAGCTAAATCTTGGAAGCAGCCTTTATGCCCATCAACAGATGAATGGATAAAGAAAATATATTTATACACAGTGGAGTACTATTCTGCCATAAAGAAAGTTTAATTTGAGTTATTTGTAGGAAAGTGAATGCACCTTGAAGCCATGATTTTAAGTGAAGTAAAACAGATACACAAGTTTAAATATCACATAGTTTCTCTTATATGATAACCCCAATATTTAAACTACAAAGTACAAGATGGGAAAAGGAAATGATGGAATGGATCCTTGGCATTGATTGTACAGTAAGGCAAATCCTCGGCCAGTGTGCTGTCTCAGACTTTTTGTGGCATTGAGAGCTCTAAAAGGTTCACCATCACTAGTATGGGAAGAACACTGAGTGACAGAGGAGAGAGAGGAGGGGAACAGCGTGGGTTAAAAAAGAATTAAGAAATTTCACATGCATGTACCAGTTCCCTATGATGAATACAATCAGATACTGCAAGCAGGGATCAATAAAAAAACAAAGCAGAAATAAACAGTATGACTTTGAATGAAAGAACTGAAGCAATCAAAAGCTGCTTCACAAGGGGAATCCTGAGTTCCGAAGTTTCACAGGTGAGTATTATCAAAATCTCGAGGAAGACACTATTCTTACTATACACAAAACCTCCTAGGCAATGTGATAAAACTTTGGAATCATTTCATGAATCTGGTATGATATTGATGCTATCGATACGTAAAATAGTGTGAAGAATAAAAATTATATCCGATTTTGATACTGAAGAGTGGGGCGTGAGTCTAAAAAAATTAACAAATATGGTCCAATGAAATATAAAAGGATAAAAAATTATAGTCACGTTGAATTATTCTAAGTCATCTGAGTTTGGATTAATATTAAACCTATTGGAGAGTTTAGACAATAATTATATTATTTGATGTATTCATCAAATGTAGACAGAAATTTTAGAAAACAGAAAAGAAACAGGCCTTCTTAGTCTAGTAGAATTTATATACAAATACAGCAACATTATACTTAACAATAAAAACAAAATTTTGGTTTGAGATTGGCAATAAAACAAAGAAATTTGGCCTGACTACTTCTCTTAAACTTTGTGCTGGAGGTTTTAAATAAGACAAAAATAGAGTTGAAAGAAGAAATAAAACTGCTATTTTTTCACCAAGAAAAATGTAAATGTACATGGAGGCATTAAAACAATGCAGCTATTAGAATTAATAGTTAAATTATCAGGGCTACTTAATATAGATTTAGTACATAAAAATTTATCAGAGTAACGTCAGAAAGAATGTCATAGTAAAGACCTCTACAAATATTTTTTATCAATAAAAACAATAGAGCATTAACAAATATCTTTCTAACCTACAGAACTCTAGAAATTAATACCAAATATGTTAAATTGAATTATTGGTTCTAGTACCATTTTCTCTGTAATAAAACTGCACACACAAACACACATACACACACTTCCTTGTCATGGCTTCCTGTTGTATAACGTGAATGTCCTACACCCTTGACTTAGGCTTATTATTTAGGATATGATTTGATAATGGAATCTAACTATCATGACATAAACGGTGGCTTTAATTGTATTTCACTGTGGAGTTTACTCTTAACCTCTTCTATGAGTTTCCCTATAAAATTCCTGTACATATACCATATGGTATTCATAGTATTAATGATGTGTACTTTGAGTTTGCTTTATTAATGAGCAATTTCAGAATTAAGACATAGTTTTTAAACATACATGTGAGCATGCACACATGCACACACACAGTTGATCTTTGAAAATTGCTTTCAAGTTCATGACTCATGGTTCACAACTAGTCAATGTCTATTGGAAAAGTAAGGAAGTCTATCATTTTTGTGTTTTACATTGACACCATTTTCTACATCTTTCCTTTCAAAAGACAATCAGACTGTCCCTTTGGGTATTTGTATAGTAGTCTAGAGACAGTTTTTACTCTGTAACTTTCAAAAATACAATAATGGCCTCTATAACACCCTCTGTTTGGGATATAACATTAGACCTATGTCTTCTGTGTACAAAATGCTGTTTTGGGAGCCATTTGATCTTCTGTTAGTGTTTCCTATTGCTCTCCTTGCAGATCCCTGGCCAGGCTTGCTAAGGTGAAATTCAGCCATCTAGTATTTACTGAGCACCTGCTGTGTTCTAGAAATTGAGGATACAAATGTGAATAATTAAGCCCTACTTCCTACAGTTCATACTGTATTGAGAAATATAGCATCCTATATAGACACATCAAACTCCTCAGTTCATAGTTCTCACTAAAACCTGAATTGTGTAAGCCCCTTTCCAATTGCTTTGCCAGAGAATTCTTGCTGTTTTAATTTTCTCATGCTGCAATAATAAAATATCACTGACTAGGAGGCTTAAGCTAGATACAATTATTTTCTCATAGTTCTGGAGGCTGAAAGCCCATAACCAAGATGCCGGAAGGGCTGGTGATAAGTGAGGACTTTCCCATTGGGTTGAAGATGGGTACCTTCTCACTGTGTGCTCAATAGATTTTTTTTCTCTCTTTCTGTGTGTATGCATACACATGTGTGCGTGTGTGCATATGTATGCATGTACACTGGTCATCTATTCATATGATAGTTTCAGTGATCTCAGTCCATGTGTTGCTGGCTTTAGTCAGAAGCATCATGGTGGAAGTATGTGGTATTGCAGAGCTGCACTGTTCATAGCTGTGAGAAAACATAGTAGAGAAATGACAACAGAGAGGAAAGGGACATCAGAGGTGCCTGCATGACCCACCCAGACACACCAAGAAGTGCTCTCTACTAATCCCCTAGGCCACTCCAAAGCCAATCAAGTTGACAATTAAGTTCCACTATCACACAGTCCATAATACTTGCTGATCTCTACTTCCCAACCTTCCTCCTGATTCCAACCTTGTCACTGTTTGAATTAGCCTTAGTCTTAGTCCAAACCATAGTAGATTACTGTTATCTGAGCCACATAGCTCAGTCTTTTGGCTGGTTCCATGCTGAAAATTTATCACCACCATCAAATCACATTGATATTTGCAGAGCTTGCTCTTACCAGACTGTTAGTGAATGCCTAAAACCAAGTCTATGGCTTAATTCTTTCCCACCTCTTCATCTGCCCTTTCTGAAGCTTCTGCATTTCCACTGCCAGTTTCCTGTCAATCAATTCATGCTGTTACTCCTCACTATGTGACAAATGGCCTGTCATTTCTAGAAATGGTGCCTAATGTCTTTATCCTATGAATATTTCCCCAATAGACTTTGTGGGGCCACCTGTGACCTCACTGGGGCTTACTACAATCTTATGCCCTATATTGTAGTGTATTTGTTGGCACCAAAATCTGAAGCTGTCTCAAAAATTTATCTAAACCCAGGAAATCAAATACCTGAATTATTTGCTGTTTACACATTAGATATCTCTGAGGAACATGTAAGTGGCTAGGTTACTCATTTCAAGAGATTAAAGTATGGGATATAAGCTTATTTGGGCAAAAGAAAATAAATCACAGTGGAAGAGTGCTTAGAGCACCAGAGGATCTTCATTCTAGTTGTGCCTCCTCAGTTGGTTCACATACTGAGAGAGGATAGAATTCTTCAGCAATGGGAGTTTCTTTCATAACCATGGCTCATGTTTGCATCATAAGAATAAACAACTCCATGGGTTTATCTGTACCTGAATGGAACGAATTGTTCAGTGGACATCAGAGATTTCATCAGGAAAATTAACACAAGCTCATTTTCTTATTCACAATAAGCTTTTCCAAAGAACTCTTTATAGAAGATGGTTCTTGCTGGGGGATATTGCCAGAAATCTGTTTGGGAGATAGTTCAATATTTTAGTCACAGAGGCTGCCATTTCTATGTAATGCTATGTGATTGTGGACAGATTACATTTCATTGAAAATACCCCAATAGGCACAGAATAAAACATAAAAGTAGGTTCTTTCAGGGAATTCATTAAATTATTAGCTATTCCTTGATCATTCCAGAGATGCTGTAGCACAGAACCTGTGGCATAAATGCCGCAGTCAGCTGTTACTGAATGCTCTTAGAGGTTCACCATCTCTGTACTGTAGTGACCTCTTCTCAGGAGGGAAAACAGAACAAGCTGCCTTTCAGAAACATATGATTCAGTTCCTATGTTATTCCAACTGCTCTGGGATCCAAGGATTGTTACCTCTTAATTCCCACCATGAAGATTTTGTGCTTACCAGGGAAATGCTAAAGGGCTCATTCATAATTAATTCTAATCATTTACTCTGTTAAATTTTATGGTCAATCAAGGGAAGTCATTTTTACTTAAAGCTGAACCAGGCCAGCCCAGCTGTTTTCAAGTAGAAAAAATTATATATTGTATAAAAATCTCCCATTAATTTAAAAAGTTTAGATTCATTATTTTATCTAAAATTCATAATTTTATATTTTGTAGAGGATATTTATTCTCTTATTATTTCTGCTACAGTATTTTATAATATCATCTATGTTTCCACTTCTCTGACTTGAATATACCCATACAGACAGGGCTCAAATCTTTTATATAAATTTCTTTACATAAATAGCACCAGAAATAGAGCCCAGCACTTACCGTTAATTTGTCATAAATCAATGATGGAATAGCTTACAGACAAATATCCTTGCTTCCTAAAAAGAATGAGTGAATAGTTTTATTGTACATATTATTATGAGTTAACTTTACATAAATATAAACAAATGTCTGTAAGTCTCTTTAATAGATTTGTTTAAGATGACAACATTGATTTTTGTCAGGATAGAACAGTACAAAACTTTAGTCTTATAAACTGAGAGGGCCACAGGTTCTAAGCTCAAGGTAGCTCGTGACTAGGCTGAGAATAAGGTCATTATGTGGAGAACCATATCTTAGCTTTCTTTCTTAATGTCTACTTGTACCATCAGATGAAACAAAATTTCATATTTCACTCATAAAAATTTTAAGGAAATCTATGTGCTTGTTTTAGTTATAGTCATATTTCTAACAAAATGACATTTTTGCTCTTGGTACTTATCTATATAATGGAAATAATAGCTAGGGTTTTGTTTCGACAAAAAGAATACTTTTTTTTTTGGTACTGGGAATCAAACTCACAATCTCATGCTTGCCAGGCAGGCACTAGCCACTGAGCTATCTCCCCAGCTAAAAGGATACTTATGAACATAGATAAAATATATGAAAATATTTTGAAAAACAAAGAATCTAGAAGTGACAGAGCAGTGTTTGAGCACAAACATCTCAACTGATGTATCTGATGATGTAAGAGGTGGGCTTGATTAGTTAGGTTTTTATTCTAGGTTCTTTAAAACAAGTCAGTTATGTGGGGTTGGATTAGGACAGCAATTCCTCATGTCAGATCTTGGACAGTTCTGTAACTTTTACTACCTCTGCTGACACTTTCATATATTGCTGACCTCCTTTCACCCTGACTCCATGCTGTTTGTCCTAGCTGGACCCCTTCCTTTTACTGAGTAACGTAGCTTCTGTATTCTTAACATTTCTTTCCTACCAATGGAGCTCAGTCAGTAGAATCTGGATCTTTCTCCTATACTCGTTCTACCCAGGGGAAGTAGGATAACTTAAAATGAGCAGTAAACTTGGGTGTGATAACTAGACAGGGTTGGCTTCCTTTTAGTTGGCTCTCTGGGAGCAGTCTTGCTTACAGCCAGACAGGTTCTCTTCTTTGGGCTACCTTGGTAGTGAGTCCTACCTTCATAGACTTCTACCACGCAGGGAGGCCTTCCAATCTTCGGTACTCCCTGTATCTGGGCACCTGAATTTGCCCAATTCAGGACTTTTGTACTGGCGATCCTACTTCAATATCACATTCAAAGTCAGGTTCATCAACCTAGCCATTTAATTCCCCTCCATAATTACTGTTCATTTTATTTCTCTGCTGGTTCAGAACTGGACAATAATGAAGTGAGATGCATGCAGATTTCTCTTCTTGTTCCTCCAACCCAGAGTTCTGCACCTAGACACTAGCAGTATCTAAAATTACTACCACAAACAGTGACTCCCCAGTATCAGAATTTGTTCATATTTCCTCATCTTTCCAACATGTTAATCCAGTATTCTTCTTTATTTCTGATTCTGTGCTTTCTTTTTTGACTGTGTCTTGGTACCCAATATGCATTTCAAGCATCCTTGCCATTGTAACCCATTTGGTAGCCCAACTGCAGACATTTTAATTTTGGGGGTGAAAACTACCATCTCAGGTCCACCTTGCAGAATCCCAGGTGGTCATCACCCTTACATCAGTCAAACCTTTCCACTGAAAAAAAGAGCTTGGCATAACTGTCACAAATGAAGGCCAGCAGCAGCTGCCCTGTCTCATTTCTTTTAGCCTTTCCTATGTTTTTTCTAGTCTTTTCTCTGTTAGCTCACAGTTTCCAAACAATGTGCAGAGCTATTTCGATGCTGCAAAATATCTTTTGCTTTTCTTTCATATTGGCAATAGACTGACTTCTCATTAGTATGAGATTGAAATTGCCTATGGGAAGTTTGGCGCTACCAAAAATTTCCATTTAGATTCCCAGTGGAGTGAAATTCATTGATACCCTTCCTTTTTCTGTATTTGTTGATATTTACTTTAAATACCATGTCTCATGATCTTGACAGTGCCTGATAGGCTATTACTTCATAACCAGCATGGCATGACTGTTTCATAGGCCCCAGAGCTACTCAGCGTGTTTATATTTATTTCCCACTTGGAACACTGTGTCTAGAGTTCTAATGAGGTTTGGAAGATCTCTTTACAGAGAAAGCAGGGATTTCAAAGGGAGTAAACATTTTCCTTTGAGATTTGAAATGTGCATGTAGGAGAACCAGGTCTCCATGTAAAAGGTGAGCTTGTCTGAGAAGGATATCACCATCTCATGAGCAGAGAACTATAAAAGTATTTCATCACTTTCTAACTCAAATAGTCTATCATTTATTTTGCATAATTGATCATCAGAACATTTCTTCCTTCTTGGGTGCTTAGTGTTTCTCAGAGCAAAGTTTGTTATTTAATTCTTGCTTTGTGTAATAGATATTTACAGTAATAATTCTTCTATTTGCTAGGGGTTCATGGAAATCAAATTCTGTCTGAATATTGAGGAAGTTTTCAGTATCTGCTAATTTTCACCTAAAATTAAGAATGTGTAACCCGCAAAACCACAGTGATACCATGCTTTGAAGCACAATCTACTTTTGTGTAAGGTTGTTTACTCTGTCTGCTGTCAGTTCACAATTCTGTTATAGGAAGATGAGCTGAGGTGAGTTTAACACCCAATTTAATACTGTCTTTTCTTTTAATTTTTTAAAGTTAATTTGCATATTTTATTTTTAATTAGTACATGTTCAGAGTGCATAATGTTCCCATTCCTTACAGGAAGTTGGTACGCATACAAGACACACAGTAATTCCTTTCTTACCCACTTTCCCAGCTCCGCCAGTCTCCTCGTTTTGTCTCTTGATCTCATTCCCATTTGAGAAAGATCTTTCTACTTCCTACTGTCTTTCTTTTATTTTGCTCTTTATTTATAATTTGAGTTTCTTGTATGAGAGAAATGAGATAATATTTAAGCTTATGTGTCTGATTTATATCACTTGTTAGACATCACAATCTTAAGGTGCATCCTTTTTTGTACAAATGACTTAAGTTTATCTTTCTTTGTAGCAGACTAGTACTCTATTGTGTGTCCATACCACATTTTCTTTAGCCATTTATTGTTGATGGACATATGGACCACATCTAAGATTAAGCTATTATTATTTGTGTTGCTATAAGCTTGGTTATGCATCCATCACTGTAATATGATATCTTTAAATCTTTTGGGAAGATACATAGAACAGGAATCGTTGGGTCAAAGGGAATTTCTAGCTTTAATTTTTTAAGGCATCTTTATACTTACTTCCATAGTGATTGTACTAGTTTATGTTCCTACTAACATTGTAGAAGTGTTTTATTTCCCCTACAGCCTTGCCAGCATTTGTTATGCTTTGATTTCTTAGTGATGGCCGTTTGTGTTTCTTGTTTGTGAAGTGTCTATTCATTTTGGTTGCTCATTGTTGATGGAGTCTTTTATTTTAGTAGGTCTAAGTTTTTGAGTTCTGTCTTCTGGATATTAGTGCTCTGAGGAAAATTGACAAAATTTTGCCCATTCTGGAGGTTGTCATTGAAAGTTTTGACAATATGTTTTTGTGAGTAGTGGTATCTCATTATATTATTATTTCATAGATTTCTAATTCTGTATAGATGAATAACATTTTCATATGCTTATGATTAGTTTCTTTTTATAAAATATGTTGAAATTATTAGTCTATTTTTCTGTCATGTTCCTTATCCCTTTATTTTTTATTTGTGAGGGTTTTTCTTAGTGAATTTCCAAAACAAGTTTATTATTTATTAAGCTTTTTCTAATCCAAATTGACTAGTTTTCTCTTTTTACTGTTTTGAGGACCAGGTATTTCAACTTTAATATATTTGATTTGGTTAATTACCATCTAGGGTGGTTGCTTCTAGCAGCCAGTTGAATGCAGACTTGCCAAACATGTTAGTTGGGATGGGGAGAAGGTAATTTCTTATCAACCTACAGGCTACCCCAATCTACATCAGTTGTAGGATGGCATGGTAATAAAAGGAAAAGTGGATTGCATGAGGCTCCTATAGCCTGAACTTAGAACTGCCCAACATTATATCTACTTCATTCTGTTAGTCAGGGAAAGTCATAGGCAAGTCCAAATTTAAAGAATAGAGCAATAGATCACCTACATAGCAGAAGCACTACATTGAAGTCACATTGAAGTGTTGGATCTTGCAAGGGGAATTCTTGTAAATGCAGCAGGGTTCTTCATTTTGTGTAAGCTATCAGGCCCAGCAAAAACCATCATCTCACAGAAAAAACATGGTAGGCACCTTTATTTCCACAGCATCTAAATGTAAAAGCCACTTGACCCCTCAAACTTTGCATTCCATTGTTACTAATTTGTATAATTATTATGGCATTAAAAGCCATAGATTTCCCTTCTCCTACCTACCTGAGATTAATGTATCCATCTAAAATAAGAAAAACACAATTATATAATTATATTTTGCAAGTCTTTTCTGGGGGTATACATATTTAAAATTACTATATATAGGAAATCAGCAGGAAAAAGCAAAATAATAAGGACTTAATGAAAAAGATTTGCTGAGCAATCTTTTGTTTTAACAAAGATTTGGAAAACTGATGAATGACAAAATACCCAAAAGCTAGGAAAACCAGAAAGCTGCCCTTACCTGTAAGCAAGGAAGTGAACATTTCTTGGAATATTCTGCGACTTTCAGTTATAATGGAAACCTATTTGAAGGAAGCTGTAATTTTGGCAGAAGGCCACAACCTTGGCCGACCCCAAGCATCACAAGGAGGAAGAATAAGAGTAAATAGCTTTCATTCCTTTCTTCTACCCTTAAACTTTCAGATGATACTTCACATTGAACAAATAAGAAGACAGACAGAGAGTAAGCAGGTCCAGTTCATATGAGATAGTCCTGAAGTATATAGTATATGGAGAAGGCAGAAAGTCTGTCTTGATAGGCAACTAGGTAGTGTTCAGCTATGTGCATAATACAAGTTTGTTAAATAAATGCAATATTTTCTTAGTGAAAAAATACCTTAAAAATTTGACCACCCTATTTTTTTGCAGATATATTACCTTGTTTGTAGTTATTTTTCAATATCAATACAGATTCTTGTACTTTTAATCACAGAAAGAATTTTATCTTTTCAATAACTCTCTCAGTCCCAAACTCACTTCTCACGTTTTGCAGCTAAGAAAGCCAATAAGTTATTTCCCTCTTTGAGGAACCAGTTAGACAAAGTCAAAGCTCCAGACATGTAACAACACTTCCAGACAGCCCTAAGGACATGACCCAGTTGTCAGCACAGGTGCACAATGGGAACAATTGTATAACCATGACTTAGCAGTGGATAAATGTGCTCGTACCAATGAGGAAAGCATGTAATAATGTAAATGAGTGATAGCAGCATGTATAAGAATTATACAACGAAGAAGCAGGTGGCTTTTGTGCTCTGCTTTGCTTCATGGTGCAGCTGCTTTTGCTGATGTCTTGCAGACATGCATTTTTTAACCTGGGGACTTTACCCATGAAAATCTCCCTTGAGCCCGCAACCAGGTCAACATTTTTTATCTTATTTCTTTAGAATAGCTTGTTTGTTGTGAGTTTTATCTTTTGTAACCAGGAGAAACCACTATGATATTATTTGTTTTTTTGTGAGCACACTTCTATTTTAGTTCCTGAAGCATAGTGGTGAAATTCAAAGTGCACTCTTCTAGGCCCTCCAAAAAATATAAGAAACAGAATAAGCACAAACATAAGCACAGTTGCCTTAGTATAAGACCATGGATCATTTTATTTATAAACTACATAATACAGTCAGGATCTTGGGTCCATTGCACCCAGCATTTTGAAGAAAAAGTAGTTATAAAGATTCTGATTTCAAAAATTTTTGCCTTAACCAAATCATAGTTATTTTCTAGACACTTGAAAGAGGTACATTTTGTTTGTACATAGGATTCATTTTATTACTTTATCTAAAAATGATTCTAAAACAATTATTTTGACAATGCAATTACTGCTAATAATAATAAGAGCATCATTTTTAAATGACTTATTCTGTCCCAGGCATGGCAGTAAGTCACTTAACTATATCTTACTTCATTTTCACATGAATTGTATTACTAGTTATTCTGATATCATATTTGAAAAACAAAATCTCAGAAATTAAGCAACTTGCTTCATTCACTATACAGCAGCTGTATTTTTTGAGTAAGTTTCTGTCATTATTGCAGTCATAGGTGTTTATCTTACCATATATTAGGAATCAAGTTAATAACTTACAACAAACATATTTGCTCAATAAGAGTTAAGCATAGGAGAAAGAAGTCTTAGTTTTGTGTTTGATTAATCAATTATAAAATTTATGTTAAAATTAACCACAAAACTAGAAAGGTAAAAGTCAAATATGTGTAATGATTTTCCCCACCTGAGCAGTGAAATTACACACGGAAAATGCTTTATCAATAAGATTTGGGATGTATGAGTAGCAATAGAGTTACTAATACATGGATAAAGGCAGTGGGTTCCTGTTCTTTTTTACATCATTTTGATGTTGTATTGATGGATTTCTATCCTACAGAGAGCCATAGTTAAATCGTGCTAATGATAAAAATGATGATTTTGACTTCACAGCTGATGAGAAGATGAATGTGGTATTTCTCTCCAAAAATAATTGCATAAAAAAGGGTGAAGCATGGTATTAGTTTAGTTGATGACTTAATGAGTCAAATACAAAGCCATACGCAAATGAAATGGGCCGGAGTCTCAATATTATATCTGTTTGAAAAAGTGTTGCATGAATAACCTTTGGCAATTATGGTAAAAAAGTAAATACTAAGTTCCTTAGGAGTATCTAGAAAGAAAGAGCCCTCCTTGGGAATCTGTGTCCTCCATAGTGCAGTGGTACCAAACTCTCTAAAGGAAGAGGTTCATTGTTGGAATAAATGTTGGTATAAAATGGTTAGATTTCCCACTATGAAGGTTGGAAATCTTCATATTTTTTGTGGAAGAGAGTACTTCATGAAACCAGTATTAATAGCTTTGGCTTTATTTCCTTTTGCTCACCAAAGACTGCAGAAAAGGGGACCAGCATGAGGCCAGAGTTCTAACACTGATTCATTTTTGAGCCCAACTGGATAGGATTCACTTCAGAATAGAATTTGAGTGACAGTAACTTTTCTCTCAATCCAGTGCTAGAATTCACCTGAGCAGACACTTATGAGAAAACAATCTCAATTAAACCCATGGGAAAGGAGAAAGCAAGGAAGGGTACTCTGATGCACTAAGACCAGGAGCGAAGAGCAACTGATCTTTTGTGAAGGTTTTAATGAATTATATGATATCTTTAGTCATTGCACTTTGTTGCTCTTGATATATTGTTTCTTACATTAATTTAGGGTCACGTGCTGTCTGAAAAACAAAAGAGCCTTTTACAGTAGAAAATAATTGGCATCCCAGAAAAGGAGTGATAAAGGAGTGATAAAGGAGTTCATGTCTGTGAGTTCAGGATTTGTATTCAGTTTCTGTGACAGACATCAACTACTCAACAGAGGTCCAGTAGGTGAGTTTTAATTAATTTTTTGAAGTTTCACAGTAAA
The DNA here is from genome assembly GCA_004027455.1 of Hydrochoerus hydrochaeris. NCBI lineage: Eukaryota > Metazoa > Chordata > Mammalia > Rodentia > Hydrochaeridae > Hydrochoerus > Hydrochoerus hydrochaeris. The sequence continues at coordinate 179,383 of PVLA01000771.1, forward strand.
GGTGTTGAAACATAGCCTCCCATGAGTTGTTAAGTGAAGAGACATAAGTAATTAAGCTGAATTCAGTGGACTTGCCTGAGGTCACATATTAATATGCCCTAGAATACGGATTGGCATATATTGTGTTCAATATTGGCCTTTACACTCAACCCTACTACTTTCCCTCCCAACTAGTGCAAAGATAAATTGTACTGATGCTAGAGGCATTCAAAAATTGGGCCGGAGGTAAGGTTACTAAGGGGTTCTGTGGTGGTGAACTTCAAAAGCCAGAAATCATTAATGGTCTAGATACAGTCAACTTTCCCAGGAGGCACAATACCTAGGGCCCAAGAAGTTATTTTATTTATAATTTCTAATCTTGGAGAAAATTCACATAAATAAAGTTAGACTGCTGCTTGTCCATGTTGCTCATGTTTGAGAAACTAAGACCTCAGGCTTGTCTTCATGGATATCTCCACCTAGCTGTTGGGGCAATGGAATTAAATCAAGTGTTCATAAAGTAGTTCCTCTCATCTATGGTTTTGCTCTCTACAGTCTTAGTCACTTTTGGTCAAGTCAATAAAAGACTAACACTTTTAAAATTAATATTTGCCTTTGTGAGAAAGAAAACATTCACATAAATTTTATCATACTGTTATACATATATATATTCAATATTGTACATATATATGTATATATATATATATATATATATATATATATATATGTGTGTGTGTGTGTGTGTGTATATTCAATATTGCTCACAATTTTAGGCATCCACTGGCAGTCTGGGAACATATTTCCCATGGATTAAGGGAAGATACTGTACTTTCCTTATGGTAAAAATGTACACAATAGTTTTAAGACATCTTCTAATGTCATAGGGAACCATTAAGCAGAGGCTAGTATAAGAGGCCAAGGGTACTCTGAAGTAATTTAGACGCAGCCCTTCCTTCCATTCCCTCATTAGCCCAGGGCATCTTCAACAGTCTCATCGCGTACTAAAGGAGCCTGCTGAGATGTGGGCGTACATGAAAATCAGGCATTTGGCTCATTTATAATTGAAGAGAGAATTTAAGTTGAAAATGACTCTCCAAACTTATTAAGGATGATAAATGGCTGAAAGGAAATATTAGGTTTAAGTCACTCTAGTTATCGGTTGCAAGTGAATAGGGTGCTTAGCGCACACCAACAGCGTAACAGTCAGCTCTTGGTGAGAGAAGCGGCATAAGAGAACATAATATGAATTGTTGACTGTGCTCTCTTTTTAAACTTTTTATTTTTGAATACTTTCAAATATTCAGAAAAGTAAGAGGTGTAGTCTGATGGGCTTCTTTCCACCCAGCGTTAACAATGATAAATATATTGCCAAATTTGTTTCATCAACGCTGCAGACCTCCTGCTGACTTCTTAAAAGTTTAATGAGGTGAAAGATAAAATCTACTTATTGTAACTATATAATTCAGTGATATTCAGTGACCTTACAGAGTTTTAAGTCATCATAAAATGCAGCGTTAAGATAGTTCCATCATTCCCAAAATTTCCTTATGCTTGTTTATAATTAACCCCTACTTCTACCTCTGGCTAGATAACTACTGACTTTTCTCCTTACAGATTTGCCTTATCTAGATAGTTTATGTAAATAGAGCTATTCTGGGTAAAACTGCTATTTTGTGTCTCCTTTCACTTCATGTATTGTGTTATGAAGTTCGTCTATGTGAAGTATTTATCAACTCAATTGAGTGGCATTCCATGAAAAGATTGGAAACATTTGCTTTGTCTATTCATGAAAGTTAACGAACATTTACTTGTTTTCAGTTTGGGGCTATTATATATAGGGGTGCTATGAGTATCTGTGGGCAAGATATTGTTTGGATATATGCTTACATATTTTTTGGGTGGGTACCTAGGAATGGAATTGTTGATTCATAGGAAAGCTTATTTTTAACTATTAAACTCTTTTCCAAAGAAGTTCTATTTGCATTCCCATTAGCAACGAATTAGTATTTTCTTGCCTTAACAGCCTTTATTTCTGTTTCCTGGTTATTGCAGTGGCTAGATCATCAGTACAGCATTGAAAAAAGTGGCAGGAATGAATACCTTTGTTTTGTTCTTTATCTTGAAGAAAAGCATTGATCTTTGTACCATTAAGCATGATCTTAGCTGCAGATATTTCTTGGTTTCTCCTTATCAGTTGAATAAGTTCCCTTGTATTCCTAGCTTTCTGAATATTTTTATTAGGTTTATAAAGTGAATATTATCCATTGAGCATGATGTATTTTTCTTTTTAAATTAGTTGAAATGGTGAATTACATAGGCTGATTTTCTAATGTTAGAGTAAACTTTCGTTATGGACATGATATATGGTCTCAGACAGTATCATTTCGTTAAGTGCATGTTTAGGTTTACACCAAAACTGACAAGCAGGCACAAAGGTTTCCCTTAATCCTCTGCTTCTGGACATGCATAGCCTTGCCCATGAATGTCCCTTACCAAAGCGGTATATTTGTCACTACTGATTTTTAACCATGCTTAGATTCCTGAGAAAAATGAAATGATCTAATATATTGTCATTTTCATATATTGTTCAATGTAACTTATTACATTTTAATTTATATTTTATTTGTATTTTGTTTGCTGAGGCTACTAATTTGCATTTTTCTTCTTGTTTGAATTGGTCTTTTTCTACTTTCATTATTGGATGTGTAAGTTTTTAGGGGGTGGGAAGATTTGCTTACAGTTTAACTTTCTGAAAGAGTTTATGTAGTGTAGCTATTGTTTTCCTAAAGTATTCAGTAAAATTCACTATTAAAATTATATGTGCCTGGAGTTTCATTTGTATAAAAGTTTTGAACTACCAATTTAATTTCTTTTATAAATATGGGGCTGTTTATTTAAAGTGTTTCTCTGTGAGTGAACTGTGGTCTATGTCTCTAAAGGTATATTTTTCATTTTTTAAAAACTAGTGTATGTATTAACATAAAGTTACATTTTTCTTCTTTGTCCCTTTAACATCTGTAAAAGCTTTAGTGATATAATCCAACCAGTACTGATTTGATAATTTCATTCTCTGTTTTTTTCTAATTGGAATTACTAGAAGGTTTAAAACTTTATATTCTCTAAAGAACCATATTTTGCTCTCATCTGTTACTTTTATATTTTTGGTTTTATTGATGTACATTTTTATGCTTGATATTTCTTTTTCTTCTACTAAGTTTGCATTTTATCTGTTCACACCAGCCACATTCATGTATTATCTTTCATCTTCTGCTCTTGCCTCCCATAAATGATATATGGAGAAGGATTCTGAGTTTGAAGTACAGCTCAGCTGGAAAAGAAATGCTGTCATTGATTAATGGTGTTTTTTTTCTGGAATGTAAAAGTGAAACAATTGAATGTGTGCTATAGTTTTGCTACATCTGTTAAAAGGAATGCTGTATCACTGTGGTCTAAATTTCGGGTGCCACATATACTGGATAAAGTTAACTCACATTAAGAAAATTCTTTGACAAAAAGCAAATTTGTTAAAAAGAAGAAAACAAAACAAACAGAAAGTCAAATACCAAAAATGAAACATGAATAACTTAGGGGCAAGTTTATTGGTATAACAAATTTCACCAAGGAGCTTGTACACATTATGAAACTACAGTTAATTCCACGAGTAATTACTATGATTTTTTGAGCATTTATCATGTGGTGCGCAATGTAACCAATCTGGCTTCACATTTATTAACTCACTTAGTCCCTAGAATAGTCCAATAAATGCTATCATTAGCGTATTTTGTAGATAAGAAGCTAAAATTCAATGAGATTAGATAATTTACAGAAGAAAACACAGTAGAAGCTCTAGGATTTTATATTGATTTCTCTGATAAAATAAGGATATGCGTTTATGACTTAAAGTTCTAGTAATAACTTTTAAGGAGACCTTCAGGTATATAAAAAGACACATCTGTAAATGAAGTTAACGCTTTCATAAATAATAAAGGTATAAACCTGTATTTGTTACTTCCTTGTTTCTGGGACAAAATACCCAATAACACAGGTTAAAGGAGGAAAGGTTTGTTTTGGTTCACACTTTGTGGAGGTTTCAGTTCATAGTGAGATGGCTCCAAGGCTCTACCTAGCCCTACATGAGGTTTTGGAGGAGCATCTAGACACAAGCTATAGCAATTTCTAATAAATTTTAACTTGATAAATGCACAATGTCTTGCAATATGAGTAACACATGACATCAAATGTCTTATGATTACAACTGAACCAGTGATTCTGAGCCAATGATTCTTTTCTCTCTCTCTCTTCTCTGTTTCTTTCTCTGTCTCTCACTCTGTCCCTCTCTGTCTGTCTGTCTCTCTCTATCTCTCTCTGCTTGTCTCTCTCTCTCGCCTTCTGCCAGATTTTGGGTGATCATCTCCTAACAGCAAAAGAGTATGGAAGAAATCTCATTTGCAGAGGAAGAGAAGAAAAAGGCAGAAGAATACTTCACTTCAAGTAAGACTAGGGAAATATGTAAATTTGAGACATAGCACAAATTTTTGTTGAAAAGCACTACCTAAAGAAGGCTGTAGTGGTGTGAGTTATGGATCTATTTAGTGATAATTCAATGTTACATCTCCATAAAATCTTGAAAAGGAGACACAAGTGTCATTGTATAGAGTCCTTGTTAAAGATGCATGAAATGAAAAATATTCCACTGAGCCAATAGATAGGATTGATTTTTTTAGTGATAGTAAAAGTTATCCTATACAATAAACTTCCTTTTTTTGTCTCCCTCACACCAGCCATGAAGGTCTTCAATGTTAGGTGTAGATTGATTTATTTTTCTTTACACTTTATTATTTTCTGTGGAATATTACAGTATTATAATCATTTTCATATACATATATTTGGGTTGTAGAACAAATCACCTGACTTTCCATTATTTCATGTGGAGAAATTTTGGATTATGAGCATTTTTCTAGAATGAGTTTTGCTTAGAAATGAAGGCTTTACTGTACATTATTTATCTTGAGATATGTGATTCAGAATTATATCTCAAAGAAATACTTTATTTTAGTAGAGAAGATTGGCTTCCTTTATGCTAAAGGCAAATTAACATTTTCAGATGTGATTTATAGGATCAGATTAATAATCCCAATACCATGACCATACTGCCCACCAAAATGAACACAAAAACTTATATATTGTTCATTAACTTCTTAAAATTATCATGGAGACATAAGTAGAATCCTAAGGACAATGAGTGGGAACTAGAAAGAAAAAAAAAATCACATAATATATATCTTCTGTTCTGTTTGTTCTTAGAATCTATATTTTTTGTTGTTAATAAAGACTGCAGTATTCTGAATTTTAATACTTATTAATCAACCTTTCATTAATTCTTTCTGTTAGACAACTCTATTGAGAATATCAATATAGCAATTCCCTTGCTTACAGAATAACCACAAAGTAGCAGCAAAGATTTTTCAAAATCATATAACTTCTTTTTTCTACCTCTCATCCTTTTGATAGAGCATCTTAGCAGCACTCTTGAGTACAATTATGTTCTTACAATGGGAAGGCAAGAATTTTTTTACTTTTCTTTAGTGACATAAAATGTAAGTATAACGAAGAGGATTAAAGATAGTGGGGTTTTATTCTCTTTTAAGAAGAATTATTTCACATTAAATTTGGCAGGCATCTTAAAATTTTTCTAAATTATATTAAATTTATATACTGTGAAATTTAATCTTCATGTCTCATAATTCATTGAGATTTGATAAATGTACAGAGTGGTGGTAGTGAATTATATGCTTAATTTTGTATATAGGAATAATTCTTGTTATTCAATATTTTAGATCAACAAAATTATATAAATCAAGAAAAGGAGAGTGATACAAAGATTAAGAAAGTAAGCCTGGCTGTAAAGTGTAGCCCAAGTACCTTTTCCTTAATGGGACAGGCGTCCGTGTAACTGTTCTGCATCCTGCTCATGGTTGTAACTTGATGTCTTAGTTATTTTTTTATTCCTGTGACAAGATACTCAACACTGACAAATTAAAAGAGGAAAGGTTTATTATATCTCTTGATTTGTAGAGGTTTCAATCCATAGTAATATGGCTCAAAGACAGCATGGCAGGGTTGGGGGGCATGGCAGAGGAGAGAACAGTCCGTGATGCAACAAGCAAGGTGACTTGAGGCTCAAGGGAAAGGGAATATCTATGTACCTATCTATCTATCTCCAGGCCACGCCTACTGTAACCCTCCTCCTTCCATCAGACCTCACCTCTCAATGTCACACCCAGTTTTAACCCACCAGTGAATTAATTTAGTGCTACCCTATGATCCAGTCACTTCCCCAAAAGTTCCACCTATGCGCACAAGAGGTTTTAAGAGGACTTTAAGATAGAAACCATAATATGTGACTCTGTATCAGTGAAGGTGAACCTTTTAGAAACTGAGTGCTCAAACTGTACACCAAAATCCATTTATTTATAGCAAAGTGCATGTAGCATGCATGCCATTGGTTCGTGACCACTGCTCTGCACATTTATCAAATCTCACTGAACTATGAGACACAAAGATGAAATTTCATTGTATATAAATATGGATGTCCCATTCATAGGTATTTATCCAAGTGAAATAAAACCTTTTGTTACATAAGGACTTTTGGGCAAATAAGTTTGTACAATTTTATTTGCTAAAATATGTAAATCTTTGAGTCTACTTTCTTTCAACCAGAATACTGTATCTGAAATATAAGAATATTTTTGTGGATCTCCATAATCCAGGTCTTTAATTTTTGTGTAAAATTCTTTTAAATACAGTTAACACTTTTTAATTATTGATTGCAAAGAGGAAAGATATTTGAATTGATTCTTGGTTTTGATTAAGCCTCTGATCAATGTTGAGTTAATTTTTCCATTAAGTATGAAGATGTTACTACATGGTATCATAATACAAACTATATATTGATGAAAAGATTGCAAAACCAGTTTAAAAGGAAATATTCTGAATTATTTTAAGTAAATAGCTCTATTGTGGGCAAATTTTTTATTCCCTAGAATTTCTATGCAGAACTGAATCTCTTTGTATTATAAGAAAAAAGTTAAAAAAAATTTAGGAAAAAAACTAAAAATGATACAAGGATCAACTTATTTTATCTCAGAAATAAAACCAGAGAAATGAAAAGAAGGAAGAAGAAAGACATTTTCCTAAAGTAGTAATTGGAGAACAGGAGAGAAAAAGGATAGGCATATGTGAGAAATTATCATCACTCTACTCTATGCATTAGGGTCGAAGAGGCTGGCTTCCTACGGTGCCTGCAGCTCCTCAGTGTTTAGGAACTGGGAAGCTCATGTCTAGCGAGAGAGTTCCCAAGGGTGGCTGCCAAGGGGCTCCTGCATCCAAGAAGCTTGACTCTGAATAAACACGTGATTGGCAAAAAGCGAAGAGGCCTAAGGGAAGGAAAAAGGGCAAATCTTGTCTACATTTGTGAGGCATAAATCCTAGGAAGAGTGAATGTTGAACCTGGAAAAGGCTTCGTGGATTTTCCAACCTTTAAATTCTGGAGTTAAACCAGAGAGATTACAGGAACCAATCTGAAGTTTCAATCTTCAGATTTGATTAAGGAAAGTGTTATATATACTCCACATCCCATCAGGGTGTTTTTACACTGTTGAATACCCTGGGATGTTCTGCTCACAGAAATGGCCGTCAAGATGTTAGAAATACAGGTTGAGCATTCTTATCCAGAAATGCTGCACAGTGGTGCAGCAACTGCCTAGGTTGTGAGTGTGATTCTTAGTACCAAAAACAAAGAAAGAGAAAAATGCCTGGGAGTAGAAGTGCTTAGCATTCAGTTTTTTTTAAAAAAATTGTCTTAGTTACCTACTTCTTGCTGGGACAAAATAACTAACACCCACAATTTAAAGGAGGAAAGGTTTGTACAGATTTCAGTCCCTAGTCTTCTGGCTCTAAGGCAGGAGGGCATAACAGAGGGGTACCACAGAGGAGAAACAATCGGTGGCATGGTAGGCTTCTTTCTCCTTTCCCTTTTTATTCCATCCAGACTACAAAATTATTGGTTGTTTCCACCTACACCCAGGGTAAATCCAGCATCTACACCCAGACTAAATCAGTCAGTGGACTGACTCAGTATCACAAACCCCTGATCTAGTATCACACACCATGATCCAGTTACCCACACAAAACAACCTCTGAGTGTGCAAGGCTTGGGGAGGACATAAAGATATAAGGCATAAAAGTTTTGGAATATTTGTATACACAAGATGGGATCCAACTTTTAATATGAAATTCATTTGTGTTTTATATACCTATGCATATAAAGTAATTTTTGTACTGCTTATTTATTTATTTATTTATTTATTTATTTATTTATTATAGCACTGCAGGGAGAGCCTAGAGTTTTTTCACTAAGCTAAATTCCTAGCCCTTTTAGGGATTTAATTTATTTTTTTAAGATTGGGTGTTACTTAGTGGCTAAATTGCTCGTTAGCCTTAAACTTGGTATCCTCCTGCCTCAGCTTCCCAGAGTGCTGGGATTACAGATGTGCACCAACACACCTGGGTATATGTAAGCTCTTGTGTGAGAAACTGATGGGCATTACAAGAAAAGAGAAGAGGTTGAGTGTTACACATGTTTCTTCTTCGCATTCAACTCACCTTTACCTATCACAGAAGTTAAACTGGAACAATTAAGATCACTTTGCACAAGGTGGCTATGGCAAAAGAGTGACAGTGACCCACAGTGATTCAGGATTGCTTGAATCTATTAGCAAGGCCACCAGTTAATAAAACAATTTCCCGTAATATAAGCATCAATATAAGGAGAACGGTTACCCTGGTTAGGCTAAATAGGACCCAACAGGCTGAATAAATAGGAAGTTTTCTCATGTCAGGCCAGAGAGGAAAAGTAACCACATTTTTAAGATCTTTGCAGTGTCAGTGGGGGCTGAGGTTACGTGCTGAAGGGAGGCTACTAACTAGGGATGACAAAGAGCGAAAGTGCTAACTGTGCTCTTTTTGAGCAATTTCATCCTATTTCACAATATCTACTGTATATTTTAGTTCTTATTTATACTTTCAGTTTCCCACACTGGAGAGACCATGCATTATTTATATGTCTGATTTATTTTACTTGAGGGTAGTCTGAAGGTCTATCGATACAGCTACAAGTATCTCAAGTTTATCCTTCTTTACGGTTGAGTAGTAGTACTTTGTTGTACAAAAAAAACACCCACGTCTTCATTATCTATTTATCTGTTGATGTGCATTTGAGCTGTTTATAATATTTAGCTACTATAAGCTGTGGTGTTATAAACATGGGTGTGGTTATATCACTGTGCTATGAAGCTTTTAATATCTTTGGGAAGATACTAAGAAGGGACATTGCTGGATCAAATGGGACCACTTTTTCTAGTTTTTTGAGGATCTCAACACTGATTTTCACAATGATTGCACCAGTCTACACTCCCAATGACAGTGGAGAAGGGTTCCTTTTCCCTGCAGCCCTGTCAGCATTTGTTATTGGCTGATTTCTTGATAATAATCATTCTTTCCATGGTGAGATGTGATCTCAGCATTGTTTTGATTTCCAACTTTTGAATGACCAGTGATGTTGAACATTTTTTCATGTATTTATTTGCTGTTTGTACTTATTTATCTCAGAAGTGTGTGTTCATCTCAGATGCCCATTTCTGGATTGGGTCTTTAAATTTGAGGGGTCTGATTTTTCTTTAGTTTTTTTTTTTGTGTGTTCTAGATATTAGTTTTTAAAGAACAGCTGGAAAAAATTTTCCCATTCTGTGGGTTTTCTTTTCACTCTGTTGGTGATTTCTTTTGTTATACAAAAGCTTTATAATAGGGTGAGATCCCAAAATTGATGCTTTGCATTATTTCTCCTGCAATTGGAATTTTGTTCATGACACCTTTGCCTACACCTATGTCTTCCAGAATTATACCTATTTTATCTTCCAGAAGATCTAGTGCTTCTATTTTAATGTTTATATCTTTGATCCATTTTGATTTTAGTTTAGTGCATGATGAGAGATATGGGCCTAGTTTTAGTCTTGGGCATGTGGAAAGCCAGATTTTCTTGTACCATTTATTAAAAAGGATATTTTTCTTCCAATGAATGTGTAGATCCATATTCTAGGCCTTACCACTGACCTATGGACAATGACTTACTGATTTCCAGAGAGTTGAGCTCTCTTCTACTAAACAGATGATAGCTCCTCCTTGTAAGCATGAACTCCAGGCCTTGCAGCACCCCCAACCTTCCATTGCCCCATTAAGTCACAGGGATTATTCAAAGTGCAATATGAGAGAATTACTCCTGTATATTTTATGCTGCTGTTAAGTATCAAACCAGATAGTAAAGAATAACAAAATAAATTGGACCTATGTGCACCAGTAAAAACTTGCCAAGTTTTTTTAAATGCAAGGGAAGATGGAAGGAATCACAAATATGAAAACCCCGGGAGCAGGGTCACTGCCTCCATCACAAAGGTGGGTACTGGGTCTTTCTGTGAGCAGGCATTTCTTTTTTTTCAGAGAGCACAACCATCTTTACAGCATCATGGGACCTTTTACCTGTACTCACCATACCCAACCTAGTTTTCTGAGTCTGGAGCAGTTCAGTCTATCAAAGGTTGATGCTGATAAAATCGGCATCAGAGCTACAGTCTTCTCATAACTATTTCCTGATATGCAAGAATAATTCTGTCCATAGCTTCAGGTAGAGCAAAGCTGTAGCTCAGGCTTTCAAAATGCTCTCAAGATGTATGACTGGAAGGAGAAGAGAAGAAATCAAAAGTAGAATTATTCTAGGGAAAAGTCCAAATTCATGAAATTCAGATAACAAAAAGGCTTTAGTTTTTGTTATTTCTATCCCCCAGCAATAGTCAGTGAAAGAGGGTCCCAGAAGAGCAGTGGCACACAGGGTGGCTTTAGAATCCCTGTGGGAAATAGATCATCATTCTGTTGGACTGCCATATAGATGGCCTTACAATAGAGTCTCTTGGGTCCTGTATTAATTATTTATTGTTGTGCAGCTAATGATCCTGACATTCAGTGGTTAAAGACTACACATCCATTGTCGCATAGGATCTGAAGGTCAAGAATCCTGACCTGATTTAATATGGTCTCTGGCTTAGTGTGTATCATAAGGTCATGATCAAGTTGGTTGCCAAGGCAGCATTCATCTTATTCAACTTGCAGAGTATCTATGTCTTACCCACAAGATGGTAATAGGAAATCAGTTGACGGTTCACAAGTCACAGATTCTTTCTGCCTGTGGTCTAGACACATCAAATCTTTGCCATGTAAATGTCCATATGGTTCTCAATAGAGTAACTTTCTTATCTCAGAGGGAGCAAATCAATAGAGAATAAGAGAGGGCCTCAAACAGAAGCCACAGTCTTTGCTCATGTGTCATGTCACTGCTTCTGCCATATTTTGTTAAATTTGAGTTAGTAAATCTGGTTTAATTTGAGTGTTGAGGGTTACACAAGAGTTTGAATACCAGGAGATGAGAATCATTGAGTCATCTTGGAAGATGAGTACCCGAGTTGATGGCTAATGTCCTAAATATTTGGACATTTTGGTGAGCAGAACACATTTTATGCTTTACTTACATTAATTCTGTGATGATGATAAAGAAGTGGAATGTAGTGTAGTGTGGTGGCATATGCCTATACTTCCTTGAGATCACCGTGAGTTAGAAAAATCACTATGAGTTAGAGGCAGTCTGGGCTGTATAGTGAGTTCAAGACAGCCTGAACTACACAGTGAGACCCTATCTCAAAACAACAATAACCATGATGGTAACAACAACAGCAATAACACATACCTGGGAGTGAACCTAACCAAGAAGATGAGAGAACTCTATAGGGAAAATATCATAACTTTGGGGAAAGAAAATGAGGAGGACATGAGAATATGTGGAACCATCCTTTGTTCTTGGATTGGAAGAATTAATATTTGTAAAAGAACCATATTGCAAAAGTGATCTATAGATTTAATGCCATCACTATTACAATACCAACATTCTTTACAGATGTAGGAAAAAAACTATAAAATTCATAGAGAATCAAAAAAGACCCAGAATAGGAAAAGCAAAATTGGGTAAAAAGAACAAAATTGAGGCACCCTGATACTGGATTTCAAATTATACTACAAAGTTACAGAAAAAAACAAAACCCTAAGACAGTACTGGCACACCAACGGAATACAGCAGAAAACACAGAAATGGCCCCATGAACCTGCAGCTATTCTAACTGTGGTAAGATGGAATCTCAAACTTGTTACTGGTTTAGAGTAAAAGTTTCCATTTTTGGCCATTTAGCATGATATTGGCTATTGGTTTTTCATAGATGGATTTTTATTAGGTTGAGGTAAATTTTCTTTAGGCTTTTTATCATAAATGGGTGTTAGACCTCATTAAACATTTTTCTGTTTCTGTTGACATGATTATACGATTTTTGTCTTTGAGTCTGTTGATATAGTGTATTACATTTATTGATTTACGTATGTTGAATCATCCCTACATCTTTGTGATGAATCTTACTTAGTGGTTGTTTATAACCTTTTGATGATCTCCTGCACTATGTTTGCCAGTATCTTATTGAGGAGTTTTGTATCTATGTTCATTAGGGAGAAAGGCTTGTAGTTCTTTTTTTTTGGTTGGATCTTTCTTTGCTTTTTGTATCAGGATAATACTTGCTTCCAGAAATGATATTGGATGTATTGCTTCCATTTCAATTTCATTAAAAAGTTTGAGCAGTAATGGTATTACATACCTTCTAAAGTTCTTGTAAAACTCTTCAATGTGTTGATTCTTTGTATTATTTTCTTAGTCTTAATTGCATTAATTTCTGCTCTTAACTTTATAATTTCTTTCTTTGTTCAAGCTGTGGGCTAGATTTGTTCTTTCTCTCAAATTTGAAATTCAGTATTAGCTTGTTTATTTGAACTCATTTTGTCTTCCTGATATGGATATTCATGGCTATAAATTTTCTTTTAAGAACTGCTTTCATTATGTCCCATAGGTTCCGGTATATTGTATCAGCATATCATTTAGTTGTAGATACTGTTTACTTTCCTCTGTATTTTATCTGTAACTCATTTGTTTTTCCATAGAGCATTATTTAATTTCCATGTATTTATAGAGTTTTAGTGATTTCTTTTGCCATTTATTTCCAATTTTATTGTATTATCATCAGATAGTAAACCTGGGATAATTTCAATTGCTTTGCATTTACTTAATTATATCCTATGGGCTAGTATGTAGTGTATTTTGGAGAATATCACATACACATGCACAGCTGAGAAGCATGTGTATTCTGAGCTTGTGGGTTTGAACACACTGTGGACATTTACTAAATCCATTTGTTCACAGGTTTGGATCATTCTGATATTTCTTTGTTGATTTTTTGTCTAGGTGATCTATTAGCCAAAATAGGGTGTTAAAGCCCCTATTACAACTGTGTTAGTGATTATTTGATTTTTCATGACAATTAATATTTGTTTTGTATATTTGGGTGTGCCTATATTTCACGCACATGTATTTATGATCATTTTCTCTTCTTAGAATTTTCCCTTAACAAGGATGTGACATTCTTTATCTCTTTTGAAATGTGTTGGGTTGAAGTTTACACTGTCTGCAGAGAATAGCTACCTCTGCCTTTTTCCAGGTTTTTATCACATGGAATATTGTATTCCATCCTTTGGCTTTCAGTCTATAAATTTATTTTTGAGTTAAATGTGTTTCTTGTATTCAGCGTATTGTTGGATCTTGTTTCTTGATCCATTCTGGCAGTCTATTTCTTTTAATTTATGAATTGAGACCATTTACATTGAAGGTTATACCTGATATGTATGGCTTATTTTTGTCACATTATTTTCTGCTGTTTGTTCCTTCTCTTTCCCTTCTGTTTATTTGCTTTTCATGCTGGTGCCTTCTTTCTATTGGTATTCTTAGATATGTATGCATTGTTATCTCTCTCTACAGTTTCTACAATATCTCTCTGTAATATCTTTCAGAACACAATATACAACTGGTTTGGTCGTCATGAATTTCTTCAGTTTTTCTTTGTTACGAAAGTATCTTATATCTTCATTAATTTTGAAAGACAGTTTTTCAGGGTTCATCAATAAGGATTGGAAGCTATTTTCTTTCAGTATTTGGAATACTTCACTCCAAGCTCTTTTTCACTTAAGGGTTTATGTTGACAAGTCTGCTGTAATTCTGATGAGATTTATTTTATAGAGGATATGTTTCTTTTTCTAGTATTTTTAATATTTTGTTTTTGTGCTGTTTCTGAAATCTTGATTATTAGATGCCTCCATGTAGATTTCAATTGGTCATGGCTAATTGGAGTTTTATATGCCTCATTTATTTGTATGTCAAATTATTTTTGCATACTTGAGAAGTTTTCTGCCATTACTTTTGTGAACAGTTTTTTTAAATAGACATTTGTGCTGGCTCCTGCTTTTTTTCATTAACTCTAATTAAATTTATGTTATTCTTTTTTGCATTTATGTTATTCATTTTGTAGCTGTTGATTGGTTTTTCTCATGGTTCCTTGCTATTTTTAAGGAATCTTTCTTTTTTTGTGACAACTAGCCACAATTCTGTATTCTAGGTATGAAATTCTATCATTACTTTTGCTTGAGTTTGCTTTGCAAACTTTTAATGGAATTTTTCCTGGATATCTATTTGAATCTGTTCCAAGGATTTCATCTCTTTCCTATTCTGGGCAATCATAGTTTCCATCATTTTCCTATGTTCCAATTTTTTTTTAAACCTATGTCTACTCTAGGCTTGCTGAGTAAGTTCTTCATTATGGTCATCATTTTTTTTTAACCTGGGGGATTATTTCTGATCTGGTGTTCTCTACAGACTCTTTCACCTGTTTTTGAACTTCTGATGCTATCATCTCAGAAATTTTAGCTGGGTGACCTCCATTTTTCTTAACCTCATCCCCTAGATTTGTTCCAGGTAAGTTGGAGGTCTGGGGTTGGATTTTGCTTCTGTATCTTGCCACTTTCTATTTTTTTACTTTGTTTCTGTTTTGTTGCTTACAAATTTCTTATAGTGGATAGTTTTATCACTAATATCAAGGTCACCTTAAGAAATATCTCTTCTTCAGAGGTGTATTCTATGTGTATGAGGTTCTTGGTTTTTGTGTCTGTTGGAAGTTCTGATGTCCTCAGTTTATTAAGGATGAATTGTTGTTATCTATTTGGCTCAGCCCTCAGTATTTTAGTACTGGACTGTGGTGATAATTATGTGTTATAGAAGGGAAAACAACTGATTGCAACAGGTATAACATCCTGGCTAAGTACAATCAGCAGTAATAATAGTATCATGCACAACCTAGAAACTAACAAACTGTAATTCTTGCTTTGGTATCTTTAATCATAATGGAAAGATCTATAGTTACATAACAAAATCTACCATAAATTGGGAACTTGGATGCAATGAATTCCCCTTAGTAGAGTGATTTTACCCTATGGTGGGGAAATTTAAGAGTTATAGGAGACCAAACATAGAGAAATGTAGTTGAAGCAATGTTGGAGGACAAAGGATGATCATGCAAGATTTGGGAAACTGGAGAAGAGAGCAGGAGAGAATGAATGAAAAAGAAAGCAAAAGAATTTCCATAGCAAATCAAAAAGACTAGAGACCATGTTCACTTACACGAAGATATAAGATCAAGAGAGATAGTTGAGGAGAGAGAAAGAACACAAGCAAAATACAACAGAATATATATGTAAAAACAAACAAAACCCAACCAGGGAGTAAAATGAAAATGATACACACAAACAAAGAAAAATTTTAATAAAATTCCACTGTTGTCCCCTGTCTGTGGTAGTGTTCAATTCAGAGCCCCACCAGCCCTACAGTAGGATTAGTGTTGGATTGGATGCAGGGCTGATCTTGGCCTCCAGATGAGGTTGTTGTGGCCAGTCTTTAGACAGCAACTTTCTGGATGGTCTGCCCACCTCTCCTTACCCTGTTTGTCTCTGGTGCTCTCCTACTTGCTATGGTGCCCTCAGACAGAGAGAACCCAAGGCTGCTCCTAGTCCTGGCTACAGATGGCCCCTTTTGGACCTTGCACAGCCTGCTCTGTTCTTTATAGCTCACTCTTTTCATGTGTTCCTCTCCTTGTTTTGTGCTGGTGGTTGCAAGGCTGCCCTGCACTGATTGTCACATGTCAGAGGGAATGCTGACTTCCCTGCCCAAGGGTGATTGTGCCACTGGTCGCTAGTCACAGGGTGGGGAAGTGCTAATTCCCTACTCCTTGTCTCTGTTTCCACAGCTCATAACCCTATTTGTAGTACAAGTCCCTCTCTTGACTCTAGTTGCGGGACAGGAGGGGTTGTGTTGTTTCAATAGCAATCTGTAACGCTGTGGCTGTTGTCAGAGGTTCCAGTTAGTAGTTATGGTACTCAATGAAAAAAAAAAACAAGAAGGAGGAGGAGGAGAAGGAGGAAGAGGAGAAGGAGGAGAAGAAGAAGAAAAGAAGAAGAAGAGGAAGAAGAAAGAGGAGTAGGAAGAGGAAGAGGAGGAGAAGGAGGAAGAGGAGGAGGAGGAGGAGGCAGCGGCAAGGAAACAAAACCTGGTGACCAGAAATGGAGGAAGCAAACACTTTCTCCCATGTGTAGCAGCAAAATTTGTTGCCAGGATTTAGTGTCTTCTGTTTGCAGGACATCAAAAGAGGTGAATGATTTTATATTCTAGATCTGTCCTGTGTGGACTGAGTTTACCACACATTTGCAATCTCTCCATTTTTTGAGAGAACTTCCTGGGAATGATGGTCCCTCCTCCAATCCCACTGCTGGTCAATCCATAGGCAGCTCTGGGATGCGCTGCCATTCTATAAAATCTTATGCTGATGTTTTGCTTAATCTATGAATCTCTTAATTTGGATTAATTATCACGATTCTTTCAGTTACCTATGTTTTTGGTTGTTTTTGTCTGAGAAGTTCCATTGTGACTTCTTTATTCAGCCAAGTTGAATTCATTTCATTTGCCCATTTTTTGATTGACTCCTTTGTTTTGAGGGGAATTTTTTTGAATTCTTTGTACATTCTACATAGCAGTCCTCTTTTAGAGGCAAAATTTTCTCCTATTCCATAGCTTGTCTTTTCACCATTAATTGTTTTCATTGCTGTGAAAAACCTTTTTATTTTGATATAATCTCATCCATTGATTTTTGATACTATTTCTTGTGACATCGGAATTCTATTCAGGAGGTTTTTGCCTGTGCTTATGTCTTCAAGTGTTTCCCCTATAAATGGGAAAACCACAGAAAACAAATGATGGTGAAGACAATGGGATGAAATAAACCTCCCAATGTTGTTAATGGAGATGAAAACAAGCACAAATACTCTGAAAATCAGTAAGGATATTCCTCAAAAACCTAAAAATACTAGAAATATCATTTGATCCAGCTGTACCTCTTCTGGGTATATAAATGAAAGAATTAAAGACCTTACACTATAGTGATCATGATTGCAGTGTGATTGACAGTAGCGATGCTTGCAGGAGCAGCCTAGAATCCCCAGATCTCTGCCAGCAGAGGAAGTGAACAAAAATTTACTGTGTGGGTAACATCCTGCTGCAAACTAAATGAAATCATGTCACTTACAAAGAAATGAATAGAACTTGAGACTATTGTGCTAAGAAAATAAGCCAGACTCAAAAAGTTAAATTGTATATTTTATTTCTATGTGAGAAAGCCTAAATAAATAAATAAATAAATAATATAGTATAATAGAAAAGTTGAATATAGATTATTATACATGGGGAAGGGGATGAGGAAGAAACTGGAGAAGGGGGTAAAAATGTTAACTATGATCAAGATACAATGTACCCATTTGCCAAAATACACATCATGATTCTGTTTTATAAACATGAACTTAAAATAATTGAGCTTAATTTATTTTTCTTTTTATGCCATTGTGCAAGTCTGTAAATGCAAAATATTTTATACTGTGATTTGTGTCCAGATAGACCCCCAAAGCCTCATGCACTTGTGGGTTTCTAGAGTTTGTGACTGATTCATGGCCCAATGCTAACTTTATGGGTGTGAGTGCGATACCTGCCCTGGGGTGAGTATCCTGCACAAAATATAAGGGAGGGAAAGAGGCCTGCTTTATTTTACTCTTCCCTTTTTTGCTTTTGTTGCTTTTGCTATCTTCTGATGCCTTGAAGTGTCTCTCCTGTGCCACCCTGCCTTGAAGCCAGCTGTTTATGAAACCCCACAAAATGTAAGCTAAATAAACCTTTCCTTTTTAAAATTTTTAGTGTCTGATATTTTGTCTCAGCAATGAGAGAAATTAAGTAAGATATTTTGTAAAAAAAAATGGTGTTGCTATTAGGCACTATTAATACTTCCAATCTCCTTCTCCTATTTTTTGGCCATTCTCTCTCTGAATGAGACAAGCAAGGACATATATTCTCCATGGAAGGAAAATATTCAGTTATCTTCATTTACCTAAAGACCTTCCTTCCTTCCTTCCTTCCTTCCTTCCTTCCTTCCTTCCTTCCTTCCTTCTTTCCTTCCTTCCTTCCTTCCTTCCTTCCTTCCTTCCTTCCTTCCTTCCTTCCTTCCTTCTATTCTTCCTTCCTATCTTTTATCCTGCCTTTGTTTCTTTTTGGTAATGACTTTTATTGAGATATAATTCACTTATCATGTAGTTTACCCTCTTGTAGTGGACAATTCAATAGCTTTTAATATAATTATAGAGTTCTGCAATCATTAGTACTATTTAATGCCAGAATATTTTCATCACAAAAAATCTTTTTCTTTGAAGCATAGTGCTTTAGGTATTATATTTAAAAATTTACTTTTAAATTGAAAGCTATGTAAATCCTTTTCTATGTTTTCTTCTAGAAGTTTTACAATTTTGAAGTTTTAAAACTTTAAAAATTTTATTAGTATAATTTTGAAATTCATGCAGAGGGTAAAATGGAATTTTAGCATTATTTTAACCTGCATTTCTTTAATGGCCAGAGATGTTGAATAATTTTTTCATGTTTTTATTGACCATTTGTATTTATTCCTCTGTGAAGTGTCTATTTCTCCAGCCCGTTTCCTGACTGAGTCTTTAAATTTAGGTAGTTTAGTTTTTTTTTTTTTGAGTTCCTTATATTTCCTAGATACTAGTCCTCTGTCTCAGGAATAGCTGGCAAAACATTTGCCCATTCTGTACCTTGTATCTTTGTTCTTCTGACTGACTGTTTTGCTGTACACAAGCTTTTTGTCTGGTGTAATCCTAGTTGTTGATTCTTGCCATTATTTCTTGTGGAATAGAGGTTCTGTTTAGAAAATTCCTTCCTACACATATGTCTTCAAGTGTTTTATTTATTTTATCTTTCAGTAGATGCAATGTGTCTGTTTCAAAGTTCAGATCATTAATTTATTATGATTTGAATTTAGTATATGGTGAAAGATAAGGGTCCAGTTTCAGTCTTCTGCAAACAGATAACCAGTTTTCCCAGCATCAATTGTTGAATATATTATCTTTCTTCTAACATTTGCTTTTGACTCCTTTATCAAAGATCAAATAACTGACTGTGTCACATATCCTCATTTCTGTTCCATTGATCCATACATCTGTTTTTGTTCCAGTATCATGCTGTTTTTATATCTATTATTTTGTAATATATTTTGAAGTCAGGTATTGTGAGTCCTCCAGTTTTGTTCCTGTTGTCCAAAATTTTGCTATTCTGAATTTTGCTATTTTTCTATTCTGAATCTCATCTGGTTCCGTATGAACTTTTGGATTGTTTTTCTAGATCTACAAAGTGTGCTGTTCATGTTTTGACTGGCACTGCATTGCATCTGTATAACAGTTTGGGAAACACAACCATTTTGACAGTATCGGGTCTGCGTACCAGAAGAAGCAGGGGGCATCTTTTCATTTTCTGATGTCCTATTCACTCTTCTTTAGAGTACTGTAAGTTTCTTTGTAGGTCTGTCCTTAATTTTCTTTGTTATGTTAATTTCTAGGTATTTCTTTTTTCTTGAAGCTACTGCAAATGATATTATTTTCCTAATTTCCTTCTCATTCTGTTTATTGTTAATATACACAAACACTAATGATTTTATGTGTTGATTTTGTATCCTACCATGCTGCTGAAGTTGGTAATTAATTCTAAGGGTATTTTGGTGGAGTTCTTTTGGTCTTCTATCTACTGTATCATGTTATCTTAAAATAATAATAACTTAAGTTCTTCCTTTTTTATATGTGTCCCTTTTATTTTTTCCTAGCCTATTTGTTTTGGCTAATGCTTTAGTTACTATGTTGAATAGAGGTGCTAATAGTCATCATTCTTTTCTTGTTCCTGATTTAGGGGAAATATTGTTAGTTTTTCCTCATTTGGTGTCATGCTGGCTGTTGATTTGTCATAAATAGCTTTTTTCATATTCAAGTAGGTCCTTCTATACTTGTTTTCTTCAATATTTTTTTATCATGAAGAGGTGTTGTATTTTCTCAAAATCTTAGTCTGCATCTATTGATATGATCATATGAGTTTTGACCTTGCTTCTGTTTATGTGATATATTCTGTTTATTGCCTTAGGTATATTGAACCATGCTTGCATCTCTGGGATCATGATGTTTGCTCTTTTTGATAATGTGCAGCATTGTTTTTGCTAATATTTTGTTGAGAATTTTTACATCTATTTCACCGAGGAGGCTGGCCTATAGTTTTCTTTTTTAATTGGATCTGTATTTGGTTTTAGAATCAGGGAGATACTGGCTTCCATAAATAAATTTGGGAGCACTCTATCCTTTCCAATTTCTTTGAAGATCTTGAGGAGTATCAGTGTGATAACTTCTGTGAATGTTTTGTGGAGTTCAGCTGTGAGTCCATCAGGTTCTGGACTTTTTTCAGTTGGTAGATTCTTTATAAGGTGTCAGGTGGGTGCAGTTATTAAATGTTAAAGTTAACTTTTGCCTTCCATTTTTGGTATATTCATGTTATAACATTATGTGTTGGAAAAACCATTATTTCTCTATTTTAGTTGCCTTTTCATGGTTGTAAAAAACCAGAATTGAAAAATGGAGGCAAAGCTTTCATAAATATGGGGGGGAGAAGGGTTGGAGGGAAGGGGAAAGGGAAAAAAAGAAGAATCAAAATAGATCATGTACAGGCACTAATTGCATATGATTATATATATATATATATATATATATATAGTATACAAACATAATTTAAAAATCAATTGACTATTTTTGCACTATATTTCTGAGATCTCTTTTGTTTCATTGATCTGTGTATATATACTATGAAAAATAGCGAACATTTTGTATTTCTGTTGCTTTAGAAAAAGTTTGAAATTGTGAAGTTGAGACATGATATTCTTTTCTTCAGTTTCTTTTGGCTACATTATTCCATTGTCCTTGATTTTTTGGTAAATTTTAAAAATGGATGCTATCAAGAAAAAACTTTTCTAAGACTTTTTTATTGTTGTTTTGAATATATGAGTGAAATTGGGATGAATTGACATCTTAATATTGATTTTTCCACTATATGAATAAAATTATCTTTGCACCTATTTGGAATAATACCAAAATCCTTTTGGATTTTTTAAAATTATGAATGATTACTGAACTTTATCAAATAATTTTTTGCATTTATATATGTTATTGGGTGATATTCCTTATTCAGTCTTTAGATACATTTTATTGATTGATTTATAAATCTTGAGCTAGCTTTGCATATGAATGTTGAGGAGATAGAATGAGTGCTGTGTTATCCTGTTTATATGTTATATAATTTTACTTCATAATTTGGTACTGGATTTTTGTGTCTATGTTCACTAGTGATACTGGTCTTGTTTTAGTCTTGTTTTCACATTGGAGAAATTGACTTCATAAAATGATTGAGAAGAGATTTTTTTCTTTTCTATTTCCCAAAGCCAGTTCTACACAGTTTCTTAAATGGTTAAGAAAATCTATCAGTGAAAAATTTTAGAACTGGTACTTTTAAGAAAGTTATTAACAAACAATTGCTTTCATAGGCATAAGGCTATTTGGGTTGTTTTTTCAGTGAATTTTGGTTGTATACTTTGAATATCAAATTGTAGCCAAGTTGTTCTTAATATTCCCTTCTTGGCATCTTTATGTCTATGGGCTCAGTAAGTATGATTTGTTCCTTTTTTATTCTTTATGTTGATAGTTTTGTCTTTCTTCCTACCTTTTGATTGGCCTAGCCAGAACTTTGTCAGTTATATTAGTTTTACAAATACAATTTTTATTTCACTAAGTTTCTCAATTGTTTTTAATTTTTATTAAAAAATGAAAAATTACAAATATATTTATCCTGTCCCACCTGATGTTTTCCAATATGTGCACATTGTGGAATGACTAAATTGAGCTAAGCAACATATCTGTCACCCCACATATCATTTTATGTGATAAAAACACTTAAAATCTACTCATCTATTTTCATGAATATAATACCACTGCTCATAAGAGTACTTATCCAATTGTACGGCAGATGCCTTCCTGCCTACTCATGGAAACAGCACAGAGTGGTCATTGCTAGGGGGCTAAGAAAAGTTTGGTTGTGATACTGGTCAATTTTTGTTAGTTTCTTTCTTAACTTTCTTACTTTATGCTTGTCATGTGTTAATTTATTCTTCTTTCTCTGATTTCTTAAATTGTGTGACTAGAATACTACTACTTTCAGATTTTCCTTCTTTTCAAATGTATTCTTTTTATGCTGCAAATGTCCCTCTCAGTATTGTTTCAGCTTTGTCTCACACATTTGTTTGTTTTCCAAGTGTTTGGGCATTTTCCAGCGTTCTCTGTCACTGATTTCTATCTTCCTTCCAGTATAGCATGGGAAGATATTTCGTGTAGCTTATATTTTTTTTATATTTCATAGATTTGTTTTAACTAGAATATGGTCCATTGTGGTGAATGTTTCAGTTCTTGTGAGAAAGACTGTATTTTACTGTCTACATTTAGAATGACTAGCAATTGTCAATTATGCCAAATTGGTTAATTATATTAGCCAGGCTATATTTATGTTCACTGATTTTATTAATCTTCTTGTTTGTTGTGTTGAAGTTTCTAACTCTAATGAGTGGATTTGTCTGTGGCTCTTTTAGCTCTATTAGTGTTTGTCAAATACCTTTTAATACTTTATTATTGAATATATGTATGGTTAGATTAGTATTTTGATTAAATCTTCTGTCATTGTACAATGTGCCTTTATGTCTTTGAAAAATTTTCCTTGGCCTGACATCTTTTTCTACAAGTGATATAACCACTTTAGCTTTTGATTTGCATTTGCGTAGTATATATTTCCTACTCTTGTATTTGAAAATTTTATTGCAAGAAATTTCATATAATACAAGACCCATAGTTTTACAATGACACAACTGCATTAAAGTGGTTTGTGGTATACTTATAATGTTGTGTGACCATTAGTATTATCTAATTGCAGAATATATCCACCACAAAAAAAACAAACAAAGTCCCCACAAAAATCGTCCAAAAAAATTCTTCCAAATCTGTTACCATTCAATCCCAGTTTATCCAACACAGAGACACAAATCTATTCTTAGTACCTGTTGTTTCGTCCTTTCTAGACATTTTCTATAAATGGAATAATGCAATATATGATATTTCTGTGTCTTTCTTCTTCCATGTAAGACAATATTTGTAAGAATTATCCAGCTTTTATCATTTTTTTTATTGGTACTGGGGATTGCACTCACGACCACACACTTGCAAGGGAGGCGCTTATGCCGCTGAGCTAAATCTCCAGCCCCTATCATTTCTTTTTGTGACTCATTACTATTAAAATATTCTACTCTGGATAAATCAAATTTTCCTTGTACATTCATCAGTGAATGACTGTTCCAATTGTTTTAGTTTTTTTGATTGTATAAGTAATGCTACTGTGTTTGTATTTGTATAGAATACAAGCTTGGAGTGGGCTGTCTATGTTGTATGGTAATTCTGTGTTTTATTACTGGAGAAACTACCAAACAATTTTCTACAGCAGCTGCATCCCTTTAATTTAATCTATGTGACTTTCAGATTTCACATGGGCTTGTTTTGGAAAATATGACTTGGACTGCACATTTTTTCTAATGCAGCAATTTCCATTAATGAAATTTACTTAGACTATTCACATTTAAATTAATAATTGGTAGCTGAATTAGAATTTATCAGCTTTCTCCAATTTGTTGCATTTGATCTTTTTGTTTGTTTTTTGCTTTTCTCATTTTATTTATGCATTTTTAGCATTTCATTTTTCATTTACTGATTTATCATTATGATTTCATGTTAAATTTATAGATGGAAACAGTAGATTTTACAGTATGCATTTTAAATTTATCCTAGTCTATCTTCAAATAGGACAGTATTTGAAGTGTAAGAAAGTTATAACAAAATATTTGTAGTGTAAGAAACTTATAACAAAATATTTCCAACCTGTCAGTAAACACACAGGCACACACACATAACAAAACAAAACAACAAAACAAAACTCCTTCTAGCATTTACTAAGATCATCATCCAAACAACCTACAATGAAATGTAAGAAGATATATGTTTCTACAAAGCTACCCTTTCAATTAAGTAGCTTCTTTTATATTAGCTGCTATTCATTTTGAAAATGGAAAAAATGGACTATAGAAAATTATATCATATTACAAAGCTCATTTTTATAAGTGGCTATAATCATGAAAATGTTTGCTCAATTTTATCTAATAAACCATGGTACAAAGTATCAAAATGATCTAGTATGGGTAATGTTGGCTTCTGTGTCCCATTTACATTTGTATTGCCAGTGTCCCATAAAAATCACATGGTAATCACCCAAAAAAATCATTGTTTAATTTTTTTGTATGAAGAAGAAATCAGTGTCTTAACTATAATGTAAATCAACACAGTAGACATATGGATAAACTGAACAGAAAAAGTTCCAGAATAAAGTGGTTCCATTACACTGGAAGACAATTTAGTAGTATTTCTGAATACTGAAAATATGTACATCTTGTCACCTGGCTTCTCTGCTTCCATGTATACACAATGAGGCAGGAAGAAAGGAATCCTGTTAATATGGTGGTATAAAATCACGAATGTCTAGCAAGACAATGGACACTGTATATTCATGGTGACTTCAACAGTATGGATACAAGTAGAATATTTCTACAGTGATATTACACAGCAATTATAAAGAGTAAAACCAGTTGTCTATACATCAAGAGAAATTATATGTTATATACACTTTTTATAGGTTTATATGTTTAAAAGAAAGAATTTGACTATTATCCACTGAGAGAAAATGAAGGAAAAAATGCCAAGAAGATTCACAAAGTTATTAACACGATCAAATGACTTTTGATCAGAATAGGAGGAAAGCAAAATTTTACTTAACATTCAAATAAAACTCTAAATTTAGAGGATGCTTTAATTTTTAAAAGTATATAAGTAAGGTGAGCCTAAATTGGACTGTGATGCACACACATACACACTACACATAAACACACCCACATCAGTGGTTTAAAATAATAATAGTTTACTTAATATTTATGTTGTAGACTCATCATGGGTTGGCAAAAGTTTCTATTGAATTAATTTACTCAGAGGTTTAAGCAGATGGATTAGCTACTGTCCAAAAAACTAGAGTATGAATTTTAGTGAATTAACCTGGAACTTACATGGAACAGTTCTATACTAAAAACCAATAACCTGGAAACAATCACAGGTGCTTCAGGAAGGACAATCCTAATGTAAGGCAGGAATATGAAGCATCAGAAATAATTCAGAGAACAGAACTAATGCCTATCAGCCAGCAGACTATGTTTATATACCATTCCCATTGTTAATCATTTAAAAAAATAGATTGAAATGCTCCAATCAGTTAATGGTATGCAGATAGCTATGTATAGTTTAACATAACAATTAGATACATTTAACATGGAAAATTTTGAGGAATGGATTAATGCAAGTTTTGGATTTTTTTTTTTTTTTTTTTTACTGGGCAATGAACAGAGGTTTTTTTGGTGTTCCTGAATGAATCCTTCTGCATTTCTGAGTGAACTGGTTGAAGAAGAATCATGCAGATGATATATTCTTAAAGGCAGAGGGCAGTTTGGTATCTTGAATCACTACCAGGCAGACAGAGAATGGGTCCTTCTGCTGCTAACCAAGGTGGGGCTTTCTAGAACAGATTTACATTCCCACCTGAAACAACTAAAACACTACACAGCGGTTTTAAAAACATTAGAAATCAGGCTGCAAAAACGGTAACACTTTGAGACATGGAGCACAAACAGGACCTGTTTCCAACTCTGCCTACCAACTTGACAGCACTATCAGACTGTGTCACAAAGGGACAGAAAGTGCAGTCAGGCTCTACCATCTCACTGATTAAAGAAAAGAAACTCAGACTCTGCAGGACTAAAGGTGGCTAGAGCTCACTGCAAAGTACTGGGAGGAGAAAGTTCAATTGAGCAAGATTGCTGAATAGTTTTTACCAGATTACTATAATGGATTTTTAAAAGGATTCTTACCAAGATTAGAAAAAGTATCAGAAAGACTTCAGGAAACAATACCCAGAGTCTTTGCATAGTTAGTATGGGTGCCTTTCCCTGTCAGTCAGACTGGGTGACTCATAATTTACAATGCATTTATTAGAACACTTAGAAGGATCTTGCCAAAGTGATGAGGAGTAATTTTCTCCAGAAGTGTCTGGGTTCATCCTGGCATGCCTTAAATGTGCAATTTAAGATAATCAAACTATTTCCAGATAACTATCTCCCAGAACAAAGGTCAAGAATAGAAATATATTCATCATCCAACAAGATAAAAAGTATACTATTTGGCACCTGTATTAGTCAGCTTCATGTTACTGCAACAAAGTGCCTGGAGCAATTAATTCATAAAGAGAAGAAGTTATTTAGCTCTTGGTTTGAAGGTTCACATCTAGGATTTGGCAGTGCTTTGAGTTGGATTCTGATAAGAGTAGCAGATGCTGATGTTGCAAGCACAGACTGGGAGCGAGTGATCACATAGCAAGCCAGGAAGCAGAGAGAGAACAGAGAGGCAAAGTTTCACAAGTCTCTTTAATGCATGTATCAGCCTGTGAACTTCCCATTAGATTCTGCCTCTAAAGGTCCATAGCACTTCCTAAAACCATTGCTCTGGGGATCAAGTCTTCACACATGACTTTTGGAAGACATTCAGACCATACGGCATCTAACTAAATATTGCCCAAAATGCCAACAAGCAGGAAAATGCAATCCATAATGAGGACAAAAAGCCATCCATCAACCAAAACCAACCCAGAATGGACACAGATGTCAGGTGTAAAAACTAGAGGAAGCACTGGACATGTTAGTCACATGGAGTATGTATAAAGAGCCAAATCAGACTTCTACTGATGAAAACTTGAACATCTGAGATGAAAAGAGTGCTGATGTCTGATCAAATACAGTACCATAAGGGAAAGATCAGTGAACTAGAAGATGTAGCAAAAGAAAGTATCTGAAATTAAACATATAGAGATAAAAATATTCAAAATAAATTACTAAAGTACCTGTGAGCTTGTGGGATAACATCAAGGAAACTTACTGTAAACATACTTGGCGTATCTGAAAACAAATCAGGAGAAAGAAAGGCAGAAAGAAAAATTACTTGAAGAGACAATGGTCAATTTTTTTTTCCAAATCTGATGAACCTTATAAATGAATCAATCCTAGAGACTTAAAGGATCTCAAAGTACTTCGTGATTTCTCATCAGAAACAATGAAAGTGTGCAAACAGAGGAGCAACATTTTAAAAGAAGCAAAAAAAAACCACTGTAAAAAATTCTTTCAAAATAAGAAGTCTGTATCAACAAACACATCTTTAAAAATCAAAAGTAGAATAAGGACACAATACCAAAATAAAATAATTTATCATTGGCAGACTCGTATCAAGACAAAGGTTAAAAGAAGTCCTTCAGTCAGATGGAAAATTGTGACAGATGAAAATATGAATTTACAAAATGGACCAGGAAATATACTGAATGGTAGCTGTACAAATAAAGAAAATATATTTTCTATTATTCAAATCTATGCAAACTATTATTTATCATTTAAGTAAGAATAAAATGTATCACGGTTTATAACATACAGAATAAAAGAAATGCAGATCTAATTTACAGAATCCAGATGGCTTGGTGGTGCAATCAGAAAACAGATTTGTGGCATTATTGCATCCTTGAGTTGGTCTAAGGAAGGAAGGGGAAGAGAAATTTTCCAATAGGGCAAAGCAAGACTCTTATTTATTCACTTTGTATGAAAGAAGAAATTGTCATAGGCATGATTCTACACTGACTTTTAAGATACAGCTTGCAAACAACAAGATTTGAAATTTTAGGTCAATATTGACATGATAGGTAGACATACATAGATAAAAAGAGAGATAATTATATATAGTATGTGAGTAAATATTTCAGAATGAACAAAATATGAAAATTTTTTTACTCAATGTAAACTTTCACCAAATTTATCTTAGTGGAGGTTCTAAATAATTGCATAGAAGTAATGGTGTCTTTCTTCTCTGCTGTTCCAGAGGACAAGCTTCAGGATGGCTTGTTAGTGTTGACTTTTCTGATCTTTCAGTTCTTCCAATTCTGTGTAAATCTCTAATTCTCTTTATTATTGTGACTTATAATTGGAATACAAAGCATTGCTTCTGTTTTGTTGACTGAACTCTGACACATTTGACGTGCTATACAGACAGCATGAAATGCTACATTTAGAAGCCTAATTCTATCTAAAATATGTATGCTGAGAAAGAAATGATTTAGTGGCATGTTTGGATAAGGCAATGATTTTCATTAGTAATAATTTTGAGATGAATAACCTAATGTTTCCCTTAAGTAAATATATTTACTTTTCTATTCTTTTCAGGAGAAGCAAATACATTGTGCTTTTTTCTCTTTGTCATTTTCTTTTCTTTTTAAAAATTTTACTCTTATTAGTACATGTTTACAGTACACATTGATTATATTCATTGTGGGGAGTTGGTACATGTACATAACACATCTTAGTTCTTTTATTCCACAGTCTCATTGCAAAGAGTTAAAAGATTGGTGAGTTATACCATACACTGAGCTATCAAAAGTCTTTTAAAATTTTCCCTGGGATAGCTAAGATCAAATGAGGTGGGAAATGCAGTGGGCTGAAATATATAAAACTATATAGTGTAGTCAGACTATCATACGGGAGAGGTTTGAATTTTGTTTTTAATGTCATAAAAGCATAGGATTAAAACAAACCAAAATTTTTATCAGTTGAAATATATGCACACAAATCCAGTTTATGCATACTAATCAGGAGTGGTCCAAGTGATTCTCTTCTCTTTCATTTTTCCTTCCATTGAGCAACACTTATATGCTAAATCTTGCTTTTTATTCTTTCAAAATATAGCTTTTCTGCATCAACTTCTCACTGTCTCTTCATTCTGTATCTATACCCAAACCGCAGTCCCAACATTTTCACTCATTTTTCATCTTACTCCCTCCAGTTTATATTATATATTATAAATACATGACACCTTGTCTTTGCACCACTTTTCTGGTGAAAACTCTCCTGTAGCTTCCCTTTCCTCCAAGGACAAATTCTGGACTCCTTTCCATGTTCACAAGACCCTCCTTAAAACCTCCATTGCTAGCCTCATTAGTACTAATTTTTCCCTTATGCTGCACACTTCTAAATTTCTTTAGTTATTTAAATTCTCTTTTCTATCCCAGAGGCCTTTTCTATGATGTCTCCTCTTTCTGGAATAATAACACGTCTCCTCACTGATTCTTACTGAAGCATTTGATCTCAGTGTAAGTTAGCAGCTCCCTAACAGGAATGAATTAGCAATGTTTTGAAATATTCATGATTGTTGCAATGAGATGATGCTACTGGCAGGACAGGGATAGTAAAAACCAGGAAACTGTTAATCCATCTGCCATGTACAAGGAACCTCCCTCTAGTAAAGAACTGTCCATGGCAACCATGATGGAGTTGAGAAACGTTGGTTTGTTTGTTACTTCCTCAACGTTTTCACTTCGCGTCATAATATATCATTTCCTTCATTTAAATGTTCAGTTATCTCTTCAGTTTTGCATCTACTTGTTTAACGTGTGTTCCTTCCACTCGGCTGCACAACCTACGAGAATAGGAAGCATCTGTTTTGTTTCACTACTGTGTAAAGTGACACAATATCTGGCATATAGTACCAAATCAATGGTAATTGCTTAATAAATTATTGAAAAACCTCTGTTATTGAGTAGGGAACTATTTTAGAAAATGTGGGAATAGTTATTTGTCACATTATCATCTGCATCCAGGAAGACCAGCAGAAGTATTAGCACTACAAATGACCCGTTATAGGATAAGATAGATTAAAATTATATCCTAAACAAAGTTAAAAATAATGTCACATAAATCCCAAAGAAGAAATAATTTCAATGAATAATGCTAATGGTTTGGAGTTATGGAGGCTCATCATCACTGCTGTTTTCTTTCTTATCATTTTTGTAAATAATTGACCCATGGAAAATCCAGTAAAGATGTTTTTCTACTCTGTATGGCAGGGAAGACATGCCTGTTGCAGTCAGGGTTTGCAAGGACAACAAGACAATCCAGGACATACAATTTATGGTATTATTTATAATACTATAATTATTATTTATAATACTATAAATTGTCACCTAAGGATTCAAATACAAAGAAAGTGCAGGAAATCTGTCCACATCCCTAAAGACCTAGAGAATCCAGCTGAGGGCCTGAACCCATGGCAAGTTCAGCTGAAGACCTAGAGCCCATGATAATGCCTTCCACACATCCGACTGGAGGTCTAGAGCTCATGACAATGACTCGTACAAGTCTGTTTCACGGATCTGTGCTGGGAAGCCCCAATGTCAGCAGTTGGAACTAGAAATTCTATGCCAGCCAGATGAAGGATCTGTGCCAGCAGGCTGAGGCTTCTGAACTGGAGCCAGGAATCAACACTCCAAGTAAGAACCAGAAATCCCTAAAAAGTACCACAGCCATCCTCAGTAAGGTCCCAAGCTCCTCTGATGACGAGAACAGCCGGGTTCACATTAGGAACCCAGCGTGACAAGCTTCTCCTGGAGCTTGGGCAGCACACTGTCTCCCGCTCCAGAGCCAAGCAGTAATGCTTAAAGTAAGGACCAGGGCTCTCCCAAAGTGAACCACAGCCATCTCAGCAACAGCAAGATCCTGAGCGCCTCTGACTATGAGAATAGTCAAGTTCATACCAGGAAAGAAATTCAGCAGCCCTCTCCGGGAGAAGCCATGCCAGCGGGAGAACCGACAGCACCAAACGACAGCAACTCTTCTCCAGTGCTCCTTTTATGTTGGCAATAGTCCTCAGGTGGGCCATCCGTGCTCAGCACCAGGCTGGTTACAAGCTGACCACCAGGCGTCAATCCACCCCGATGGCCTAATTTGCCATGTGACTCACTACATTGTAGAATGGTAATTTCTTAGAGAATTTATGCCTTTTACTATCACACACTGGTATGAATAAATGGTTCTGACTGGACCCTGAGTTTCTTAGACTCGAAATAAGAGTTCTGTTTTTCGGTGACCGTTCTTAAAATGTTTAAGAAATCAGCTGTGTTGTCGAGAGAAGCTCAAAATTCTTCAGCTTATCCTGAATCCCCAGGTCTGTACCAGATAGATTGTGACCACTGAAAAATATCGTAGGATGAGATTTAAAACTGGAAATTTCAGATTATCTGTAGCCAAACTGAGTCAAGTTTGTATTTCTTATCTCTGTCTGCCTGTCTGTTTGTACATGATCATGGTCGTTTCCACCTGCCACACACATGCACCTGATCTTATGTCCTTGACACCCAGTAAAACAATGGGAAACTTCAGGAAGCCTGAGATTCTTGGGTTCTTCTCTTTTACATCTAAAAGTTGTGCTGCTCTTTTGACTCTCTGTCCCCAGTTTAAACTGAGACTGGACTACAACCTGGCAAAGCAAATGTGTGCTAGTCAGCCATCTCTCAATTTCCACACAAAACATTCATACCATTCTTAGTCCTCTTTGGAGCACTGGCACCATATTTGTTTAGTGCCTGCTTTGACTCTTGAGCTTATGTTTTGCAGAGAAACAAGAATTCATTGATGAGGGCCCTGAAGGAACCACTGATACAACTTGGTGGTCAAATCCACCAGCCAGCTTGCATGTCCACCGGTGCCTTCTCCATCTCCATTTAACCAGTGGTGGAATTGCTCCTTTGTGTTCCTAAAGTCCATTTTCCCACTGTACTCAGAGTCTCCTTCCTTCCTCTTTCTTACTTTCCTGGTGATGATCTACAGCTCAGATATATTCAAACCTTGCTCCATACTAGTGGATGCTTCCCATCTGCCTTTAAACTTCAGATCCCATATTCTTCTCCAGTTTGTTTCTGTATCCAGTCACACAATCTAAACAGATTCTGTCACCTAAGCATCTTTAAAATGTATTTATTTTTTGATTACTTTTCTCTCACTTAAACACAAGCTATTTTGTTCTCTTGCCTGGACTCATGGGTTCTCTTTCCGTGACAGTCCTGTTTTCACCTTTCTCCCCTTTGATCCATTCTCTGCAAAACACCTGGGCCTGACTCGTTATGAAAGGTGAATCTGAATTTTTTCCCCCTTGGTTGCATTCACCATAGCTCTGATCTGAAGTAATTTAAAAGTGAAAACCAACTGTGATGCTGCCCTGATTCAATGTTTCAATCACATTCTCCTATCTATTTTTGAATACTTAATTTGGTCTGTAAATCCCTACCTTGTTCTATCTCCCTATTGACTGTGCCTCTGCCATGCCAAAATTTTGTTGTTTTCGCTTTCTAAATTCTCTTTACTCTCAACCAGAGCCTTTGCATGTGTTTCCTCTTCCTGGGAATCATTCTCTACCTGTCTCTCTCTGTCTCTGTCTCTGACTCTGTCTCTGTCTCTCTGTCTCTGTCTCTCTCTTTTTCTCTCTCTCTCCCTCTTTGTGTCTTTCTCTCTATCATCATTTTGATGGACTCTGTGTAGTTAATGTCTTTGCTTCAAAATTATCCCTGTGGAAACTTTCCCTGACTCTTCATCCTAGTTAGGTTGTTTATCAGTGGCTCTGGTACACGCCCCAATGTTGCAAATGTAAGCCCACTGGGGTGGGGAGAGAGGCTATCTGCCTCACTCATCTATACAACCCTCGTGACAAGAACCAGATACTCAACAAATATTTGTTCAAGTAAATCAAGCATTTGGGCTGTCAATGAAAACATCAACTAAATTATGTAAGGAATTTATTTTCATGAATCAATTGTACTGGCTGCTTACAGAATCAGCATAATCATTCAAATGCAAAACTATATGCTACGTATCTCATCCCTTATTTGTAAATAGACTTGCCTAAAGATAATTTTAAATAGTATTTCAGAGCCCAGTTAGTTGATAAGATGTGGCTAAAACAGCTGGTTTTATCTCTTAGTTCTTCATTAAGTTATGTCATAGTATTAAATTCATGTTCATGGAGCTCTTCACTAAAGAATTGTAATTAATTCTGAAAAATTTAAAAAATAGGATACCAAAAGGCAAATAAATATATCAGAGGATCTTACTGAACATAGTCTTGGAGTTTTGGTTTATTGAGGCACTAAGTAGTGAAACTAATTGTAAGAAAGAAGATTATAAACCACAAGAACTGAATTTTTAATCCTACTCTGGTAATGATGGTGATAATACAGTTGAGAATTCAATGTTTTAGAGCTTTGATTTCTTAATACTTGGAGCAGACATGCAAATATACTACTTAATGTTTAGTGTCATTGTTTTACCTAAAAGAAACAGAAAATTTCCTTAGCTTGAGATACAGAGTTTCTCTCAATGTGGTTGAAATTGGCTTCTTGCCCAATCTGTTACTGTTTTGGGTCACCTCTCCTTCTATCCTGGCTCATCTACACACACACACACACACACACACACACCAATTCTACACATCTAATCACTATGTGCTAATTTTTGAATATATTAAACTCTTTACTACTGATGGAGGAAATATTTTGAAATATAAATATACCATATCTTACTTAAGTTTCATTGTGCATGACTTTATCATTATTATTATTATTATTGAGACAGGGTCTCACTGTGTGGTTCAGGATGACCTTGAACTCACCATGTAACCCAGGCTGGCTTTGAACTCATGGTGATCTCCTGGCCTCAGCCTCCTGAGTTCTGGGATTGCAGGTGAGTATCACCATGCCTGGCATGATTTTATCAGTATTAATTTTAGATTGTCTTAGAAGTGATGAAGGTTGTTATATCAAGAGGATAAAGAGATACCACCAGTGTTCAGCCCTTGACACACAAAGTTAGATTCGAAGAGTTCATAGGAATATGATGTATCTGAAAGGCAGGCTTTAGAATGAAAGCTATTTTATTTTATTTTATTTTTCTGGTCCTTGCATGTGCTAAGTAATCACTCTAAGCTATATCGCAACTCCATGAAATATTATTTAAAAAGCATTTATACTCATATTCACACAAAGAATAGTCCTGGAAATCATGAACATAATATTTTCTGCCAAGGCACATGGAAGTCTCAGATTATAAAGTAGAGAAGCAGCTTTCCAAGGTGAAAAAGAATTGATTATGATTTCTGACCGCAAGTTTATGGCAAGCAGAAGGGAAAGAGGGAGTTGGTGTTCTGTGTGTCTGTTTCTCTTCTAGAAGTAAAAGGCATCATACTACTGGCAGCCAGAAGGATTACCACGGCAGGTACATTGGTTTGCAGGTGAACCTGAAGCAGTACTCCTGGACCTAGTGTCCTCTGCTAAGAGAGAGAGAGAGACAGAGAGAGAGACAGAGAGAGAGACAGAGAGAGAGACAAAGGGAGAGAGAGAGACAGAGACAAAGAATTGCCATATGGTTCAAGGTTAGGAAGGGGATGAAGAACAAATAACAGTAACAAATTCTAATTTGTTGTTCCTGACATGCCAGGAAACCTTCTAAGTGCAGTATGTTTACTAACTCATTTTATCCATGCAATCACACTTTGAGGAGTTCTACTGTTAGCCCCTACTTAACAAAGGGGAAGCTCAGGCACCCGGTTGAATTAATTCTCCTAAGGGAACATCCTTATGGAGTGTGAGAGCTCTTTGCAGAAGGGTTCACTGAAGCAGGGCTACAGGGTGCTCAGTGAGGAGTCTCAGGGCCGCCTGCCCAGTTCAGCAATGAAAAGCAAAGAAAGCAGAACGCAAGTGCAAGCCCAGCCAGGTTGTACAAAGGTACCAAGGAAGAGCGGGCTCATAGCATCCAGGCAGTTCCCTGTGTACAGTCTCCCCATATTCCAAATGGTAACACCACTGAATGGGAGCCCTGGGGACACACCTGCCCTGCCTCACACAGTCCAAGAACTTCTCCTGTTAGCCTTTCAGTCTCCAGCCAATTTGTAATGAAAGAAGGGAAGGAAGAGATGACTCAGATAAAGAGTCAAATCTGATCCTTTTGATAAAAACTTTTTAAGTGACAGGAAGTTAATTCTAGTTTACTTTTCTTCAGTATTTCTCGGTTATTTCTTTGTTGTCCAGTGATGATCACTGTCATCTAGTTATAGAAAATAAAGAAGTTAGGCACTTTTCACATAGCAATATTGTAATGTGAGTAAAAATTCTGTTTGTATTGTGTGTCTTCTATGAACACTTTCTTTTTCTTTTACAGGTCAAAGTCTAATGCATCCTTTAAGTCCTAACCCAAGTGTTAGTCATCTCATTTGTGAAAAGTATCTCCAGGACCCCTGGTAGAGTTAGTGGCCTTAATTTGTAGTTCTAAAAACATGCAGTTACATTTCATGGAGCCAATCCAATAACCTGTATTTCTTCCTTTAGATTTTAAACACTTAACTGAAGTAGGTCTCAGTAAACTTTATCAAATTGAGGAATAATTAAATGAGACTATCTCAATTAATGCCTTAGAAATTCCTGCAAATAAAAAAATTTGTTTTACATGAACACATCATTGGTCACAGTGTTAAGGATCTACTGAGACCATTAAGAAACTAACATGAGCAGATTATACAAATTCAAGAGCACATACAGATTATGTCTGAAAACAAAAAATATGAGAAAAACCAGCAATTTCCTCAATTCTCTTTCTGATTTGAAAGTAAATTCATAATACTATCACAAGCCCCTTTTATATTCTTTGGTTAGTTTATTTATATTAGTTACCTTACTATGACCAGGATCAGCTGGGGGCATGGGCCCATGTTCTCAACCCTTTTGCTGCACAACTTAGTATAGAGAATAGACATTCAGGCATTCAGAAAGTACTTGGTTAACAAGTAAGTGGATCAGTTTTTGCTTGAGTCTTGAAGTTTTTTATATGGCGTGTTTTAATACTCCAATGCATGTATCAGAATGTCTCACAATCACCCCAAAGCATGGTAAGTGGATACATCCCCAGGTCCCATGGCAGATGCCCTGGATGTAGAGTGAGGAAACTGCGTCTTAAAGCACACTGTCCATGTGGTGGTGCAGGTCTGGTCCACACTGCGAGAAATGCTGGTCTGCAGAGTTAATGTTTCTTTTACCTTCTACATTGTCTGGATGTCAGGACATCCCTGAATTAATTTCTGGACCATGTACACCTTAGGAAGAGATGCATTTACCACTATCTATTATAAGTACCCATTTTTCCATGTATTATATTATTCACAAGAGTGTTTTTAAAGGGGCCTTTACATCCTCTCATTTAAAACTTGGAGTGCTGACTCCCCTCACTATTACCAGTCACTGTTTCTACTTCATTTTCCCTCAGTTCTTGAATCACAGATAAACAGAATATATACTTTCCTTAGTTCTTTTATTTAATTTCTATCTTCTTATAGTGTGAATGTTATGAAGAGAGAAATTCTTGTTCCTTTCACTTGTGTGTATATGCCAGTACCTAGGACAGTACCGATTATTTACAAAATAAGCAAAACAACTGTTGACTTTTAAAAAAGTGTCGTTAAATTACGGAAAACTCTATCCACAGACAGGAAGCACATGCAATGTATCTGGCTTGTTCTCAACTTGATTCTTGCCTTTCTCTGTGTACCAGTTGCTAAATAGAAACAGGAAGTCACCTTTTGCCATCTTGTCTTTTAAAATCAACAGTAATACAATTGCTTAGAAAACTGCCTGTAACAACTGCAATAACTTGAGAGAATGTGGCCTTCTCAGCCATAATTTCGTGAACGATAGTGCTCCCAGCTAGTTAGCTCTCAGCATAACCTTTATTGAAATCTGTTCAGGCTGTGTCCCTCCTCGTCTTATCGAGTTAAAACTTCCCTTTCCATGGTATTACTCTTGAAATGGCCATTTAGCTTATAAAGAAGGCTGGCTTGTGACTCAAGGGTGACTCACATTCTCTATAACCACGATCTATTTAATTGAATTTGATAATAATTGTTCAGTGATGAATAAGAGCACTTGAAGTGTTACAAATTATACTGAATCACTGATGCTACAAACTAAAATGATTGGCTAAAACTGAAAAAAATCTGATAAAGGTGCTAGAGAAGAAAATTGTAGCTGTAACTCCTTGAACATTTAAAAATTTGTCATTGAAATACAGACCTATTTCACATAATGTACACTTTTATCTTCTACATAGATGCTTATTATTAAAAGATGTTTTGCTCTTCTAGAATATATATACATATATATAGAGAGAGAATCGTGCACATATATATATATATATATATATATATATATAGAATCACTTATGTATGTATATATATATATATATTCAAGCTGTAAAATCTGATGCTCTGCTGCTGAAGTACAAAGATGACTTCACATTCAGCCACAATCACTGACTTCTAAAAATACCTTGTTCCAATAGAAGTTGAATGCTGGAAACATATAAGATAAGGATAGTGCTTGAAAATTGGACTTTTTGTCCAGTTAGCAGAAAATCTATCATTCCACAGGCAAGTGGTTCAGTGCTTCAAAAGTTCATGTACCTCTCATCCGCTGCTATCATAACCTTTTTGTTGGCGCTGTAGCATGATGTCCTGGTCTGATTATAAATAGTGTTCACTTTCACTCTTCAAGTTATTCCAGCTTGATGAAATACTGTATGCTTCATTGATTTATAATTAGGAGAGATTTTATTATCCCTATGTGGCCCAGAAAAACTCAAACTCAGATATTTGAGTTGTTTTAATTATTATTTTGCTTAATACTATGGATAAAAGCAACCCAAACTCTAGTATTGTAGTTTCACAGGATATTTCTTTTAAACTAGAACTTATAGAATAGTAAAACTAAGCATTTGGTAAACTCTTCTACAACTGACCTTGGTTAGGTCACAACTGGGTAAGGAAGTACAGTGCAGGGCAAGGGGAAGAAAAGCACAATGACACAACACCTAGTGTCCTGTGGCCTCCCATCCTTTCTTGTCTCTTCCCTCTCTCTCTCTCTCTCTCTCTCTCTCCATCTCCCCCTCACTCTTTCCATTTTCCATTCATCTTTTCAGTTCTGAGGATCAAACACAGTGTTGTGTGTTCTGGGCAAACGGACTACCAGTGAGCTTCACTTCTAGTCCACAGCGATGTTTCAACTGATACCCGTCAGTTGTGCACCTTTATGGGGTACCATGTGACGCATCCATACATGTATACACTATGTAATCTTCAAACCCAGGGAAACATATATGTATCTCTTTAAGCAGTCATTTCACTATGGTGAAAGCATTCAAATTCTTAGTTCAAGCTTTCTGAAAACTGTGCAATACATTATTATCATCTATACGATTCTATGCAATAGAATACCATAACCTTTTCTCCTATCTAAATAGAAAGTAGTACTTCATAATCAGTCTTTCTTCATACCTCCCCCTCTTCAACTCTTCTCATCTTCTGGTTACCACTGTTCCATTCTAAGTGTGTATAAGATCAAATTTTTAAGATTACACATGTGAGTGAGATAAATACTAATTTTTCTATCCCTAGCTAATGTAACTTAATGATCTAGATTTCCAAGCATAGCTGTACAAATGACAGAATATTATAGCTTATGTCTGAGTAGTATTTGGTCATGTATGTGTACTACATTTTCTTTGTCAGTTGGCGGACACTTAGATTGTTTCCATTTCTTGGCTATTGCAAATAGTTCCGCAGTAAATATGGGAGTTCAAAAGTTACTTTGACATTCTGATTTTGATTTTGTTGGATGTATACCCAGTAGGGAGATTCTGTGGCATAGCATTTGTTGCATAGTTGAATCCCTATTGTACCCTCCAAGTAACACAAGTATGATTCCCTCATATTATGAGGAAATTGAGGTTTAGACATTTCAAGTAACTACTCTGATTGATTTAGTTAGTAAGTGACCTATGTAAGACTCACACCTAGATCTACTTGATTCCAAAACTGATGCTATATCACAGGGTTTTATGTTCACATATCCTTGCAAAGTAAACTTTTCACTGCAATCCTTGGAAATCATGAAATGTTAAAAGTTCTGGATCTTGTTCCATGGAAGACAGATGAATATGTAAAGTAATTGAAAAAAGTTTTCATATCTTATTGGTAGGAAATGTAGTCCTAGTGTTTCAATTCTTTATTCTTTATTGAGTTTCCTTTCTCATGGTCCTAAAAATGGATATTAGTAGCAGCACCAATGGAACAAGTTACTCATGGTTTCAAAGTCAGAGTCAGTTACCCCAGAATTAGCCACTTTAAATTATGGACATTTTCTGTAGGATGAAAGCCTGTATATATTTTTGAGAAGAAAATATAATTTTTGGTTTTTCAAAATTAAGTTTATCAGTATGTTTCAGATATACATAATGGTCATGTTCATCATAGGAAATTTGTATCTGTTCATGAAATATCTTAATTTTTCTTTTTATTCTCCATTTCCTTTCTGTTATATTGATACACTGTGTCAACTTGAAGGTTTAGAAGTTTAACTAAGAGACACAGCAGGGAGTCAGGGTCCTTACTCTGTAAGTATCTACATCCTGTGCAAGAAGCAGAGGCAGAGATTTTGTGAGTGCTACATCTGACTTGGGTGGGTGCAGGGAGAAAATTATAAAGATCAGAGCAGAAATTAATGTAATTAAGACTAAAAAAGATCCACAAATAATTAATGAATGGAACAGATGTTTCTTTGAAGATTAAATAAAATAGATAAGCCCCTACCCAACCTTATCAAAAAAAGGAAAGAAAAGACTTAAATCCATGTAATTAAGAATGAAAAAGGTGAAACCACAACAGATCCTGCAGAAATCCAGAATATCATCCATATCTACTTTTAATTTAGTTTTTATTTTCTCTCTCACAGTTTCTTATTTTTAACCAACACACAAAACTAGCCATCTCATGGAAGTCAAGCATTAGCAGACAACAATGAAGTACAATTAAGTCTAGAAAGACAATCCTGCAGTTAGGATTAATGGTTGAATCTTCATTTCTACTACATTTGTATTCTAGAAACTGAGAAGGAACATAGTGCTTTAGTTATTTTTTATTATACTAATACCTACAACAATACCTTTCAAAAGATCAGCACTTGGTATTTCTAATTTTATATAAGATATAGAGCTTTGTAGAAATAAACTTTCTAAGTTTCCGTCACAATGATGCATCACCAGAGTTAATCGGTAGAAATGCAGCCCTCTTACTGATCATGGTGGCACTCACCTGTGATTCTTGGGAATAGCAGTTTCTTGGGAAGTTGAGGCCAGAGAATCATAAGTTTAAGGCCAGCCTCAAACTACCAGTTCCCACCCAAACATTAACACATTTTAGTGAGATACTCTTGCAAAATAAAAAGGGCTAGGGATGTGGCTCAGCAGTACAGTGCTTGTCTAGCATCTCTGAGGGCCTGGTTCGGTCCCCAGTAAAACACACACACACACACACACACACACACACACACACTGGAGCAATTTAAAGAGGAGATCTCATTCTTTCTTCAATTTAAGAAAATTGGGACCATTTTGATTTGAATTACTTGATAAAAACAGATTTTCTGTTTTGTTTGTTTAATATTCTTCTCAATGTCAGGCATCAAATAGCAAACATTTGTTGTTCATCCTTGCAGTGAAACATGATAAAATGTAAGTCAAATCTGTACTCTGTGTTTCATGAATTTTTAACCTAGGATTATAAAGATAGCAGCAACAATTTCCATAGAAATAAAATTCTGCTCTTTTCAAACGATAGTAGGTCTTGGGGCCCATCTGATAAAATGGTTCACCTTGAGGATATTGACTCCATTAATAAATAGACAACTGTGTATAGCAGAGGGACCCTGTCAAGGGCAAGGAGGGCTGGGCTTCCTGCCTGGCTTCAGCTCTGGAAAAGCAGTAGAATTTCCCTGTTCCCTCCAGCATCAACCTGCATTAATATTAGCAGGCATATTTCCAAAAAAATGCTAATTGTCACCTTTAGAGAACATCATTAGTTACCTAGCTTGCTAAGCAAACAGCTTCTAATTGTAAACCCATGTAGAAAATGTCAGAGAAAAAAATAAGACAGGAAAGAAAAATCCAAGCAATTGTACCTGCTATTGCTTGCCACACATCCTACCCTTATCAATTTCTCACTTTCCAAGGGAATTTTCTTCCTCCTTGCTGCAGTCAGTTACCACATGCCAGAGGCAAATAAATGGCTATATATATATATATATATATATATATATATATATCAGATCTTATTCTATTTCTTTACTCTCAGTCAGAAACCTGATCCACATGATTATCAATTGTCTTTCTTAATTGAAATACATACTTGAATAATAAAAATGTAACTGAGTTTCTGGGTTCATTTCCAAATTCTTCCAATGTGGCCAGCAGCAGTAATTTAGGCTCTCTGAGAGCCCCTGTCTGCTTAGCAATCAGATTGTTGGGAAGAATGATAAGAAGCTTTATAGATAGTGAAATATAGAATCCGCTATTATAATTAATATTCTAAATGATTTTTCTTATCTTCTGTGACTCACAATGCTATATGTTGTATAATCTGTCAATAATTACTTATGGAAAATGTTCATCATTCCTTGAATGACATTTTGGGGAGTTTTAGTCTTAAGAAACCTATGGCTTACTAGAGAGGTAAAGGAAATATGGAGTTATTTCCTAGAAAGCTGTTAAGATTTATAGACTGTTTTGGAATGTTTAACCTTTAATGAGTGCTTCAAAGAAAGAAAGGACTATAAGAATTACCTTGTATTAATAATATGACCTTGGCTTGAGTTCTGCAATTTACATAGTCTAATTATTTCTCATGCACACAATAATCCTTTGTGGTAGGAATTACCAATATTTTGTAGGAGAAAACTAGGCCTGAGAAATAAAAGTACCATCACTTGCCTCATGCAAAATAACTATTGGAAATTGGAACTCAGAATAAGCCTAAATCCATCTGGTTGAGAGCTTGATATTTTCTCTAATGCTCCCACTTGCCGTCAGGAAGATGTCATTTATCAATCTGAAGAATTGCACTGAAAGCAAAGTGATGAGGCTGAACACAAGTATTTCAATCACCCTTTCTTGTTTCAAGCCTAAATCCTAGATAACAAAAAATATGATTTATACTCTGCTGTTCCCCCCCCACGCTATTTGCCACCAACGGTTTATCTTTGTCATCGCACTAGCTAGTAGCATTATTTGGCTGCCTAGATCAGAATTTCAAACAAGCTTCTGAGACACTCCTTGCTCTGCTTTGGTGATATACAATCAAGTATAAATTTTCTCAGTTTCTTTTTTATTAGTATATGTCTGCAAGGCATAATGATTACATTCATCTTGGGGAGCGGGTACATGTACACTGCATTTTCATCATTTTTACTTTCTCTTCTCTTCCACCCACCTTTCCAGATCCCTTCCAGTCTCTGTAGGTATTCATCCAAAAATGAACTCTCACTGAATCCTTTTTCTTTTCTTGTGGAACTCAGGATTGAAGCCAGGTCCTCATGCTCTATCACTGAGCTACATTCCCAGCCTGTTTGTAATTTTATGTTGATACAGGAGCTTGCTAAGTTGCCCAGAGTGGCTATGAACACATGATCCACCTGCCTCTGCTTTCTGTGTACACCATGCCTGGATCACCAAAAATTATTTTATTTCAGTAAGGCAAAACATGTTTATTCAAAATTTGCACTCTACATTTCAAGTCTATATGTGTAACAGTGATTAAATTGACTGGTAGCATAGGCAGGGTTATGCAGAGTTTGTATCTCACTTCTCTTTTGTCAGCCATTTTGGGGTTCTTTTGCTCATTTGAGATAGAAATCATAAATCAGCAAAGTAGAGCTCTAGTAGCAGGTGTGATGCCACCAGTTGATCCCAGATAATGCTGGAATCAGTGGTTGGCACTGCTGGCAGCTAATCTCTGTCAATGCCAGCTTTCAGCATTTGATTCCAGCTTATGCCAGACACCATCTTGACAGTCTTCCAGATACTGGACTCTGCTGATGCCAGCAACAGCTATAAAATATCGGTTTGTCCTAGACCATGGTCGACTCTGTCAGTTGCTGCTCTCTGTTGCTGACTCTTGTTGGCTTCTGGTCTCTAGGCTAACAGCCCCCAGTGTTTATTGTTCTTTCCTTAAAGCAACTGCTCTGGGCACATTACTCAAGCATCCTGAATAGATTCACAGGAACTTCTGAGCCCATATAATTGAGAAATGCATCATGAGCAGATTTACAGGACTACTGGAGCAAGACTTTAATAAGACCTGTACAGTAGCACAGGTATGTCATACTGGCAGGCACCCTTCTAGACTAACTTTGAAGTGTGTCTCAGCTTCCTGTTGTGAATTTTATATCCAAAGAATAGTTTTCTTATTTTATAATGTAAAGTAATTTTGATTGTCTATCTACTATCTGTGGATCTCCTAGATCAATAGAATACTTCTGAGAATCAACAAATATTATTGTATA
The DNA here is from genome assembly GCA_004027455.1 of Hydrochoerus hydrochaeris. Taxonomy (NCBI): domain Eukaryota; kingdom Metazoa; phylum Chordata; class Mammalia; order Rodentia; family Hydrochaeridae; genus Hydrochoerus; species Hydrochoerus hydrochaeris. The sequence goes on from PVLA01000771.1 coordinate 223,334, forward strand.
TTTTAGTTGTTCGTGCTTTCAAATTATCTTTAAAATAAAAATAGTAAAGGAAATATGTTTTAGAGAATTTTACAGAGTAATGAGTATCATAAAGATGAAGGCAAAAGAAAGAAAGAACGAGAGCAGTGATTAGAAGTGACTCAGGAACAGTGGCTCTGTGCTACTCCTAGGCCTTTGGTGTTCTTTCTCTTTTAGTGATCACAGCTCTGTGGGACAGGCATGGACACCATTGCCATTTTCTATCTAAGATCGTCAAGCTTAAGCTACATCCTCAGAATCAGACAACTCCAGGTAATCCAAGTCACCACCAAGAAATATGATACTCAGACATTAAATTTACACATTAGTTGGGTTGAGTTCTGTTCTCCTGTACATTATTTTCTAAATAAATGTGTAATTTTCATTTTGATTTCCATTTTGCTCTAATCTAGTTTTCAAGTCCATTAATTTTATCATACATTGTCGACTCCTTTGATTTGTTTTTCTTTTGAAAAATTAATTCATTTTAAATTTTAGAATAGTTTTAGACATACAGAAACCCTACAAAGGTAGTACAGAGAGTTTTCACTTTTCATATACTGCTATCAGTCTTTCCTCTATTTAACATCATAAATTTGTATATTTTTTCATAAGCAACGAACCAATATGATGCATAGTGTTAACCTAAACCTATATTTTATTCACATTTTCTAAGATTTCATCTAATGTCTTTATTTCTGTCCCAGAACCATATTCAGCATGTCACATTACAGTTAGTCACTGTGTCTTGTGTTCCTTTAGATTGTGAGTTAATCGGTTTTTCTCTGAGTTCAGTCAGCTTGGCTGTATTGATGAGTGCTCTATTGTGGAGTGTTACTCAGTTAGGATTTATCCGATGTTTGTCTCAGTCTTAGACTAAGTTTGTGAAATTAGGAAGGCTGCAGAAGTGAAACACTGTGCTCAGTTTATCCCAGTGGGGTGTACCCTATCAGCAAGACCTGCTGAAAACTAATCGTGATCACTGATGGAGGCAGTGTTTGCCAGGTTTCTCTACGGTGCAGGCTCCTTCCTTTTTATTATAATCTTTGGAAGAGATTTGTGATATTTAACTCACACTTTAAGAGTGCTGAGTTGCCTTTAAAACAGAATAGATAAATTATTTTGGCAGGTTTTTTTTTTTTACAACACATTAAACTATTCTTATTTATTTATTTCTACTAGCATGGAATGCTTGGAGTTATAATCTAATATCAATTTATTTTATTACTCAACTAATTCCAGAGTTGACCACTGCAAACTTTCTTGTGTCCTTTGAAGTGACTGGTTTTGTGTGTGTGTGTGTGTGCAAGTGATGTGCTTACAACTGCCTTAGTTTCTAACACCAAAATACATAGATTAAAATACAGAAAATGTGTTAAAACTAAAGAGGCTCCTAATTTGCTGTAAACTCCTAGCTCTCCAGAGAAATTTGACAATTGGTAACTTTATTACCATACAATTATTTCTTGGTGACATATTGTTGTGCTAAAAAGCACAGAACATAAAATTTATCATTTTAAACCTTCTTAAGTGTGCAGCACATATTGTTAACTAAGTATATATTGTGCAATGAATCTCTAAAGCTTTCTCATCTTGCAAAACTGAAACTTTATATTCATTGAACAAATCCCCTATTTTAAACCCTGTTCCTGATAACTACATGTAGCTTTGTATTCCAATACATTGACATAGGTGTCTCAAATAAGTAGAATAATGCACTGTAATTTTCATGACAGGTTTATTTTACCTAGCATAATGTCTTTATTTTGCCTAGCATAATGTCCAAGTTTTAGCATATGACAGGATTTCATTTTTTTAGGATTTAATAAATTTCTGCTATATATATGTATATATACCTCACATTTTCTTTATCCACTTATTAACAGCAATTAAGATTGCTTTTGCTTCCTGAATGCCATGAACAATGCTGCAGTGAACAATGGTATATGAATAATTCTTTGGGATGTAGATACAAGCACAGGTGTGTTATAGTAATTCTATTTCTAATTTTTTGAAGAACTTTCACATTGTTTTCAATCCTAATTACATCATATTACATTCTCATAAGCTTCTTAGTACTTCACATCCACAGCGGTGCATGTAATTTTGTTTTGTTTGTTTTTTGATAATGGCCATCCTAATTACTGTGAGGTGATAGCTCAATGTGACTTCGAGTTGCATTTCTCTGGTAATTATGGATGCCAACCATTTTTGCATATGCTTAATGGCTATTTTTGTGCATTCTTTAGAGACATGTTTATACACATGCTTTCCTCATTTTTAAAATGAGTTATTTGGTTTTTCATTTATTCAAAATCCTCTCTTTTAGCTACTTTGAAATATACAGTGCATTACTGTTAATTATAGTCACCCTGTGCCACTGGACACTAGAACTCATTTCTCCTGTCTACCTGCTTTCTGTGTGCCCCTTGACCAACCTCTTTTCCTTCCCCCACTCCAATCCCATGCTTCACATTCTCTGGTAAAACACCATTCTCCCTTCTGCTTATATGAAAAACATGAATTAATTCTGTTTTAAAGGGAGAGTTTGAGAGACAGTTTGTCTTTCTCTGTTCTGGCATGTGAAAATAGCATTCCTCCCCTCTTTAAAAAAAATATATATATATATAATATCTATCTTGAAACAGAGCAGCCCTCATCTAACACCAGGACTGCAGTGCCTTGATCTTGAACTTTGCAGCCTACTGTTCTTTATAAGTTGCTCAGTTTGTGAGTTTGATCCCCGGTACTGCAAAAAAAAAAAAAAAAAAATTACTCAGTTTGCTGCATTCTGCTCTATGAACCCAATCAGACTAAGACAAGAATATTATATAAATATATCCTATAAAAATGGTAGCTATTGTTTTCATTACTTTTCCAGGAGAGGATCAATTATGTACTAAATACAAATGGCGAGGAAATAAATTGATTTGCTTTAAAGGATTATAACAGATTTTTCAATTCAGGCATGGTGCTCTGAATATTTAGACTAATCATGTGATAAATACTAAAGAGTCACCAACTTCACCAACTTGGCAAACTTGGGCCAAGTTCAGTCTACCACCTGCTTTTGTAAATAAAGTTTTATTGGAACATATCCACCCTCATTCATTTACATGTGTATTACTTTTCTTGTACTTCAGTGGCAGAGTTAATGGCTCTAACAGAACTCTTATGACTCACAGCTTTAAAATATTTACTAGCTAACCGTATATAAGAAATCTATTGCCTTGACCTTAGTTAGAACATTTTATATTGAATATTTTATTATATTATGAACTCATCCTGAAATAGAATAAATTATAAACCATTATCAAAACATAGAAATTCAGCATATTGCAGATACAAGTTGCATAGCACATAAAAATTTTAGCATGCCACAGATTTGGCAGACATTAAGTCCAAGGGAACCATTATAAGGCTTTCCTATAATACTACTTTTCTATGACAATATTTTATTGTTTAGAAGTTGACAATATACTGAAAAAAATTTCATTATGTAGGATATTGTCTTAGCATATGCCTACTATTTACAGTGACTTTAAATTATTGATCTTTTTTAAACCTATAAAACTTAAGGACATACAAATTCAGTAATATAATGGACTTTTCTTTCTAGTTGATTCCCTAAAACACTTTAGGGGGGGAAAATCCACTCTATGTGATTGTTTGAGAAGCAAATCACAAATCTCCAACTCACTCATGAAAGTGTCAACTTGGAGCTTGAACAAGCACTCAGCATAGTCTCAGGAATTTATATGAATATTGGTGCAGACAAAGTTGTTTCTTCTATATGAGACCATAATTTGTAAAGACAACACCAAGATTGGGCTTCCTATAATAATGCCTGCCTGAGGTTGAAGTTACCCATAGAACAAGAAGCATATAGATTATTAAGGGGACAAGAATCTAATGCAACTATAAAAATCTCTGTAACAACCATGTCCAAATTCCTTGAACTCTCCAGTTATATCTTTAGACAAATTCCATTATTTTAATTAAGGTAGTTGACTTAGGTCTCTACTTGTTGCAATTTAAAAACACCTGGTTAATCCAGAGTTCGAGACAAATTTGTGTTCTGTGCTTTCTATGTTATTTTTTATACGTATTACTTTGCTAATTTCTCTACACCTAAAACTTAATTATTCCTTCCCAATGATAGGTAATATCTTTACATCAGAACATAAGAGAATAACTAAATGATGTGAAATATTTAAAAAGATTTATCATAACATCTTGCATGTTGTGGGACCCTAAAATACAAATTTAGACAGTTGATTTTAAAATGTGCTCATGAAGTTCTTATAATTAACTTAGAGTTGGAAATCTGCTCAGAAATTTCAAATAGTATGAACGAGGGTGTGACCAGAATTTCCTGGTCTCATAAGTGTAGTATGGAATCTCCATAAATAGAATGTAGTATATCAGTTCTAGATTTGAAATCATGTTCATTCACCCAGAGAAATAGTGGTATGCTGTGCTAGTTTCTTAATTTGAAATCATGAATAAGTATGCGAGCATATTCTTAGTTCTAAACCTTTGCTAAAGGAATGTTTTAGTTGAATTCATGCTGCTATTACAGATTCCTGAGACTGGATAATTTATAATGTACAAATATTTAATGGCTAATACTATTAGGGATTGAAAGTTCAAGATTGAGGGACTTTGATCTTCATTCTCACATTCTGAAAGGGAAGACAGGCCAAAAAAGAGAATGGGTAAAAGAGAAAGAATAGGGAAGCATACACATCCTTTTGCAAAGAATTAACTCTCAGAATAATAGCATTAAACCATTCGTGAGGAATCATGGTTGATTCATTTCTTGCAGTTCCAGTCTTAACCCTGTTCCATTGGTGACTGAGCTTTCAAAACATGCTTCTGTTGTGGGGCACAGTCAAAGCATAGAAGTTACCAAAGCAGGATCTTCAAATATCACCTCTAAGCTTGAAGAACCTATAATTTAGTTTGAAAGATGCAATGTCTGTATACAATAATCAAATGAATTCAATAGAATGAAAGGTTGTCTATATGACCTAATTTCAATCACCCTTAAGAAAATTTCTGTTTCAAACAAAATTCTGACAAACATGACCAAACGTTGCCTTGGTAGCTTTACTTCTACAGAGCTAAGACCTTAAATGTCAATGATCCATGCTAACTTACTTGCTCATTAAAATAGGCCACTGATGAGAAATATTCCTACTTATAAAATTGTAGGGGGCAAGAGAGGAATAAAAAAGTTATGCCAAGAACGACTAATTTAAATCACAGTTTTATTTGAAGAAGATACAATAACCACAATAAAGCAAGGCCAAATACCAGTCAGTCTATAAAATAGGACTCTTACAGCAATTTGTATTTTAAAAAAAGAAAGTCCAAAAAAGTCTAATAAGCAATGAAAATTAATCAAGCCTTGGTGAAAAGATAGCCAAATAAATAAAACCAAAGCATTACTCTAGGGAAGACAAAGAAATTCCAACAATTCTAACTCATGTTCCCCAAAAGCTGACCTACTTCCAGAGCAGTCATTTTTCTCTGAAAAGTAACCAGATGGTACAGAACATATTCCGAAGGTTTAAAACTCACCTGAGGAACTGAAGAACATGGTTTTATTGAGGATGGAGATTCTCCAGCAAGACGCTATCAGAGAGTTTTGAGATTTTGCAGAGTCCCTGAGCCACTAATGCAAAGCCCAGAGCTCCCTTAAGTTTTCTGTCCTCAGAAAGCCAAGGCCTCCTGCCAAATCCTGTCAACTTGTTATCATAAGGAGAGACTGACACTTCTGGGGAAACCAAGTTAACCTACAAAAATTTTAAGGGATTCTGCTGATCCTTTCTTGAAATTCTACAGAACAAAAAAGCAGTGGCAGAAACTATTGCTGCAAGTTTTACTAGGCATGCATGGGAAATCTAGGCATAGGGCACTTGCAACTAACTTCCCAGGACCACATGGTAAAGGAAAAAGAAACGATGATGTTATTAAGAATTACTGCTGAGGTACTAAAAGACAATGCTTCTCAAGCAGTCCATTTTTGTTTTGGGCTCAGGAGAATTTCTCATCAATTTCTTTTCCTGCCTTTTGTTGCCATTACATGTAGGGATCTACTTTTGTACCATTCTGGACTTTAAGTGCTGTGTTCTACTCATTTTAAGAAAGAGAGAAAAATCCCCGAACTTGTATGTACATTTTTTTTGCCTCTCTCTTGTGAAATGGCTCTAGTAAGATACTAAAACATGGACATCATTCATTAATACAGTCTCATAATATGTCATACAGATATATCTTGATTGAAAATAAATTCCTGTCAAAATAGAAAGTTAAGTAACAGAGCTAGGAATAGGAATATAAACATTATTATGAATAATTTTTATTCAAAATTGGGTACAAAATAGTTTAAGGAATAAAGATAATAGTAAGGTAGAGTCAGGTAAAGTAGAAAATAAATTAAACATATGACGAATGTGCTAAAGCCTTTTTAACATATGAATAGCTATATTGATTTAGGTTAAAAGATATTCAGCTTTCCTAGCTTTCTCATCATCAATGATTTTGTAACCATCATTTGAAATTCACCATAAAGATTCAGGTTCCTATGATTTCTTTTCCATTGGTTGATATTTACTTTGGCAACAAACTTAACATAAGATATGCCTTCTGAGCATTTATTGTAATACTTCTGAATATTTATTGTAATAAACCACTTTATATCTGTTAGGAGACCATTAGCTAAAATCCAAAGACAAGAAGTCTTGATGAGGATGTAGAAACATTGGGAATTTGCAGACTGAATGGAAATGCATAGTGATGCAAAATGGTGTAGCCTGCTTGTTCATTGATACTTGAGTGGATAATGAAAATATGATAGATACATAAAATGGAATATTAGTCATCCTGTGAAAAGAGGAAATCCAGCCATATGTGACAATCTGCACAAATTACTTGGCAAAGGTGCTAAATGAAATGAATCTGTGCATCATTTTTGTTGTTGTTTTGTTTCGTTAATTTTCTTGTTTTGAGATAGAGAGTCTCACCATATTATCCAGGCTAGCCTTGAACTCACAATCTTTCTCTTGCCGTGGCTTTAGCTGGGTTTAAATGTGCACACCACTTCATCTGGCACTTTATTAGCCATACTGAGTTTCCTTTTGTTTAAAACACACATGTTTTACATTCACAGAATTCATGCTATTATACTAATGCCATGTGAGCAAGAATGAAAGTGTTGGAGTTACTTTCCTACAATAATAAGTTGAAATAAGCTACACATGTGCATTCTGTTGTTTATACTTACTCTTACTTAGAGTCCTGTGCCTGAAAGAGAGTTAACTGTCTGGTTGGTTGGTATGTGTGTTAGTTAACTTTTCTTGAACATTGTGTAAAGTATTGCATTTAAAGTTGCTTTACCTCATTAATCCTTGAGTTTAGGATAATTACTATCCCCTTTTTACAGATGAAATAATTAAAGATTATTCAGGCTTCTGAATTCATTCAATGTGTCATCCAGATTTGAGTATCTGCCTAAACATCTGATTTGAGCTGCTCTGAAAGCTGCTGTGCTTGTCTTTCAGTCATGAGGATTGGTCTGTTTGTGGTAAATTAATGACTGAGTGATACTTCCACAACTGTGTCAAGGCCTCATGGTGGTTGAAACATGTGTTTTTACTACTTGGATTTGGATTTCAGCATTTGGTTTCATTTGGCCATAGGGATGTTAACAGAAATGAAGGTGGAAGAGCCTTGAATTATATTCATGGATAATGCTTGTAACATTTTGCTTTAATGATCTTCCAAGTGAATAGTATACACTGCATTGCCTTAACCAGTTTAATCTAGAGCTGATCCATGTCACCACCACCTAGGGCCAAATCCAACTGGCCTGCACCATAATCAGACCTTCACACCTAAGCCCAGCCTGTGTAAGCTGAGCTACTTACTGTTTGAGGTCATTGAATTTGAGGGTGATTTGTGACACAACATCATTGTGATAGTAGCTGATACTGCTATTGCCACCCACTCTCGCTGTCACCATCGCAGATGAAAAGTTGATAATAGAGTGGTTGTTCCAAAGCTATTCTGTAGCTTAAGGACATAATATCATGATGCCTGCTACAAGTTCAAAGCTGCCTTTATGTATCCTTTCCTGAGTTTTCTCTATTGCTTCTGGGTCCAAGTTGTCTTGAAAATTAATGGGTTCCTATACCCCACATTTGCATGACTGCATAGGGATAAACCTTGACCACTGAATGGGAAATTGAAGTGGAAACATAATTTCTCTCTCTCTTTCTGCCTCTCTGAAGGATAAATTAAAGACAGGGGGTAGGGAGAGAGAGAGAGAGAGAGAGAGAGAGAGAGAGAGAGAGAGAGAGAGAGAGAGAATATTAGCTTATGGTGTGACTTTTTGAAGATATCCTAGGAAATCAAGGTATCAGCATAGCTACAGCCAGCTCTATGTGGCATTTTGCCTTTTATTTTTTAACAAATCTGGGCTGAAACAGAAAGACTATTGCCTGCAAGTTCAGAAAATAAGTGCAAGACTTAGTACCCAAGATTTGTTCTAAAATACAATACTAAAAGACTATATTGTATCATATTATTTTAAATTGTTTTAAGCTGAAAATAAAATGAAAACTACTTTCCACTAGTCTAGTTATTAATCATTATCAGATTGACAAGACTGGATATAACAAATTCAAAGACAATTTTAAGTGAGTTTTTTTTCCTTTCTTAGTATTTGTAAGTCATAAATATCCCAGTAAAGGAATTTTGAAGTTCAAAGACTTTCTGCCAGTTGATTTTTTCTATCAAAAATAAAGGATTATAATTGAACAAATTTGATCACTTTTTCTGGAGTTAGTAGAATTTTGTGCTTTGGGGGGGTTTAAGATTCACTTATCACATCAATGACTTCAAAAGGATTCTCTTAGATATGTCTTATAAATGAAACTCAAAATTCAACTATTTGCAGGTAAAGTCATCATGTTAAGAAATTCTTCTGGCAGAAAATAAATGCGAGAGATAGAAGATGGTGAAGGAGAGTGCTGACCATGTATTAGATGAAGGCACTCATCTTCTTCCTGTAGCGTACACATTCTTCATGAAAGTGTTATGCTAGGACAGGGTTAATGCAGTTATTCTGAGTTTGGGATGGTTTACTGTCTTCATGAGGAAAACGAGAAGGGAAAAATTCATCATGTATTGCTTCATAGTGATGTTAGCCTAGCTGATCTTACTCCATGTTTCCTGATCCTGGCTGCAAATCTGGACCCTGTGAAAAGTTTTTGAAATGCAGATTCCTTGGCTCTGGTACAGACTCTCCAGAGCAGAGGGAAAACAAAATCACATGCACAGTCTACCTAGGATGGGGGATTGGAGATTATGGGGGAAACAAAAATATATTTCTGTTTTTCTGTCAATGTTTGAGTGTTCACTTTTTATGCTTTGATTTTGTAACTTGAACAACTATTTCTAAAAGGACAATATGTAACATATCAACTAGTAATTTCTTAATGTTAGTATTTTTCCTTGAAATTCTGTATTACTTCTACCATTTTTTGTTTTGTCTTTCTTTCTTTTTTCTTTAAATAAATTTTAAAAATTAAAAAAAAAATTCACATGGTGAATTTTCTTACTCCAAAAAAGCCTAATTTTTGGAGTAAGATATTATATATACACAGTTACATAATTTTTGGTTCCATCAAAGTTTGAGCACATTTTGTTTGGGATTGTTTTCATTTTGCTTTTATAGTATCAACTTCTCAGTTGCACTGAAGGAAATTTAAAAAAAGAATTAAATCTGTGATTTTAAAGACAACTCACCTTATTTCGGGAGGAATTAAGCTTGATAATATGAAGTGATGCTTAATATTTCTTTTAATGAGAGTAACTTAATTTAATGTGCATATTAAATGACAGGTATTATGGTAAGTATAAGTAAGCTCAATAATTAAATAATTGGGGCTGGGGATTTAGCTCAGTGGTGTAAATGCCTGCCTGGAAAGCACAACGCCATGAGTTCAATCCCCAGGACCAATAATAATAATAATAATAATAAAATAATTTATAGCTATAATCACTAGGTTTCATGACTTTGAAATTAAAAACACTTGAAAGGAGCTACAGTATCAAAATGAAGTAATAGTATTCTTTTCAGAATTTATATGTGATCAAATAACAGTGCAGTTTTGGGTTTTTGGGTGGGCTTTTTCTCCTTAAAATAGAAGATAGATTTTTCTTGTGGTACTGTACAGTGTGTAGAACTGTTATTTTTTACAGTTCTATCATTTGAAAAGTAAATTATAATCTCAGTTTTAAAATATATTGAAACACTTGTTTTCATAATCACAGACCAACAAAAATACTTATAAAAACAATATTTTTACAAATATGTTGCCATAGTGGTCAGTTCATTTTATTTTTAGAGGGATTTGCCATTCTAAACCGTTCACTGAAACACTGCATCCTGTATCATTGGTCATCTGTGATACCTTATGTGTGGTGTTCTAGTCCACCAAATGATTGTTTTGGGCGAACATCAAAGCTACTTGCTAATTTTGTTTTACCCATGGAAAGTAAATGAAAAACCTCTCCCTTACACATCTGGTGCCATTTCTGAACTAGACCATAAATGAGTAAATTAAAATTTTCACACATTCTCTGCTACATTAGATTGAACGTGGAAGACAGTTTGAAATATTGGGTTGCATGTTTGCAATAAAATGTCAGCTAAATGTGTAGTTGTCTATATTTTGCATCACATTGACAACAACTGAGGCAAATATTCTAAAATAGTTAGGAAATTTCCCAAGTAAAATATGAAGATCCTTTTCCTGTTCCCTATATGATAAAACTTTTTCAAAAGTTTAACTTATATGATATTTAAATTTTGAAAGCTTCATTTTCCTAAAGAAAAGACACTATTACTATTTTAAAATTACACTGACTCCCAGTGATGCACATGATTACATTTTTGTGAAATATGCCTTGCCATACGTTCTGCATTTACAATGACTTAACATTGCCTTATTTTCTGACTCATACACTCAAAACATTAATTTCTTCCAGAAAGCAGAAATTCTCAATGGTCAAGCTGTGAAATTTATGTGGAAAAGGCTTCCTTTGCATCTTTTCCAAGTCAAGAGAGAGCTGTCATTATTCAACGTGGTATTTGCTGGATGTTCACTTGCAGACATTTTTTGTTGTTGTTACTGTTAGATTGAGAGTTTTCTTTGTGATTTTAAATTTCTAAGAATTCTACTGTGTGTGTTCACTGAGTTCTCCATATCATCCTCACCCACTCTCTTCGACACCCCAACTTAGAAAATCTTTGTCTTTTCACCATCATAGGACAATTCTGCTCTTCTCTTCAGAGGTATTCAATTTTTTTTCAATTTTCTCTGATTCCACAACTCTCTAGTGTCTATTTAAGCATGATGTCTTACATTTATCTCATGTTTTCTAGTTATTGCAGAAGGATCATTGCTTGTTGTGACCCAATTCATCTTATTCAGTAGTGGACTCCATCTTAATATTTTAAAATTCCTATATCATTTAATCATTTATAATCTATCAGCATCTAGTTTAAATTCCAAAAGAGCAGATTTTCATGTGTTTATTCATTGGAATAAGTTTCTTTCTTTTACTGAAGAATTTTAGAAAAAATACATATGTGACATTATCTATTCTTCTTTTACTTTTTTATTGCTTTCTCTTTTTGGCTTTCTTTGTATTCCCATTTTTTAAAAAATCTCTTTTTGGTGTGACTTACATTTTCTTGATGAATAGCGCTGATGTAAAACACAAAATGACAACTTTTTCTTTCTGCTTTCACACACACAAAGGGTGACAGTTTTATATGTTTATTATACTTCCATTATCATCCCTGAAATATAATTATCATGCTTGTAGTGTTTTATGGATGTGTGCTTTAATTTTATATTTATTTTTTTCTTATAGACACTTCAATTAATATAAACCATATCTATATTGTTAACATGTTATCCTTCTTATATTTTTCAGAATTGTCATTTTTATCAGTCTTGAATCATATTTTGATAGAAAGATGAGCTCATCTCTTATATTTCAGCCCAGAATTCCACTCAAAGCATTTAATTTATCAAATGGTCTTAAACCTAAGTTCTCCTTTTGTCACAGACATGAACACTCTGGAACATGCCAGTCAGGTGGGCAGTCTTTAGATAACAGGGGTCAATAGGAGCCTCTGCTGAGAAAATCTGCTGATTTCTTAGAGTCAAAGTGAAAAACCTGGAAGGATGCTTGTCCTCGAAAAGCACTTGTAATATATGAAACGTTCATGTAACTAAATGCATGGGTGAATTAAAATGATTTTTTACTGATATCTAAAGCTAGAATATATCCCAGAGTTTACCCTATTTCTGTGTTACTGAAAAATTTAAATATTAGAATTCAGTTTTGTCATATCAGACTGTCTTAAACATGAATGGTATGCTTGATGAATATTTACTGATTTGATTTGAAATTAACCAAATCTCCTGGATACTTTCTTATAATAAATTAGATAGCTTTACAAGTGTAGCCAAATAAGCAAAATGTTAATCTTCTTTGATAATTATGCTCACTCATTTCATTGATTCAAAAATACTAAGTAGCTATCAGGAAAATTTGTTCAAGCTATTTTAGTAGTAAGCAAAATAATAATGTCCTTAACTATTTAGTGTCTGGGGGGTAGACAGGCGTCAGTCACAGAAACACTATAATTAGGTAACAATTCAAAGTTTACTTCATCCTCTGGTGAAAGAATCCTTCCTGTTTCAGCAAGGATGAAATAAGGATGTCTAGTAAAGCAGAACCTAAAGTTACATGGATGAGAAACAAAATCCCCTCAAGAAGATTACTTAAGAGTTGGTGCTGAAAATAAGTCCTCTTACTTGCATCCTCTGTGTTGTGGGTCTCAGCGTTCCGCTTAGAAGAAAAAGCCACGACGAGCACTAAGCCCGCTGGTCACCCCATCCCTGCACTAGTGCTTTGGTCCAACTCAGAAACATGCCAGCCTTTGGCTGCTGAAGCAGTGTACGGTAGGACGAATGGATTCTTTAGTTTGAAGCAGTGTCAGTGCAGGATGAAGCAATGATCACAGGATGATTAATCTGAGTCGCTTTGTGGACAGAAGAAACAAACCTATAGCTAGAATATGCATCAGTTCCAGTAAAGACAAATTTCTGTGCCTTCAAGAGCAGAAGGAATCACATGTAATCAACTTATCATGGAGAAGCTGAGTGGGTTGTTAAAGGGATGGTAGGAGAAGGAGGAATTGTGGTCAGATTTGCCTTCATTAAATTGGGCCTTCAGCAGCAGCAGTAGCCCATGATCAAGCTGCATAAGGAGAAAGAGCACACTGTTGTATATACGCACAGCCTCCATCCTGACCACCTTCCTTATTTCATTCATATGCCCATTGTGCCAACAGTAGGATTTCTACTCCCCACCGGGTAAGTGGGGTCAGTCCTCTGCTTTCTTGGGTCCTCTGCCTCAGTGGCTGCTTCTAGCCTGGTGTGGATATGGCATGCAAGGAAATAAGGTTTTTCTCACGGCTCCCTTTATTGATTTCTTGAGAACTCTCTTCAGGAAATGGGAATTCTTGTGCTGAACAAGAGAAATGATTCACTTTCAGAGCATGGGCTATTAATGAAGAAGGGGAGAGGATGTAAGAAGACCAACATGCTGAGTTCCTGATAGTTAGAGAAAGGCAGAAGTCCTCTGAGTTAAAAAATTCTGTGCCAGGGCTGAGGATTTAGCTCAGTGGCATAAGAACCTGCCTGTAAAGTGTGAGGTCGTAAGCTTGATCCCTGGTACCAAAATCAAACCAAAACCAAAACCAAAACCAAAACCAAAACCAAAACCAAAACCAAAACCAAAACCAAAACCGAAACCAAAACAAACAAAGAATTCTGTACCAGAGTGTGGTAGGAAGTTAGAAAAGAAAGACACGGTGCCTTCACTTCTCTGACAATTTAGTTCAGAACTGGGCCTATGTACCAGAAAGTACCGTAGCCTACTTATATCATCATCCAAATATTGTGAAGTCGTGTAAGTAGCAGGAGTGATCCAGTATTTTCCTGCATTAAATCAATACCTCAATTACTTTGACCTCTTAAGGAATAAGTCTTTTCAAATGGATTTGCATATATATTTATTTCAATGACAAGAGAAAAATTGCAAGTTTTAATGACAGACAAACCAAATTTAGATTTTATTTGTTATTTCTCAACAATATTTAAATTATCTGAAGCAACTAATAAAGAGACAGTTATAAAAGTAGAGAATTGCTAAGTGCTAATAGATATTATTAGTTTTATTTATCATAGCCCTAAAGAAATTTCAAAGTCGATTAATTAGTTCCACAATTGGTGCCATATATTCTTAAATGAAAACATCCTGAAGCAATTGAAAGATAAATATTATTTTTCTAAAGAATTAGATTAAATGTCACTATTTACATGTTGTGTACTGACATTTCCAAAAGAGACATATTTGGCCTGAAGGTTCCCAGAAAACAAGACCTTTAGATTATTTGTTTTATACTCATCTATTCTCTTGGTCAAATCAGGTCTGTGTTAGTTGCTTCTACTTTCTCAAGGGTAGTTAATTTATCAGGCCAGATAGACTGAGCTCAATGCTGACTTTTAAAATTAAGGAAGGAACTTAATGTTCTTTCTTTGCAAAGTAATTCTTACATCAGTATTTCAGTCATCCACCCAGGTTATGCAAAGCTGCAGTTTAAAATTCTCAACACACTATTGCTTAGACATTTTATGACCCCAAGCACTGTGGATAGTTCACTTATTAACCAAAGACAGTGTTTAATCTCTTGTGGTTCTCACTAGGAAGATACCTTCTAACTTGTCAACCTCACATACATTCAGAGACTTTGAGAATTTTTTCAAAGAAGATTTCCAGAGATGTATTATAAGAGCCAACCACTCTGTCAAGGTGGGAATTACTCTAGTTTGAACACAAACATGCACACACATACACACACACACTCCTCACACACTGCAAACTGCAAAAGAGTAGTAAATGTTCTTTATATACAACATTTGACTGTTACGTTTTTAAGGTCATGGAATGTAAAATATAGTCAAGTCACAAAATATTATTAAAAAATTTTAACTAATAAAGTTCTATTTGCAGAGACCAGAAAGTTCTTGAACAGATTTCAGCAGAAATGGATTTATTTGAATATTTAGACAAAAATACTGAGACATTTTTAAGCAAAATTTTAAAATTGCATGTTAGACTTTTAAATATTTTTATTTTAATTGAAAAAATAATTGTACAAGTTTCTGTCGTGCAATGTGCTATTTTAATAAAGTATACCTCATGAAATGAACAAATCAAGGTAATTAGATATTCATTTCCTCAAATATTTTTCATTTTTATGGCAAGAATACTTAAAATTCCCTCTTCTAGTTATTTTGAGATGTATAACACCTTATTGTTAACTATAAACACCCTACTAACAAAGAGAGTGCCCAAACGGAGTCTGCCTTTTGTAGTGGCATCTTTGTTCCTATTGACCAACCTCTTCCCATTCCTCCATTTTGTTTACTCTCCCTACTCTGGTAACTACTATTGTAGACATCATTTCTATGACAGCTACTACTTTGGATTCTATTTATGAATAAAGTAATGCAGTAGTTTTTGTGTGGTTTGCTTTGCTTTGCATAGTGTCCTCAAGTTTATCTATGTTATCCAAAATGTCAGAACTTTATATTTTATGCCTGAATCACATTTCTTTGTATATATACCAAATTTTCTTGCTCATTCTCTATTGGGCTCTTAGACTGATTCCATGTCAAAGTTACTGTATGTAGTGCTGTATTAAACTTAAGAGTAGAGACATCTTATCTAGTTGTATGCTATATAAACTGATTGAGAAATGTTTTAAAATTTTTAAAAATCATAGGCAAAGCATACCCCAAAAAACACAGATAAAAAAAATTAGTGGAAGACTTGTAACTTACCAAAAAATAATTCAGGCCATATAATTTTCAATGTTTCCATAAAACTTTTTGCAAATCACAAAGTAAAATAAATATTATTCATATACTCATAGCTAGGACTATAGATGACCCAAAAATCCTCATAGGAAAGGGGAAATTAGTTGCCAAGACCAGAAGAGTTGTATTTAGAATGCACTCCAGGGCTTAAAGTTAGGTGGAGGCTCTAAAGCAAATGAGGTGTTGGAGGTCTACATGGTAAAAAATAAATTATATCTACCCACTCTCTTCTCATTGAGAACATAGAGCATTAAACCTCAGGAACAGAACAGAGCCACTAGGAGTCATAAGAAAGGGGCTTCAAAATGGGTGAGACCAAAAGTGATGGTCTTGGGAAGTCATCACCCAAAAAAAAACAGTTTTAGAAAGAGCTGTTGGTAATGAAAAAGATGGATGCAGATAAGAAGGACTGTATTAAGTCATATGTATAGTACTCTAGCAAAAGATGGGGCAAATGTATAGCAATCAGAAAGTAAAATAGTTAGGGAATGTTATCTCAATGATGGACCAGTTAGAATTTAGGCTATGTTTAGATTAAATTGGAGAAACACTAAGTGCTAAACAAAAGGACACATTCTACTGTTAATACTTACTATTTAGAAATATTTTATAGTGATTTTGGATTCCAATATTCCAAACACACAGCATAATTAATAGACACTACTCTACATTCAATACATAATGAATATATACATAAATCATAGATTTGTCTGCAAAAAAATAAAATAGGTATAAAAGTAAAGTAAAATATGGAAGTCCTAAAAATTTGAATAGTTTATTTCATCAAACATTATCCCTATAGTAGAAAATGGTACTTTCTCACATTCATATTGAATATTCATAAATGCAACTACATATACGTGCATATATATGTTTATATATTGTTAATTACTTTTTTCTTTTGTTGCTGGGACAAAATACTGAACACCCAAAATTAAGGAAAGAAAGGTTTATTTAGCTCACAGTTTGTGGAGGTTTCAGTCCATAATCAGCTGGTTCCCAGGCAGCACAATGTGGTAATGGGGCAACTGTTCAGAGTGACAGAGATCAGTAATAGCAACAAGAATAAGAAAGGAAGAGTGTGGAGAGAAGACTCTTTCTATCTCTTATATTGTATGTAGGCTACCCACCCCAGGTTGGGTGTAACGCTCATATCCATAATCCCAGTATTGAACCATGAATCAGTCACAAATTCTAGAAGACTTCCTCATTGACTGTATGAGGCTTTGGGAGAATATCCAGAGATAAACTATAACTTACATGTATATACAGAGAAATAAAATTAAAAATTTTAAAAGTATATTACCACTTTCCAATCATAATTCAACAAAATTAATAATTATTGACAAAACCAAAGCTAATCAAGCTCTGTAGTTATGTGTTGTGGATAATTATGTAAAGCACTAAGAAATGTTTTACTTCAAAAGTGTTAGTGGTGCATGTCAAAGAGACAAAAGCAACAGTAGAAATGCCTTCACTGGAAAAACCTGAGAAAATTTTATAATTTTAAAAATAAATAAAATGAGAGACTTCCAGACATTGCAGACGTCTAATTCTTCACTTGTTCTTCCATTGTATAAAATAGAATATTTGGGAGAATCTATGAATTTTCCGTTTTCGGTCACTGTACAATAGGCATGCTGTGATGGTTGTCCCCAAGACAAGGTAACAAATAAGTAATTCCCATGCTGGAGGCATGGCAGAAAGAGAAGGGATAAAAAGACATAAAGGCAGGCTGAGCTGAGAAAAAAGACAGAGATGATCTGAGAAACTTTCCCACAAACATAACAAGACAATGGTGGAGCCTGTATTTACCCCCACAGAGTCCAGCTACAGAGTCTGTGCTCATTGCTACTAGTCTGTCTTATAGCCTTACACTATGGCACATAGGGTCCAGTACTGTCAAGGTAAATAAAAAATGCAAAACTTACCTGAATTATTTCTTAGGACCCAAGACAATACCATTAAGACATGAACTGAAAAATCAGTTAACTTTGGAAATTTACAATTTTTGTTAATATCTCTTGGTTATAGACACATTGTTGTCATTAAAGGAAGCCAGTTTCTACATTACTGAAAGAGAATATTACAGTAGAATAACAAATTCCTATGGCTTGCAGATGATTTTATGTTTCATGAATAACACATTTAAAATTTCAAGATCTGAGGGTAAAATATTTATGCCTCTAGCTTATGTTAGAATGGGTTGCCAGACCCTATAATGTAGGCTAGCATAGCTCAAAAATGTGAATGGAGAATAAATGTGCACTGGTATACAGAGAGTCACTTGTGTTTGCTTTCTCAAGAATTTTACTAAAGAAACTTCAGAAAAATTCTAACATCAAGTTTGAACAGAGTTCAGATGTACAAGATGACAAAGTCTACATCAAAATTAAACAGGAGCCTAAAATAAAAAGGAAGTGAAATATTAGTGGAAACACTGAATAGCTACTTTCAAAAATCCTGTCACTTATGAAAGCAACAGGAACAGTAACAAAACACACCCGAATCAACTTTTTTGCAATGTTAAGAATTAATCAAAAGCTTGGAACAATTGGGTAGATTATCTGGAAAAAAATAGATGGCTTGCTATAAAAACAATGAGCCTTGAGGCATTTTAGGCGGTTCTAATTTTTTCTTCCATGACTTGATTCTCTAATAGTCTTGAAAACCAACAACCCTAATCATTGTGAAAGCAGCTGGTTGGAAGTCACTGGGAAAATGGAATGGAGTTGAAGGTCCTTTACAACACCAATCCCAGAAAACTGTCATTAAACGACATCTCTAGAAATTTAGTGGAACACTGGATTTGCCATGTCTATCTTCATTCGATCTGATGCAAAACTTATCTAGTGCTGACAACTTTTTCTGTGAGGCTGTTTGCCAAAGGACAAGAGTTGTAATTAGCATCATAATTGCCAGAAGTAGAGGTCAAGAACTGGGGAAACCACAGACTAATTAAGATATTTAAAAGGAAAATCTGGAGAAAGTTCATGTAGGACTGACTTTAAGGAAGTATCTACATGTTCCTGGGAATATGGAAGGATGGGCATATGCATAGGGCTAGGCCCTGCTCTGGGTTTTCCTTGTGCCTGGAAAAATACTGACACACTTTCATCCTGTATGGGACTAAGTCTAATGCTCAGTGCAAATAGGGAACAGAGGCTAAGACAAAGCAGTTAACCACCTGAGGGAGGACTCAGTGTATGTCTGAACACAAATTCAGGCACACTCCATACACACACACACATATGCACATACACATATGCACACACACATGCATAACTGCTCAAAAAGCTGAGATATATTCTTTAAAGGTTTTTTTGTTCATTTTGGTGGTTGCTTTTTTTTTGTGGTACTGGAAATTGAACTCAGAGCCTTGTGCATGCTAGGCAAGCACTCTGCCACTGAGCCACATCCCCAGTCCTCTTCATAAATATTTGAGAACTTTTTTTCTCATCCACTAGAGGATCTAATCAAATAAAGGGTTTGTTTATTTGTTTGTTTGTTTTTGGTCACAACTGACAAAAAGTATAGAATTTTCCAGAAATGTTCCTAGATGAATAATATCTAATCCCAACAACAATAATTGCCAAGGAGGGAAAGTAATACCATAAAAAATATGTTAATTGTACTAATTTCAGGGAAAAATTATGAAACACAAAAGTAATAAGAAACAAAGGCCCATTTATAAGAGGAAGAAAATCTCTTTGAGGGAGCCCAGATGGAGGACTTACTAGGCAAAGATTCAGATATTTAAATTATTTTCAGAGAACTAAATGAAACCATGTTAAATAAAGTATATAATTATTCTTTTACCAAATATATAATATCAATAAAAGAAAGAAATAAGAACTTATAAAATCCTACAGTTGAAATGCCTGATAACTGAAATGAAAAAACTCACTAGTAGATTTAAGCAAGCAGAAGAAAGAGTAGATAAATATGAAGAAAAGTCCATTTTTATTGTCTGTTTTAAGGAATAGAAGAAAAAGACCAATGAATAATTAACAGTATTCAGAGATTTCATTAAATTCAGAACAAACAGAAATGAACCAAAGACTGATGAAGCAATATAGAAAATACTTTTTGAAGCACTAGACTTGTGACCTTAAGGGTGATACACATTTGAAAAGGAGACTATTTCCTTGTCAGATTCTGTCTAGCTCTCACCCATACCGTGGTATTCTGAGACCGAGGCATGAGTGCAGGAATTTTAGTGATAGGCCACATCAAGGCTCGACCCCCTCGAATTGTTTCACGAGCTGTAGACAGGAGGTATAAGTGGAAGCTGGACCAGTGGGAGAACAGTGGAGCTGACACAGACTAATTTGTGAAGCATACACTTGGAAGAACTATCAGAAATCAATGGCTAAATTTTATTTTGAGGATGTACTGGTATTTTATTTTTGGTAATAAATTTGATATGACTCATGTTATGTAATGAACTTGAGAAGGATTTACCTTATAATATAATCAGACCAGATGACCTAAAACATTTGGATACCATTTAGGAGACATAAAGTCCTCAGTACATTTCATTACTAACATCACAAGTGAAAGAAACCTCTGTTCAACCTTCAGTATTTTCGTGTGTAACAACTCCTCAATACACTCAGTATGGCATAGATGTGTTTATTATTTTGGAATAGAAGTACTTTTCCTTTCTTTTTTTTTTCTGTAAGGAAAATGGATTTTTATTTAAAATAAAAATAAAGTTTAGCTTATTACCTGTAATGTTAGAATAAAATGAAAGCAGTCTACATAAAAGATTCTTAAATTTATCCTTAAGAAGAGTTTTGAGTTCAGTGCTAATCACTGATGTACTTTAATCATTCATAAAAATATTGGTAATTTCCAGGCACATTCTTTTTTTATTTTTTTTTATTTAAAGAGATAAAAAACAGGAAAAAGGTAGAAATATTACAGAATTTCAAGAACAGAAGACAAACTGTAAGAAATCACTAGTTAATAAATTACATTTTGTTCTTTTAGAAATAGTTACTCAAGTTACAAAATTAAAGCACAAAAAGTGGACACTAAAGCAGTGAGAGTGCAAACAGATCTGTTCAACAATCCAACAAGAACCTAGAAATATGGTCATCAATCCCACACACCTAAACATACATGCAGCTATATCTTTTATAGTGCTTCTTATTTCCTCTTTTTTACAATAGCAATTAAACATTTTTAAAATTTTATTTAAAGAGAAAAAAAAGCAAAACAGAACAAAGGGTAGCAACAATACAGAATTCTAAAAGAAAGAAAGAAAAAGGAGAATGAGAAAAAGCCCCACTAAGAAATCAGTAATTTATAAATTATGTACTGTCATCCTGGATGTAGTTGTTCAACTTACAAAGTTAAAGGGTACATAGTAAATATTCAAACAGTCAGACTACAAACAGTTCTGCTCAAAGATCCAACAAAGATTCAGCAATATGGTCAGCTATTTTACACACTCAAACATACATGCAGTTATATCCCTTAGAGCACTTTCTTTTCCTCTTTTTTTTTTTTTTACAATAGCAATTACACATTTTGGTTTTATTACACTTATAGTTCTTATTAACTTTTTACACTAGAGACACAATATGATATTTGTAAATATGATTCTTATTTATTTCACTAATGAGGATAGTCTCAAGTTGTCTCCATTTGCCTAAGAAAGCCTCAAGATCATCCTTTTTTATTAGCTGAGTAATAGTCCATTGTACAAAAATGCCACATCTTTTTCATCCACTCTGCAGTTGATGGGCATCTTGGTTGTTTCCAGGATTTAGCTATCACAAATTGTGCTGCTATGAACATGGGTGTACATATATCACTGTGATATGAACTTTTCAGTTCTTCAGGGAAAATGCCCAGGAGGGGGATAGCTGGATTGAATTGGGCTTCCAATCCTAGTCTTCTGAGAATTCTCCATATGGATTTCCATAATGGTTGCACCAGTCTTCATTCCCACCAACAGTGGAGCAGTGTTCCTTTTTCCCCGAAGCCTCGCCAACATTTGTTATCAGTTGATTTCTTGATGGCAGCTATTCTTTCCGGAATAAGGTGGAATCTTAATGCTGTTTTAATTTGCATTTCTCGAATGACCAGTGATGGTGAACATTTCTTCATGTATTTATTTGCCATTTGTATATCTTTCTCTGAGAACTGTGTGTTCATCTCAGATGCCCACATTTGGAGAGGGTCTTTGAATTTGGGGAACTTGATATTTTTTAATTCTTTATATATTCTGGACACAAGTCCTTTGTCTGAGGGGTTGCTGGTTAAAATTCTTTCCCACTCTGTTGGTTTTCTTTTGACTCTGTTGGTGATTTCCTTCAAAGTGCAGAAACTTTTCAATAATGTGGGATCCCATTTGTTGATTCTTTGAAGTGTTTCCCGTGCAGTTTGCGTTTTGTTCATGAATTCTCTGCCTACCCCTATGTCTCCAAGACTTCTACCTACCTTGTCTTCCAGTAGATTTAGTGTTTCTGTTTTAATATTGAGGTCTTTGATCCATTTAGACTTTAGTTTTGTGCATGGTGATATGCATGGATCTAGTTTCAGTCTTCAGCAGGTAGGGAGCCAATTTTTCCAATACCATTTATTGAAGAGACTATCCTCCTTCCAGTGGACATATTTAGCCCCTTTGTCAAATATCAGGAGGCTGAGTGTCTTTGTAGTGCTTGCATCTTCTAATCTATTTCATTGATCTTCAGGTCTATTTCTTTGCCAGTACCAAGCTGATTTGATCACTGTGGCATTATAGTACTGTTTCAAGTCAGGAATTGAGATGCCTCCTGCCTTGCTTTTGTTGCCTAGAATTGCCTTTGCTATTCTAGGTTTCTTCTGTTTCCAAATGAATTTTAGGAGTGTTTTCTCTAGATCTGTGAGGTACGTTAATGGTATTTTGATTGGGATTGCGTTAAATCTGTATAACAGTTTTGGGAGTATGGCCATTTTCACTATGTTGGTTCTTTCTAAACAAGAGCAAGGAATGTCCTTCCATTTTCTAATATCCTCTTCAATCTCCTTTTTCAGCATAGTATAATTTTCAGCATATAGGTCTTTTACATTTTTAGTTAGGTTGATTCCTAAGTATTTCATTTTTTTACATGTTATTGTTGTAAAGGGCGATATTTCCATAATTTCTCTCTCAGTGAGTTTTTTGTGTACAAGAACGCTATTGATTTTTGAGCATTGACTTTGTATCCAGCTACACTGCTGACCTTGTTTATTACCTCTAGCAGTCTTTTAATGGAGTTTTTTGGGTCTTCTATATAGAGTATCATGTCACCGGCAAATAGCGATAATTTAACTTCTTCCTTTCCTATCTTTACTCCTTTGATTTCTCTCTCTTGTCAGATTGCCCTGGTTAGTATTTCCAGAACTATGTTGAAAAGGAGTGGTGAGAGTGGACATCCTTGCCTTGTTCCTGATTTTAAAGTGAAAGCTTTCAGTTTTTGTCCATTTAGTATAATGTTGGCTGTTGGTTTGTCATAGATGGCCTTTATAAGGTTGAGGTAGACGCCATGTATTCCAAGTTTCTGAAGGGTTTTTATCATGAACATGTGTTGGACTTTGTCGAAAGCTTTTTCTGCATCTATTGAGATGATCATGTGGTTTTTGTTTTTGGCTCTGTTGATGTAGTGTATTACATTTATTGATTTGTGTATGTTAAACCATCCCTGCATTCCTGGAATGAACCCCACTTGGTCATGATGTGTAATCTTCTTGATGATTTGCTGCATTCCATTTGCCAGTATTTTGTTAGGAATCTTTGCATCAATGTTCATTAGTGAGATTGGCCTATAGTTCTCTTTTTTGCTTGGATCTTTCTCTGGTTTTGGTATCAGAGTAATACTTGCCTCCAGGAATGATTTAGGGAGGATTGCTTTTTTCTCAATATCGTTGAAGAGTTTAAGGAGTACTGGCATCAAATCTTCTCTAAATTTCTTTTAGAATTCAGCTGTGAATCCATCAGGACCTGGGCTTTCCTTTGTTGGTAAGTTTTTAATTACATTTTCAATTTCAGTAGCTGATATTGGGTTGTTCAAAATTGCTATATCTTCTTGGTTGAGCTTTGGTAGTTCATATGTTTCTAGAAATCTGTCTATTTCCTCTGTGTGTTTCACTCTATGTGAGTAGAGATTTTCAAAGTAGATATTCATGATCTTTTGAATTTCCATGGGATCTGTAGTAATTTCTCCCTTTTCAGTTCTTATTGTGTAAATTTGGGTTTTTTTCTTTCTTTCTCTTGATAAGGTTAGCTAGGGGTTTGTCAATTTTGTTGATTCTCTCAAAAAACCAGCTTTTTGATTCATTAATTCTTTGTATTTTTTTTTTAGTTTCAATTGCATTGATTTCTGCTCTAATCTTTACAATTTCCTCTCTTCTATGAGTTTTGGGTTTAGCTTGCTCTTCTTTTTCTAGACACTTGAGATGGAGCATTAGGTTATTTGTGCTCATTCTGTTTTCTTGATATGACAGTTTATTGCTATATATTTCCCTCTTAAGACTGCTTTCATTGCATCCCACAGATTACAATATGTTGTTTCTATATTTTCATTGAATTGTAGGTATTGTTTTATTTCTTCCTTAATTTCATCTGTAGCCCACTGGTTGTTCAAAAGGTTGTTATTTAATTTCCATGTATTTATGTAAGTTTTACAATTTCTTTTGCCATGGATTTCCAATTTCAGTGCACTATGGTCAGATACTATGCATGGTATGATTTCAATACCTTTGCATTTACTTGAGAATGTTTTATGGGATAATATATGGTTTATTTTGGAGAATGTCCCATGTGCAGCTGAGAAGAATGTGTATTCTGATGTGGTTGGGTGGAACACTCTGTAAACATCTACTAAGTCCAATTGCTCACTGGTATGATTCAGTTCTGTTATTTCTTTGCTGACTTTTTATCTAGTTGATCTATCTCTTTGTGACAATGGGCTGTTAAGATCTCCTGTTGCAATTGTATTCTTGTGTATTTGGTTTTTCGTGTCCATTAGTATCTGTCTTATATAGTTGGGTGCTCCTGTATTTGGCGCATATATATTTATAATTGTTAGTTCTTCCTCTTGAATTTTACCACTAATAAGTATGTAGTGACCTTCTCTATCTCTTTTAATCATTTTAGGTTTGAAGTTCACATTGTCTGCAAATAGAATAGCTACCCCTGCTTTTTTCTGGGTTCCTGTTGCATGGAATACTCTTTTCTATCCTTTGACTTTTAATCTATGAGTTTCCTTTTGGGTCAGATGTGTTTCTTGTATATAGCATATTGTGGGGTCCTGTTTCTTGATCCATTCTGTCAATCTCTTTCTTTTTATAGGTGAGTTGAGGCCATTTATATTTATGGATATCACTGATATGTACTGCCTCGACTTTGCCATGTTATATTCCAGTTGTTTCTTTCTGCTTTTCCTCTTATTTAATTGCTTATCCTACCTGGTGGTTTCTTTCTGTTGTTGTTTTGGGGATTGTGGTCATTTTTATCTCTGTCTAGTATGTCTTTCAGTACTCTTTCTAGGGTTGGTTTGGTGGGCATGAATTTCTTTAGTTGTTCTTTGTCATGGAAGTATCTTGTTTCTCCATTAAATTTGAATGAAAGTTTTGCTGCATACATCAGTCTGGGTTGAAGGTTGTTTTCTTTCAGGGCTTGAAATACCTCACTCCAAGTTCTTCTTGACTTAAGGGTTTGTGCTGAAAAGTCTGCTGTGATTCTAAAGGGCTTTCCTTGATAAGAGAGTTGTGTCTTTTCTCTGACAGCTTTTAATATTCTGTTTTTATGCTGTATGTCTGAGATCTTAATTATTATGTGTCTGTGTGTGGATTTATGTTGATTGTGACTGTTTGGTGTTCTGTATGCCTCACTTATCTGCATATCAGATTCTTTCCCCATGTTTGGGAAATTTTCTGCTATTGTTTCTGTAAATACTTTACATGTGTCATTTGTCTGGACTCCTGTATCTTCACTAATGCCCATTATTCTTATATTGTTGCTCTTGGCATCATCATGAAGCTTCTGGATTGTCATTTCATGCTGCTTTGTTATTTTTAAAAGTTCTATCCTTTCCTGATCACTAACTGTGATCCTGTCCTCAAGGTCCGAAATCTTGTCCTCAGCTTCCTTTAGGCGGTTTTGCACAGTTTCAATAGAATTTTTTGTTTCTTGGATGTCTCTTTGAGTTTGTTTCATGAATTCTGCTTGTTTTCTATATTGTTCATTCAAAGTTTCAATCAGTTTCTCATGCTCATGTACTTTTTTCTCTAGTTCTTCTTTAGCTGCATTCAACAACTCCTTTACTAAAGTTGTTATTCCTATCTTTACATGGGAGACTACTTCTAATTTGATTTCCTCTATAGCCTGATGCAGTGGTTTTTTTTTTTTATTATTTCACTTGCTATCTTTTCAGAGATTCCCGGTGTGTTACTTTTGGGTCCTCTATTTCAATATCTCTTATACTTGCTTCTGGTGAACTACATGTATGAGACTGCATTTTGCTTTTTCATTTTGTCGTTTTCACTCTGCCTGGTGTTTTCTATGTGTAGGAGGGGATCACACACACTCTTTTCAGAAACACCAAAGTCTTACAGTTAGTTGGAGGGAGTTTTACTACTGGCCCTATTTATCCCCTGAACACCTCTATTTTAGGGGTATACTCACCACACTGATACAGTCAATCAGGTGTAGTCCAAAGTTCGCCACCTGGGAGCAAAGTTTCAAATTTTCTCACACTAACTGGATCCCGCTGAGATCTTCTGATGTTCCAGGTGGGAGGGCGGGCCCATCTGTAGCAGATCAGGGCAATTTTCAGTCTTGGGCGGGCCTCCTCGATGTTCCCGGTGGCAGGGCTGGCCCACGGTGGAGGTTCCAGGCAGCCTACCCCTGAGGAGGGCTTGTGCTGAGTACTTTTCCTTTCATAGGTATCTTCTGACTTATGAATAAAGACAATTTTTACAGGAAACAGAAGGGGATATTGCTTTCCTTTTAAAGTACTTTGCTAGTGACTATATTCAGTGTGTCTCTTGAGCATGCCTTAGCCATTCACTTTGATTGTGTTACCATGAAGAACTTTCAAGAGGCTAATATTTTCATTTTTTTATTATTGGAGATATACTCCTAAAAGAATAATACTTTGCAAAATGCTATATGTTACAACTAATTCAGAGTGCTCAGATTTGATGTGATTTTATCATCCATGTTTCACCCAAATATTGCATTTTAAAATACAGAAGTTACAGGAAAGGTAGATGGAATCATTATTTTATTATTATATAATTTTAATTGACCTAAGATGTCATGTTTCCAGGCTAGCTGTGCCTAGATGCTTCACATTATCATATTGAGACTGTTCCTTAAAGGAATAATATCAACCCCTCTTAGATTTGCTATCTTTATCTACTCCTCTAGCAGAAGGGATTATGTGTAGTGAGCAAAATAACTTGAATGACACAGGGTTGCTCGCAGACCCAAGAGCAGATGGGGAAGAAACAGATGTCTATCCATGTCACATTGTCATGCTGAGAGCACAGGTCTGGATGTCAGGGAGGCTTTCTAGTATTCTATTATCACTACCTCCATGGTGGGGGTACTTCTCTTCACTATTCTTCTTTTACACCCCACTAAGACTCAAAGATTTGAGTCTCTTTATTGAAGTGTGTTTGTGATACATAATAATTATGTTCATTTTGGAGGATATATGGAGGATATATATACATATATATGTATATATATCATATCTAGATGATTGTTAAACTTTCCTCCCTCTTCCCCTTTCCTCTTCTTTCTTTTCTTTCTTTCTTTCTTTCTTTCTTTCTTTCTTTCTTTCTTTCCTTTTCTTCTTTCTTTTCTTTCTTTCTTTCTTTCTTTCTTTCTTTCTTTCTTTCTTTCTTTCTGTAGCAGGGATCATATATACAAGTGGATTAAGAAAATGTTATATATATATATATATTTTCTTAATCCACTTGTCTCTTGATGAATGTCTGTGTTGCTTGCTGAGTGTAGCTATTGATAATTGAGCTGCTCTAAGCATGGATCTGCACATATCACTTTAGTATAATGCCTTTAACTCTTTGGGAAGCACACCCAGGAGGACTATAGCTGAGTCAAATGGAGTTTTAATCTTTAAGTTTTTTATTTTTTAAAAAAAAATTCTACTACAATCAGACACTTCAGTGGGCCATCCACACACGGCACCTGCCCTTGGCAGGCTTCCTCACGCTACTGCAGGATCTTCCCTTTGCTGCAGGTGTCTGCCCTAGACAAACCAGACTGGCACTGCCGAAGGATTGGAATTTGTGTTTCAAAGAATAGCGTTCCACAAATTTACTTTTGAACAGAAGAAGCTTGGACTAATAAAGGGGGAAGTCGGGTCCCTAGAGATGATAGAGTTAAGCAGATTTTTTTGTGGGGTGGTTGGGGTGGAGAAAATCTAGTGATCATGAGAGGGCTTGCACTTGCTTATTTATCTCCCCATTGTGCTCCTCCATCTGGTACCAAATTTATATTATAGTGAATACACTCTCTTTCAACAAATGAATGAGTTGAGTTAAATGGATGATTAGATAAAATAAATAAAATTAGTTCAGATAAAATAAATATGGTATCATATACCACTGGTGACTATCCATGTCTCTAAAGGTGTTTGTTATATAAATATTCAAATGTTGATTTAACTTTATTACTGCTTGAAAATCCCTCAAGTTAAAAATTAGGGACAAAAAAGAATTTATATGTCTATCCTTTTCTTAAGTTGTGTAAAATCACCAAATCATTTCTTGGTATGAATTCATTTCAATCTTATTTTAACACAATAAAAGTTAAATAATTTAACAATGTAATCAATTTTAATCTTTTTTGTTTTGAGACAACAATATTGTATAATAATCTAAATGAATTCTAAAATTCATCCAGGAATTTTATTTTTCAATTAGGATTTGTTTTCTTGTAATATACTAATTAGTTTAAAAAAACTATTTTTCTTTGGATTTGGCATTAACAAAATCATGAAAATGATGCAGAGAACATTTCTGCTCATAGAAATCTTAGGACTTCAGGCCACCTTATTCCTAAATTTTAAAAGTAACTTTAGTTCTTAATACTCTGACATAGCACATTCATTTCTGTCTAAAGTGCTTAGAAAGCTAGACACTGAAGATGCTGATCAGAAACACTGACTGGCTTGATGAGATGCTCTTCCATTACCACTAAGCGAAGTGGGCGATACCGAAGGTAACATTTAGTTGCTAGGTAACTCTGTAACATTCGGTGCCCCTAAGGACTTTCTTCCACTTGAGGACAAGTTGTGAAGAAATGCGTCAATCAATTCAACAATCAAAAGCCATTTCTTTAAAAAAGAGCCCATCTGATAAGGATAAATCTTGCAGGCATCCAGTGTAAGTTTGGTACACTTCTGTAGTTTTGTCCCATCTGCAAGTGTACACATGGTCACAGTATAAGCAATTCCTTTCATTTAATTATTTTCAAATCAGGAGACTTTTAAGTAACTAATCCAGTGCATTAACTTAACCCATCCTTAGCCATACACCATGACAAGTTCTACACATGTAGAGATAAAAAAGAAAATCCCAGAGAAGTTCACTCAGAGGCAGCTACGTTCTAAAGTCAGAAATACAAAGACGTATGAGCATTTCAAAATTTATCACACAGACAAAACACAACCACATGCAGAGTATAGAGGAATAACTGAAGAAGGAGTAATTGATTTTTATGAAGTGCCTGCTGTCTGAGCTTAGTTTTGAGGTAATTCTAGCATAAAAGTGGATACATACACTCCAGGCAGAGGAAGGTATTTGAAAAATTATCATTCTGTGATACAACAGATATTTGGATAAGCCATAGACAGTGAGGCATAATCTAGCATAAAGTTCAAAGGAAGAAACCAAAAGTTAAACCTAGGTGCATCAGCTTCTGTCCCAAGGACTGTTCCAAACAGGGAGGACCCTAGCACATTTTATCTTGGGAGGAACTTGGTGGCTGAGATTAGTGAGGGTTTCAATAGGGAAAAGACTCACTATACCTTCTTTATGAAATATTTTATTGAGTTTTGTTAAAACAACATTTATTGAGATAATTTTTTTCTGTCCTGTTACCCTATTGCTCTTACTGGCACATTCAATACAAGATCTAAAAAAGCGGTGTTGGAGGATATTATTGTTTGTTAACTACTATCAAGAAAGAGTTACAAATGTTTCACCTGTAAGTACGATGTTTATATTTTTTGTGGATATACATTATGTAATTAAGAAAAATTTTGGCTTTTAACATTTTGCAACTTCGTATTTGTAGAATATCAGTATTGCTACTGTGTACAACAAACTAAAAGACAGAAAATAGGGGGTGGAGCAATAAATCTTTCTCAAATGGGAAGGGGATGAAGAGATGGAGGGAAAGTGGAGGGAAAGGGAATGAAAATAAAGTGGAGGGAAAGGGAATGAAAAGAAAAAGTGGAGGAAAAGGGAATGAAAAAGAAATTAATATGTGTTATGTACATGTACTAACTCCATGGAAGGCATGTAAACATTATGGGCTGCAAAATGCACTAATAAAAATAAAAATGAGTAAATATTTTGAATAAAAACAAAGATACAGAGTATCTTATAGACTGAGAGATTTTCTTATAGATTATCAGTTATTATTTCCATGTTGAAGTATAGGTTTAATGTAATTTTAATCAAAACCTCAATAAGTTATTGTATGGCTATCAAAAGTTATCCTAAATTCTATATTGAAAGGCAAAAGACTATCATGATACTGAAGAACAAAAATGAAGGACAGATGCTGTCTAATTTTAACACTTACTGTAAAACTGCAAAACATTGCAAGGTAAAGTTAAAAAGAAATCAGTGGATAAATTGCTTAGAACATAAATTGCTTAGAAATAGATCAACTCAAATACAGTCAGCTTGTCTCTAAAAGGGGAGTAAGAGGAATTCAATGGAGAATGAGTACACTTTTCAGGAGACTTTCTCATTCCCTAAAAAGATCGTAGAATCAATCTTAACATGTTTCATAAAAAATTAAAGTTATTCATTTCATCTAAGTGTAAACTCAGAACACAAATTAAAAATCAGGTTTTTAAATTTTAAAAACAAAAAAAATAAAAACAATGGTACAGAATTTCAAAAAAAATAGTAGGTGATTAACATTGGTTAATACATTGTGTATTGTTATATTCAAAGTACTTGTTCAGATTACAAGATATAGTTATGAAAACAAATGATCAAAAATTGAAAAATAAAAGCACAAACTGTTTTGATGAACTGACAGATTAATAATATATTTAACTGTCTTATGTATATAGATAGATAGATAAATAGATAGACAGATAGATAGATAGATAGATAGATAGAGAGACATATAATCTTTTCCCTTTTTATAAATCAAAAAACAGGAAAACATCTGTGATCTGGATTTTGGCTATAAGTTTATGTATCCATCACCAAGGGTATTATCTGTGAAAGACAATTGATCATTACATTTTTTAAAAAAGCCTGCTCTGTGAAAGAGAATTAAAAGTCAAGCCATAGACTAAGAGAAAATATTTGCAAAACTCATATCTTGTAAAGAACATAAGTCCAAATTATTCAACTATCTACTGAAACTCAGTAAAAAGAAAATAAGCCAATAAAAATAAGTAAAATATCTAAACAAGCATTGCCCCAAAAAAGATACATCAATGGCAAGTAATATATAAAAATTTCAACCTTGTGTCATTAAGAATTTATATATTAAAACAATGAGATACCTGCATATCCTTCTTAAATTGGCTGAGGTCTGGAAGCAGGCAATTTTGCTAAGTAAAGCAAACCCTCATTCACTGCTAGTAGAAATCAAAAGCAGCATTGCCACTTTGGAAGATAGTTTGGCAGTTACCTATAAAGTTAAAAGTAGTTGATCATATGATCCAGTAACTCTCCTTTTAAGTATTTACCCATTTGACTTGAAAACATATACCCGCACAAGAAATCTTACACTAGAATTTTTATAGCAGCTTTGCTTATAATTACCAAGAACTAGCAGTAATTAAGATGCATAAAGAAACTGATATTTCTTACAATGGAATATTATTTATCAGTAAAAAAAAGTTCTACATTGGTATGCAAATAACTTTACATGGAGATAAGAATCAGCATAAATTATTTCTGGCTAAAGGACTCAAAGATAAGGTGACTGTAATTTTTCCATTTAAATTAGTACATTTTTAAGAAAATGTGTTAGTCAAGACTGTTGCAGGCAAACCAGGACATATTGTGTACGTCCCCTTAATGTGAAAGTCTTAGTGAAGATCTAGTTTTTTACATAAACTGGAAAGATGACTAGAAACTGGATGAATAGAAATCCAGTGAAAAAATACATAGAAGCACCAGTTCAAAGAAAGTCATAGACATACTATTTTTGAAAATCAAAGAAGGTAAGTTTACATTCTGAAATATTCTATAAATAAAACACTGTCACGGTTAAGATTTTGAAAGGAATCAGTTGACATGATCACATTGGTACATTGAATAAAGCTATTATTTGTTGAACTCCATGAAAGAAAAATGTGTGGCAAAGACAAAGCCTCTACATTAAAATTTTAAAAAATATTTTTATTATCCCATGATTGTGATTCCTGATGCTCACATTCATTTTGGGGAAATTAATATATATCATCTTAGTCATTTTCAATTCCTTTCCTCTCCTGCCTACTCTGCCCTGTTCCCTGATCCTCTTTTTCATCTCTGAAAAGTCTGATTCCCTGTTTTCTACCATTTTCCTTTATTTTACTCTTAATTTATTCTCTTATTAAGAAAAAAACATGGGAGATTTCTGTGTCTACTTTATTTCACTTAACAGTATGCTCTCAAGATCCATCCATTTTCCTCCAAATCACATGTTTTCATTCTTCTTATGGATGAATAATATTCTATTGTGCATGGAATAATATTCCATTTTCCTTTTCCACTCATCTGCTGATGGAACTCTAAAGTTTAGTTATTACCAAAGATGCTACTGTAAACATGTGTATGCACGCATCACTAGAGTGTGATGTCTATAACTCTTTGGGGGAAGATACCTAGAAGAGGTGCAGTTGGGTAAAATGGAACATGTAGTTTTAGTTTTTGAAGAAATCTCCATACTAATTTCCATAGTGGTTCCACATTCCTAACACAATGTGGATGATTCTTTTTTCTCCAAGTCCTCACCATAAATCTGTTGATTTCTGTGTTCTTGATGATAATCATTCTAATTGGGTAAGATTTGTCTTCATTTGCATTTCCCTTGTGACAAAAGACCCTGGATACTATTTTTCATGTACTACTGGCCATTTGTATTTCTTCCTTTGGGAAGTGTTTATTCAGATCATTTGTGCATTTTTTGATTGAGTCCTTGAGTCTTTTGTTTGGGAGAATATTTTGAATTATTTTGTACAGTCTAGTTATTAGTGCTCTTATTAGTGCTATTATTCAAGGGGTAGCTAGAAAATTAGTTCAAGGAGTAGCTAGAAAATTTTTTTTCTGGTTCTGGAGGTTGGTTGTCATTTTACTCTGTTATTTCCTTTGCTGTACAGAAGCCTTGTAATTTTACACAATCTCATTTTTAAAAAAATATTTAAAATAATGCTTGTGCTACTATTTGGAGTTCTATTCATGGAATCCTTGCTCATGCCTATGACTTCAAGTGTTTCTCCTGTGTTATTTTCCAGAATTTTCAATGTTTCTATTTTTATGTCTGGGATTTTGCTCCATTTTGATATGATTCAATTTGATTATAGGATGACCACACGGATATAACTTCATTCTGCTGCACATGGATACATTGAAATGTTTTTTTAGCTATATCATGGCTGAAACCCCAAAATAACAGCATAAGTAAGACATGTTGGTCTGGAAACATATTTATGAAGGAAAAGTTTGTAAGAACTTTGCGAGTTTCTGCAGGTGGAAATTCTGGCTTTAATGAGGGAAAATCATCAATTCAATCTCTGGATTATGTCTTTAAAGCTCCATTTGCCAGCAGGTAAAATAAGTATAATTTCAAATTCCAGAATTATACTTGGTCAATGCCAGTACCAGGAAAGCACCTTAATTTGTTTGTTAGCTTTGAATCCTCCAAATTTGGTATAATTGATTGTTAGTTTTGTTAGTTACAAAGGTTTTTTTAAAAATAAATTATTAAATTTTCTACATGACAATTATGGTGTCTCTAAACAAAAATACATTTTTTCCTCCTTCCAAACAAGTAAACCTCTTATTTCCCTTATCTTTTTACATCAGCTATGACTTTCACACGATGTTGAAAAGTGGTAGAAGGAGGCATCTTAGTCTTAGTGGAAAGGCATCTAGCGTCTCATCATTAATGATGATGTTAGATACCAGTTTGTTGAGAATATTATTTATCAAGGGAAGAAATTCGTCCTCTGTTCATAGTGTATTGAAAATTTTATTACTTTTTTCTTTTTTTAAAATTACAAGTGAGTGTTGGATTTTTTGGTGTCTATTGACATAATCATGTGATTTTCTTCCCTAGTGTGTTGATATGATGGATTACATTAATTTTTATTTAATTTGATCTACTCTTTTTATTCCTGGGGTAAATATTACTTGGTTGTGTTTTATAATTCTTTTTAATAAATTGCTAGTTTTGCTTTGCTAAGACTTTGTAGAAGGTTTTGCACTTACATTAATGAGAGATAATGGTTGTAATTTCTTGTAATGTCTTTGAGAGGTCTTGGTATAGGGTGATGGAAGCGCCATCAAGTCAGTTGGGAATTACTCCTTCTAATTTTATCTTTGGGGAGATACTGTAGAGAATTGGCATAATTTCTTTCTTATTTAGAAGAAATTCACCACTGAGTCTTGGTATTCCTGTTTTGGAAGGTTGTTAATTATTGACTATTTGAACTATTTCTTTTGTTGTGACTGTGTTTTAAGAGTGTGTCTTTCTAGAATATTTCTTTCAAGGAACTGATTCACTTTATCTAGATTATTAAATTTCTGAACATAAAAATATCCACAGTAATTCCTAACTACCCTTTTAATTTCTCTTGGCTTTGTACTGATATTCCTTCTTTTATTTCTGATGTTAGTAATTTGTGTCCTTTCCATTTTTGTATCGCTCCTGGCTACAGGTTCATTGATTTTATTGATAGCCTCAAAGAACCAGTTTGCTTCTATTGATTTTTCTCTTCTGATGTCCCATTTTCAGCTCTAATTTGTATCCCTTCTTTTCTTCTATTTTGGATTTTCTCTACATATTTTATTTTCTTAAAGTGCAATATTAGATTATTGATTGTAGATTTACACTACTGGGAACTGAACTGACTCGGGGTGCTCTACCTTCATTTCTCCCCAGTCCTTTTATTTGTTATTATTTATTTTGAGAGCCATCTTACTAAGTTACTTAGATGGGACTCAAACTTAAGATCCTCTTACTTTAGGCTCACAACTACTGGGATTACAGATGCAAACCACTGTGCCTGGTTTACATTTTTCTTCTTTACTAATATATGCACTTAATACTATAGATTTTGTTCTAAATATATTTTCTTCTACATATAGATTTGCTGCTTCTCAGAAATCTTGATGCCTTCTTTTCATTTAGTTGATTTTTATTGCCATTTATTCTTTGACATGTTTCATTTAAACATAGATTGTTTAACCTTGAAGTATTAGAAGATTTTCGGATTTTCCTTTTCTGGTTACTGGTATTTTGTTTGGTTCTATTGTTACATGAATGTAGAGATTGTATGGTCTCATTTAGGATGTGTTTTATGACTCAGAAGGTGGTGTGTGTAGGTGGAAATTCTCTGTTCATAAAATGAAGATACATTCTGCTGTTATTGAAAGAAATAGTCTGAGGAAGTCACATAAATCCAGTTGATTGATAGTGTTGATTTCACCTATGTCCTTACTGATTTTCTGTCTGCTGGAGGTGTCCATTTCTGATAAAAGGATGCTGAGATATCCAGTTACAACAGTGAATTTACTTCTCTCCAGGCAATTATATCAGTTTTCAGTTGACATAATTTGATGCTGTATTGATCATATATATATTGAGAATTGTCTTGCCTTCCAGGAGAATTGACCACTTTATCATTATATAATGTTCCTGTACCCATGATAAGTTTCTTTGCTTTGAAGTCTGCTCTGTTTGAAATCAATATAGTTAATGCTGTCTTCTTTTGTATTAGCATGATATATTCTTTCTCCATCCACTTTTAATATATGTGCATATTTATATTTATATTCATTTTATGCACAAAATATAGCTAGTTTTTATCATTTCACTCTCTATGGCAACTCTGTATTTTAACCAATCATGAAAACATCAATGCTTAAAATGGTCATTGGTAGAGTTTGATTGATATCTATTATGTTTAACTGTTTCCTATTTGTTTCCCTTGTTCTTTATTCCCAATTTGTCTTTCACTCTTTTCCTACCTTTTGTGATTTTAACTGAGCATTTTATAGGATTCTATTATGTTGTCTTTATTTGCATGCATGTCATACTTTTCTTTACATAGCAATTGCCCTGAAGTTGGTAATATGCCTTTATTAGTAATCTAAATCTACTTGCAAATGTTTTACTGTCTCACAGGCAGTGTACCTTTCCATAATAAATAATTCTAATTCCTCTCTTTCATTCCAAGTATCATTACAGTCTTTCACTTTCTTATATATAAATATACATAAACACAGATAGTGCATTATACATATGTATAATAAACACATTGTTGCCATTATTTTGAAGAAAGTATCAGTTAAGAATAAAACATATTTTTTATTTTTATTCATCTATTCCCTCTTCAGTGCTCTTCCTTTCTTCATATAGAGCCACATTTCTGACTTAAAATCTTTTTTCTCCCTAAATAATTCTCTTAATATTTCTTTCACAAAGTATTAGGCATAGGCAAGAAATTCCCTCAATACTTGACTGTCTTAGAAAGTCTTACTTTTTTCTTTATTTGTGAAGGACAATTTCACAAACAGAACTTGAAATTGGTAAGTTTTTCTCCTGTCAGCATTTTATTCCCATGTCACTTTATTTGCATGGTTTCTTAGGTTAACTGAACAGCTTCTGAGGATATGCTGACTAGAATCTTTTTCTTTGTTTCTGTTTACAGATTTTTTACCCTTTTATTTACTTTAGGATTTTAACTCTGAATTGCTGTGGTGTAAAATGGTATGCCTCTTGCAGTTTTCTTACATTTGTTCTCTGAGTTCTCCTGGATTTTGGTTTGTTGTTTGATACTAATTTGTGAAGGTTCTCAGTCATTGTAGTTAAATATTTCTTCCTAATTTTTCTCTTTTTCTTCTGTCTTGATATTTCCATGGCACGTATGTTACAACCCCTGTGCTGCCCCACAGTTCTTGAGAATTATGTTATTTTTCTTTGTTTTTTCTCTTTCCATTTCAGTGTTGGAGGTTTCCATGGAGGAATCCTTAGGGCTAGAATGTTCTTCCCCTGGTCATGTCCAGTTCATTAACAAGCCCATTAATTCTTTATTTCTGTTACAGTGTTTTTGATCTCTAATATTCTTTTACGACTCTTTTTCAGAATATATTTTTCCTTACTGTTGTGTGTGTCCTTGAATACTATCTAAAATTTCATTTATTAGATCCTTTACCATATTAATCACAGTTGTTTTAAATTTCATGTTTAACTTGAACATTGTGTCTTGTTTTGAGATTTTTTTTCCCTTCTGGATTATCTTGTAATATTTCCTTGATGGCCAGGAAGGATGTTTCAAGGAACTGATACACAAAGGTGTTGAGCAGTGTGGCAGAAAACAGTGAGGGGAGAAGGCTTCTCTTATTCCATGGACAAGTCCCAGTCTCTCAAAGACATTTTGCTCCTGGACTTTAACTCCACAACTATTCTTGGGGTTTTGTTTTCCTCCATCATTTGGGTGAGACAAAATGGGGAGAGTGGGGTGGAAGTTGGAGGTGAACGTTGGTTGAGGTGTGTTGGGCCTATCGGGCCAGAGGGAGCTGTGATACATGGCAACCATGGGCAAATACTTGTCTTATCAGCTTTTCTTCTTTCAGATAGGAATGAGTTATTAAAAGCCGTTCCCGAGTGGAGCATTCAGCCTCAATTCAATGTCAGAATCATGCACTCTGCCAGGATCATGGCAACATGCAAAGAGGGAACAAGATGTACTGAGACATTTATTTCGGAACAACTGGGTGATTTATGAACTCTCCAAAAGCTGAGGTATATTTTGGCAGACTAATTCCATACAGATACATAATAACAATCTGTACATAAAAATGAAATTAAACTTTTTAACTCAACTTTGGAATAGTGGAGACACTTGGTGACCTTGTTATTTTCTCAGTAATATGTGATTCAGAAAGGAACGTGTCTCACTCATCTTTGTATTTCTAATATCATTTAACTGACCAGCAATATATTGAACTGAATATGGTGCCCTTTAAGAGCCAACTTCTATCTTAATATAAAAGTATCAGTTTTATATATATATAACAGTTTATAAAATGTGTAGTAGACATATATAAAGATTTTTTTTTTGTACCGGGGATCAAACTCACGACCTTGCGCTTGCCAGGCAAACACTTTATGCCACTAAGCTAAGTCCACAGCCACATAAAGAAATTTAAGTGCAAAATTACATTTTAAGTTTAGGTATTCATTTAATTACTATTTAGAAAGGAATGTATAGCTGAATTGTGGTACAGGAAATAATTTCTGTCAAAATATCCCTATAGATCATAGTTGCAAGTCACACAAAACAGTTCAAATCAGACCTATTCTCTAGCTTTTAACACTTGGGCTGGCTGTGCTCAGCATGTAGCTAAACTTTGGAGAAGGTGTAAGAACTCAACTCCTTTGTTGGTGACTTGATTTGCCAGATATGTATCTAGAAGTGTTCTCCACTTTAGACCAATTTCACACACTAGCAAGGAATTGTGATCTCTAGTAGGTCTGTCAAATTCAGTTTCCATGCTCTCCACCACTTGTGGAACTGTGACAAATCAATGCTCTCATCAAGTCCATTTCTCTGCATCAGTGGTCGCAATTGTGATTACATGACAGGAATCACTGTACAGCTTTTTAAGCGCATGCTACATGCTCAGCTCCTACTTCGGAACTGTTGTTAATAAGCTTATGTACAGCTTAACACTCTTGGCAATATTTCACTTCTGAGGACCTCAGCCAGGAGGAGAGCAGCAGTGTGCTTGGTACAGTGAAGGAATGCTCCACTGCGTCCCACTGGCCTCCCAACTTCGGCTTACCTAGCCTCCTGTCTGCTTTCTATTTCTTAACACTGGCAGAAACTGTTAACGTAAGTGACCCCCAAATCCTCTCTCCTAACTTCTCACTGAAGGTTGAAATATCCTGATATCCTGATCAGCTGTTATTTTAATATTTAAATACTCCTAGATATGGAGAGTAAGAGAGGTGAAAAGGAAGAGGAAAGTAATTGCAGAAAAATAGCACTATGCTAATTTATAATTATTAACAATAGTTCAGAAAGCTGGACAATGTCAAAAACCACAATCTAAGAATGCGGGTAAGGAATATGGGCATGCAAAAACTCATTTCATTTGCCTACACCGGATGTGGGACTAAGTAAGAGCGATTTCCATGATTCAGAGAGCTTCCAACTTTGGTTTATGAAGCATATACAGTTTCTTTTGAGAAATAAGTCTGAAAACCATTTTAGTGCTTAATACTCTAAAATTTTCTTTCTTGTGTACTGCTCATGATGTTTTTAGACCAGGAAATCTCATAAACATTACAGATTTATAATATAATGAGATATCAAAATCTTTACTGCCAAGTTTTCAGAAATTCTACAATGAAAATAGGATGATATTAAAGTACAGAAGCCCGGACAGAGTGAACACTGTCATTTTAAAATAAACTTTCTCTTTTCTTTCCATACTATGATAGTACAATTTGCACATGGATAGAAATTATATTGCTAGATAGATAGATACAAATGTTAGACATAATTTCAAGAATTCTTCATTTACAACTATGACCCAAACAATCTCTTATGGAAGAATGTCCATAATACCTCTAACTTTAGAAATATTTTTGACATTAATAATACATATTGAGACATACATATTGTTATTAACTAATTATAATATATCTTAATCACACATATATATCACTAATATGTATATATAATATAAACATGTGCATATGCACATGTATTTTATGAATATTTTAATTCTTTAAACTTGATTTGAAAGACATCAAATTATAAAATAAATCAATAATAATTATATGAATTAATCAGATAACTGCTATGCCCCTCCTCTAGACAACATTTCAGTGTCATAAAGATTCCATAGGTTATTAGTTAGCTTTATTAAGATATTTGTTTTGATTTCCTTCATGATTATTTTCTTCAAAAATACCCCGGTAGTGTGACTGCACTGAGATTTGCTCTTTTTCTTCTACTTGGTCATTTTGGATAACAAAATGTATCATTCAGTCACCTTCCGGGACTGTTAAAAGCCCTGAGTTCTAACTTGACCACATAAGGTCACTTTAGCAGTCTCATGAATAAAGATGTAGTACAGCACTGTGCTATAATTAGAGTGCAACTAGAAGGTAGT
Source organism: Hydrochoerus hydrochaeris (assembly GCA_004027455.1). Lineage (NCBI taxonomy): Eukaryota > Metazoa > Chordata > Mammalia > Rodentia > Hydrochaeridae > Hydrochoerus > Hydrochoerus hydrochaeris. The sequence continues at coordinate 263,989 of PVLA01000771.1, forward strand.
AGAAAAAGTTGTCTTTTGGAGAAAGTTTAAGATTATATCAACTATTACAGATTAAAGTAGAAAGTAGACATTGGCAAAGTGGTATTTGTCTTGAGTTTGCAGTCAAGAAATCTGCAAGCAGCTATTTAACCTTATGTTTTTCATGAGCTCAATTTAAGAAACCATCAGTGTGAAAGATCTTGAAAATACAAGGACTCACAACTATGTTAGTATTCCTTCAGAATGAGCATATGTATTCATTGATAATTAATATATGCTATCAATTTTACATAGATTATTTTATTTGATATTAAAAATTTCCTATAAGTAAAAATACTATATTGTCCTCATTTTGTGTAGGTTCTTTAGGTTCTACAGTTTGCTGAAGATCATGCAGGCAGAACAAGAAAGCAGAGATTTTAACTTGGACGATCTGACTTCAGCACATAAACATAGGCATTTTCATTTATTTCTCTCAGTAGTATAGTATTGTAGTGAAAGACAAGAGAGTCAAACACAGGTTTAATCATAACTCTGTCTCTTTCCAAAGAACCAATCTCAGGTGAATAGCTTGACCTTTTAAAGTTTCTTCATCTAAGAAATAGACTATATATATATATATATATATATATATATATATATATATATATATAATTTATAATGTACATAGATGTATAACAGACACAGATTTTGCATGTGTGTGCATACAGAGACAAAGAGAGAGGATTTTTTCAAAAGTTAAATAAAAATAATATAAAGCCAGTAAAAAAATAAGAAAGCCAGTAAATTTTTCCTTTTTCCTTTCAAAAAATAAGGAAGTTAGTTAAATGTCACACATCTTCATACATAGGAGCTAAGTAAAGCCACAAAGTCAAAAGGAGAGCAAATGAAACTACCAATAGCTTATTCCTAAACACAATTGGGATTCAGGTGGTAATATAAACATGTTTATCCTTCTGCAGATACATAAATATCCACAACCAGTAAAGCCGTCTCCAGAGTGTATGTAAAAGAAGAGTCAAGCAGACCTAAGTAGAAGATCACAGAGTACAACAGAAGTGATGGAACATAGATTATATAAGAGGAGGTGAGTATCCCAGAGACAGCAGTCTTGAGAAGACACTACTCTGAGAAAGGTGGAATAACTTAGAAAGAGAAATATTCCTTGAGAAATAATGACAAGAAATGAAGAAAGAAGCGGTAGAAAGTGTCAAGGAAACAAAATATTTTCAATTAGTTTATGAATAAATGGCACCTCCCTGTGGAAACAGAAGAGGGAGCTAGTAAGTGAGAATCTGCTGAGTATCAGAAGGAAATTTAGCAAACCTTAACAATTCTCATCATTTGCTTAGAATTGTCTGTTATTACTTATCTAGGAAATTCATCAGACATCCTCATAAGCTAATTAAAGAGACCAGAATCCATTTAAAGATATTATAAGAAGGAAATAGGAAATTCCTCAAAGGAGAGAATCTTAGGTAGAAACCCCACATTCTGAGAATAATCTCAGCCTAAAATATTCCTTACTGTGGAATTCCATGTATTACAAAAGAGGTAAAGCAAAATACTTAAGACTCAGCTAACTGATTTAATAACAGTGTTGCCCTCCTAAATGTTACAAATGGAGTCTGTGCTAAAACAGCAATGCAACAAAACAGAGCATCTACAATATAGTGTTCACAACAAGCAAGAAACAATACAAATTTATTTGACATATAAGGAACTATGTAAAAAGAAAAATATGACCAATGGAGACTAACTCAGAGGTAACATAGAAATTGGAATTTTTAATCAAGGACTTTAAAACACCAGTTATAGTGATATTCACCAAAGTCAAAAGATGGTCTTGTTGAATAAAGACATACAACATCATAGAATAGGAAATATAGACAAGAAACAAAGAAATTTTTTATAAATATAAAAATATATACTTATTACAAATAAGATCCAATTAGCTTATTTGGAAAATGGAGATGATAAATAAAATAACAAATTTTAATATGGATCAATAAAAATTATCCAATGTTAAATAGATAGCAAAATTTTTTTAAACTTCTGTGCAAAAGTCAATCACAGAATTAACTGTAGGCCATAGAGAAACGAGAACATGGTGGAAAAAAACTGAAGATATAATTACCAAACATTTTCTAAATCTGGTGAAAGATATAAATTTACATATTTAAAAAAATAGCTCATTCTAAGCAGAAAAAATGCAAGGAAAGCAATACTTAAATACATCATTAAGAATCTACTGAGCATAAAAAATGAGAAACAAAGCATAAAACATAAAATAGGAAAACAATGATTTGAGTAACTATAGATTTCTCAACAAAAACTACTGGAGCTGAAAGACAGTGGAACATCATCTTTAAAGTATAGAACTAAAAGAAAAATACAATTAGCTAGAATCTATGTCCTTCAAGAATGAATGTGAAACACTTTCTTAGATTATGGGAAATGAAAATAATTCATTTCCAGCAAACAAACAACAGGGAAGGATAAAACAAATTATCAGATAGAAAATAAAATTCTCAGGAATGAATGAACATTAGTAACACCAAATACTACATTAACCATAGAAGACTACATATTCCTATAATTTTTCAAAATATATATTATGTTATCCCAAATTAAAGTCTCCCCAGGAGAGATTTAGAATATATAGATATAATATGGAAAAGGTAAAAGATAGAGCTTGAGGGACATAATACAGTTGAAAGAGTTTTAATTCTATGTTAAATGATAAAATTCTGATTTTATATAAATGGTAAAAAGTTAAGTTTGTGTATTGTAATCTAAGCAAATACTGAAAACAGTATAAGTGTAGTTAAAACAAGATTAGTTTAAGTGTGCAAGATAGATAACCATACTACTAAGGTTTTTGTTAGTTTATCAAACCAAATGGTTTGTACTGTCACTGTTTGTCCACTTTTTATGCTTTGATTTTGTGACTTGAGCAACTACATCTAAGATAACAATATGTAATTTATCAACTAGTGATTTCTTACTTTTTCTTGAAACTGTATTATTTCTATGCTTTTTACTGTTTTGCTTTTTTTCTCTAAATAAAAAAATGGAATTCTAAGAAGGGTTTATTACTACAAAATTTGGGAAGAAAGTAAAAACAAAAACAACAAATCAGAGAAGACAAATAGAAAAACTAATAAAATGATAGTGCTATACCCAGCCATATCAATGACTACATTAAAAATAATCTATACTTTCAGATAAGGGTAGACTAGATTTTAAATCTAATTATAGCTGGAGTCATAAAAGATAATCTAGAAAACACTAGTTGGCATTACTTATTGATTTCAACAACTGCCGAATACATAATCTCTTTGAATATGTACTACTGTCCACCAAGCTAGACAGTGTACTGGACTTTGAAGTGTTTCAATAAATTAAAAAGAATTAAAGTAACAGTATATATTTTCTGAAAACATTAGAATTAAATTAGAATTTAATATTAATATGATACCTAGGAATTCTACAAATATTTGGAAGTTAACATAATAATCTGTGAATTACCTCAAGAAATATTAGAAAATATATTTAACTTAATCACAGTAAGATTGCAACATATTAAAATTTGTAGGATGTAACTAACATGTCAAAGATATCTAAAAAGAAATATTTAAATTCTGATAACTAGCAATGTTCAATTTAATAAAATACTAATGAAGGAATTACATTTGAAGAATGAGAGGTGACCTTGGAATTTCATAATAATGGACTTTGACTTCTAAGCCTATTGTGGGCATATATGCAGTGACACTGGTAACTTTTAAATGAAGGCTGTCATACAAAGTTTCAGAACCCACACATTTGATTTTTCATATACTCAAAGGTCATTATCCCCATAGGCTGCTTGGAAAATAGGAATAAGATCTAAAACTACAAAAGATTCTGTAGTCACCAGACAAAACTATTCAGTTTTGAAGTCCTGAATAATTAAGACGGTTCCCTGCAGCAGAGACATCAGCTGTTTAAAACACCAAAAGCCTCCCTGCAATTCACAGCTCTTTTGGTCTTTATCCAGCCAAAGTTTTTGTCTTAATCTTTGTCTTATTTCCCTTGTTATGGCAATGTCAACATCCCAGTGAAACATACTGAGTTAATTTTTAAATTATTTCTTCAGTGTTACTGCCCCAGGTTCTCAAAAGTAAGCCCATTGTGGTAAGTTTGATTGCCTAAATTAATCTTGCTTAAAAGAAAGTTTAGGAATCAATTCATTAAGCTGTGGTGTATCCTCAGTTACTACCAAGAATAGTAAGAACAAATCAAGTGCTTCTGGCATTCTCAGAATCCTGTTATAATTTATTGCAAAGAAAGAAATTTTTAAAAGTATAAAAGGAAACTCTAATTATGATCCTGAAAACTGTGCAGATCACAGTTACTTCAATTCTGTTAGCACCACTAACACTCACCCTAAGAGTCAAGCAATTTGCATTTATTTCTGAGCTCTTCTTCCTTATTACCTGTTATGGTTTATGTTTAGATGTCCCCTCCCCAAAGTCTCATGTGCTTCTAACTAGGGCTACTGGGAAGTGATGGATCATGGATAGGTTCACTAATGAGTTTATAGGTAAATGTGATGTTGGGAGGTTAAGCCTAGTGACAGGAGATGGGTCACTAGCCTGGAAAATTCTATCTCCCTCTTTCTTCCATTGATAACTTCTATGACTATGCCATGAGCTGTTTCTCCTCTGCCATGTGCCACTAACATGCTGCCCTGTCTAGATGCCAATCAACTATGCACTGAAACCTCTACAAACTGTGAGCCAAAATTGCTGATGTTGAGTATTGTATTATATTATCACTTATAGTCACCATCCTGTAAAACAGGTTTCCAGAATCTATTTCATGATATCTAATTGAAATTCTGTACAATTACCTAACAGCTTCTCGTTTACCACCTCCTAGGACCCATCCCTAGCTCCTAGTATCCATCCTTCAACATATTGTTGTTTAGTTGTATTTATTCTAGAATTTTGAACAGAAAATATATTTCTGGAAATAACTACCACTTTTGTCAACTTATATAAGAAAGAATTGCCTCAGTCACTGAACTATGTATATGTAGATCAAGTCTAAATTGTCCATCAGTACCAGAATTGAGCAGAACAGATATTTCTGTCTTTAAAATGTAAAGACTTTCAGATTCTTATCTAAAAATATGCTTATACCTAGAAAATTCATCCGAAGTAGAAAGTTAGCTTTTTCCTAATTTTATTTTTTAATTCCTTATATATTGGAGACCTACCATGTGTGATTCATGATGATAAAAGGGAAAATGTAGCAAAACCCAAAAACCAAAACCATATGATCTCTGATCTCAGATATGTGTTATCAAAATTATTAGTATGTAAACGAAAAAAGTATTTATTTCAAATACATTTTATACTTGTATATATTTTAACACAGAATATATCTATGTTTCATCATTATTTTTTGGAATGTCAGTCAGTGTTTTCCTAAATGTTTTTAGTTGTCAGTGCTGACAATCTTAAGCCACATAGTGTAAAGCTTGTGCTGGGAACAAAGCTCAGTGGTAGAACATTTACCTAGCATATTTACCTAGTATAGGAGAGGCCCCGGTGAGATCCCCAACACTTCAAATGAATGAAAAAAATAGAATTTGTTAAAGTATAGCAATAACATTCTCTTGAATTTAGGATTCTGCATGTCTGTTTTGAGAGCTATGGCATTTCTGAACCTATCTAGAAAAATGGCATGACAGTCTACTCATGGTAAATGTTTTCTATTTGCTTGGCAAAGGTTAACATGCAGTGAAGAAGTCATCTTTGGGGGAGAAGATAATGACTACATTCTATCTATCACTCAGATTTGTCTTTTAGTCCCTCTCACCGGTCTTTCTGAATGGATCTTGTGGAGAATAAGAAGGCTATAACTTAAGGAAATGAACAAATTCTTTTTTAAATGATTCTATAAAGCCATTCATACATAGAATAATTACTCTGGAATTTTTCTAACATCGTATCACAAAGAGGGGAGAAGTAGTAATACCCGAAGAGGAATGATATGTCAAGCAGACCACTGGTATAGTCCAGAGACTACACCATCAGTGTAATGATGAGTAAAGGAGAACAACACTGACTCCCAGCAGATCTGAAGGACCCAGCCGCATGGTTATTTGTGAGCACACAGACTTGCCCAGCCAATCGTAGGAGGAGAGAGCAGCTGGGAGGAAGCTCTGCAAGAAACTAAGTTCATTTCTTGTCTGTGAAGATGACTAACCTGTACTTGCTAAGCTCTTTTCTGCTACTAGGTGCCCATGACAGAGCTGTAGTGTAAGTCATACATATGAGAAAAGGTAAGAGGGTAAGATTTCAGTTACAACTTTTATTTCAGGCCCATTCTCACTTACTAGCTATCGGAATCCTGAAAATTTCTAAAACTAAGGTGCATGCAGAATTCCTAATATGCAGACTACTAGGCCTGAGGAACATAAGAAAGGGAAGGCAGAAGACAACTGATCAAGACTAGTCCTCTTGTTATTCCTTCCCTTCCAAATTTCCGCCTGAGATACACAAAGACAACGGAGTCAGTTGTGGGAAGTTTAAAAAGTTCTTCCATGAGTAAAAGTATCAAACAGGTATTTGTTAATTAAAACTAAACTTTCTCTGAGTTACAATTTATCAGGAGAGATAAAAGTCTAATATCAAGTAATATTTAGGGTTTTATTCAGCCATCTCTGTAAATGTATTAGAACATTGAAATGATATTGTGTTGAAAGTCAAGTAAATGCAGTTCCATTTGTGATAAGTGCCAAGTTTGTCATTCTGACTACTCCTTGCACTGAGACCAGTTCAGAAAGCTGGTCATACTCAAACTCATTGTGTTTGAACATCAGTACTAAGAAGGCTGCTGAGAGAAAAGAATTATGAAGTAAACACTGAGGAAAAGAGGAAACCCAGAGGCGAGCCTTGCTAGCATTTGGGAACATTTCATCTTAGGGAAACAAATTGTTTCCACTGCACTTGCAAAAGAGACATAAAAACTGGACAGGGCTCTTAACAGAACTTTTTTTCAGATGGGGAAATTAAAGACCATTAATGAGAGGGGGTATTAAATACCCAGATTTGAATGGGGACAGTGACAACTTCTGAATTACACAGCTGAGTGAAAGAAACATAAAACATTTGATTTCAAGTCTGAAACTCAGCTACAAGTTGTTCCCATTCTCACTGAAATAAAGAAATCCAGAATAGTTAGTAACCTGTCAAAAATATTTATGTCCTGTAAGAATATAACATCACAGTAATCATAGCAGTTCTAAAGTTTCTCAGATATACTTGAAATTCAATAAATATCAGCCATTTGAGAATGTAATAAAAATGAGAGAAATAAAAGAAAATAGAAGCAGAATTATAAGAGATCCAGATAGAGATTTAAGACATCATTTAAAATAATGATGCTTAATATGTTTAAGGAAATAAAAATATAAAATTGGGAATTTGTTTATAAAACTGGAAAATCTAAAAAGTAAATAGCAGTTCTAAAACTGAAAAAGAAAAAATAACATAAAATTAAAATCTTGATGGGTAAATTAAGCAGCATATTAACCAGAGCTAAAGATAGAATAAAAATATAAGTATGTGTGCAGAGAATATATGCAGAGATGATCATGGTCTCTATTTTTCCTAATACTCTTCTGTCTACTTAAGCAATAGTATTGTCCTTGAAATCTGTACAGACTAATGTTATAGCATGGCATATGTTGACTTTTTTTAAAAAATATTCTTTCTAAAAATTAAAAAGGCTGGGCGTAGTGGCACATGCATGTAATCCCAGCACTTAGGAGACTGAGGCACAAAGATTTCTACAAGTCCAGCTTGGGCTACATAGTGAGTTCAAAGTTAGCCTGAACTGCGTAGCAAGACCCTGTTAAAACAAAACAAAATAAAATAAAACAAAACCCAACCAAAAAAAAATTAAAAACTAAAAACACTATTTTGTGATATGTTCTATATATTTCCACTAGGTGAGTTTGGCTAATTACAAACTTTAAATATTATGTCTTTAATATTTCAAATATGCTCTATCAATTACAGATAGAAATAATAATAAATTTGATCCATTATAACTGTGCATTTGTCTTTCTCTGTATTTTTAAATTTTTTTCTCTATATCTATGAAGTCATGTAAAGTAGGTATATGAAAATTTGGAGCTAATTTCGTGTCAATAGGGAATTAAACTTTTATTATATTAAGACACATCAATTATTATTTTATTGCTTAACTATTATTTTGGTTTTTGCCTCAAAGTCTTCTACGTTTAGTATTAATACAGCAAGAAAAATGTTCCTTCCCTGATTTTTTATTAAATAGTTCTTTCAGTGCACTTCTTGGCTCAGTGTCTGTCACAAGGTCCTACTAGGGAATTAAGCCTCCAGGAGTCTGCAAAATGTGCTTTCCCTGCAGCAGCCTTATAGGTAGCTCTACTGGGGCAGTTTGCAAGAGGGCACTAGACTGTCTTGTGTACTGGTTCTGAAAGGAGCCAAGTGCCATGCTGTGAGCTACCCTTGAGGACTAAAGCCTTTTCAATGCCCCATGCATGGTTTTGGAAACGAAGGTGCATAATGACCACCAATTTGGCCAGAAGCCTTCTGAGATACCTAAATCAAAGACACTCTACTAAGTGATAACAAGCTTCCCAAAATAATAATGTTCATTATTTCAAGCTACTAACTTCTGGTGATAATTCATGATATGCAGAAATAGAAAAATAATGAAATGATTAAAATGTCAAGAAAAGATTACATTCATTATTTTCTTATAGTTACATGCTGCTTCTAATCAATCACATTTGTTTTTAAGGAGTTTAGTCCTCTGCGATTTTTAGTGGCATTAAAAACTATTTGTTGATTCTGCGAATCACCAAATACGAAAGGGAACAGGAAGTTCCCGTAATCCTTGCCCTTGCTTTGGTCAGTTAGAAGTATAGTGAAATGGGAAAGTCTGCTCTGCAGTGAAGAAAAGAGGTTTCTGAAAGCTGACCATGATTGGCTTGATGGCATGGGATTTAATGGTCTGCCTTTTATAAGAAGCAAGTGATTGTGAGGAAAAAAAAAAAAAACCCTATGTTGTGAGAACCATTGTCCTAAAAAGAAGAGCAACTAAAGAGAAGAATCGGTGAAGTTTCACAGAGGATGAGATAGGAAAATGAAACCCATACTACGGATGATAGAATGGATACAATTCTTTCCATGTGTTTTCACTTGGTTTCATTTTCAGGTACACACTAGCTTGTCTTTCAGATGTTAGTCAGACTATTTTAAAATGATGTCTGAGAATACACCCAGTATTCTCGTGGATCACAGCACACTGGTTTTCTATAAAGAGCAGATAGTATTTTCGGCTTTGCTGGCCATGTAGGGACTTTTATCATTACTCAACTATCCCACTGCATCACAAAAGTAGTCACTAATAATGTATAAGTGTATTGGATCATTTTGTTCCAAGTTTATCACCTTTACTTTTAAAATCAGAGCATAGCCTGAATTTGGCCCTACTATGCCATCTCTTGCATGATTGATAAGCAAGGATTGTTCACTATTTGAATAAGACATGAACTTTCATTAAATTGTTACACAGAAATGCAACAAAAATGAAAATCTTAGTTAAATTGTGACACACGCTCTTAATGATTCTAAAATAAATTTCAAAATAACAGTTTTCTTGGCAGATACTCTGCTAAATAAGGAAGTTAAAATTATTAAGCTACTTGTTGTCTTTAAAGGAAGGAAAGATATTTCTTTTGAACTGCTTTAGAGCAGTTACTAAGATTCCAATGTGCTAAGGAAATTGTATTAGAGAAGAAAATACTTCAGCTTACATCTAAAACTATTAATAGGAAATCTTACATCTGGGGAATGGAAAATGTCTTATTAAAATACAGAAAAAGCTATTTCCTTCTCTTGCATGGGCACTAAAAACTTTGCTGATTTCTTAGGAAAAGGTTTCTGATTGCAGGTTCAAATATGTCATCTGTGCCCAAATGTCAAGGGTTAAGAGAGGTTCAGTGCAATGTGGTTAGTGAAATGTCATGTGGCAGAATTCCAATCATGAAATGCTGTAAAATGAGGGGTCATGGCAACCTGTGGTGTAAAAGAAAATGTCAGTAATGGAATAGGACAGTAAATAACCCTATCCGGCTTGTTATCTAAATGGACACCTGGCAGTTCATTTCATTTTCACTTGGTCACTCACTTCATCCCTCTATAATCTATGCAAATGTATATGCCCTCCTTTGCTTCCTTTCTCCCCTTCTGTTTCAGATATATTTTAAGCAGGCACTGCTTAAATACTTTTAAAAGATACAGAAAAATGCAATACAGGAGAAAATCCTCTGAAACCCAAGACTAACTTTATTTTTTATGACATATTTTGTCAAACAAAATATAGCGAGCTGAAGGAAGCATCATATGATGGGCATGAGTGCTTGAACCAGGTAGGTTTGCGGAAATTACTTTTTTTCAGCCTTACAGTCCTGTTAAGAGAAAAGCCATCTGAGCTCTGCTTTTCTGGTCTCTTTGCCTTTTAGTCTTATTTTTCACATCCTCTCATATACTTTGTCTTATTTGTGGCACAAAGTAACATACATCACTAGAGCTGAAGTGCATTGAGTTTTGCAGGAATCGGGTCAGTTTGTGTGAGTAGCTGTCTGTGGAAGCAGCAAGATTCCTGTCAAGCCAATTTTCAAGTGCATAGATTTGATTTAATACTAACTTACTGCTCTGTTGTACAGGGTATCTATGCTTACTATGAAATATTTTTGAACCAGAGGTGCTATAAATATCGAGTTTAGGTAATAAAACGATGAGGTTCATGTCCATTATTTATGTTTAGTAATTATCATGACATTATACTTTAAGTTAGTAGCATTCCCCAGTGTAAAGGTAATTTGAACCCCAATATTGATCATGGCCATGAAAGTTTGCAAATTGGTGCATTTTATTATTTTAAATTAAAAAGCAACACATGCTATAGAAGTATAAAAACCGAGCAGCACCTTTTTAGCTTTTGTTACTTAAACTCTTTTAGTAAATTTTGAGTTCCTCTACAGAGTCTCGCAGCACAACTTTTAGGATGAAAGACCTGAAGCTGAGCGTGGTGGTGCACAACTGTAATTCCAGCATTTTGGAATCTTGACACAGGAGGATTGCCGGAGGATTGCCACAAGTTCAAGGCCAGCCCGGGCTATTGAATTGAAGGCCACCCTGCATTATGAAAGGAGACCCTAACTCAAAAAACAAAACAAAACAAAACCCCCAAACGAAATGAAATGAAAGGGAAAAGGATTAGAGTGTTTCCCAAAGACAATAGTTGTCTTAGCCATTTTGCTATAAAGATGTCATGGTGTTTTTTCTGATACCCTTAAAAATCAGAATCGTTTCAACAACTAAGACATAAATTACAATAGCAGCATCAGTGGGCATTCTGCCCTGAAGATTGTGAGCTTTAGCAATTCAAGTTTTCAAATAATAACTGCTTCTCAATAGTGACTCTTCTCCCTATATGAATGTTCATTCAGTGAGCCCATCTGCCACAAAATGTGTAGTTTATCCATGAGCTCTCTGTTAATTGAGACTCATCTGGTTGAAGCATCATGTCACACACAATTGGTTAAGGGTAAGAGTTGTTCCTTAACCTTGTGTTAGTAACAGTTTATGCTGGAACTGAAACATGATTTAATCTAAGATACACAGATACGTTTGGGCGAAAATTTGTAGCATAGGGCCAAATTAATTAGATCATTAACTCTAAACTCCTTTTATTTAAAAGTCAATTGGTTAATGAAACTTCTGTCTTAGGCTGGGTAAATCTATAACAGAGCCTCAACAAAACTCAGCAAATGAAGCCCACAGCAGCACAGCTCAATGAGCAGGCCACTAGAAGGAGCACCTTCAAATGCATGCTTGCCATCAGGTGGCTACCAAGTCAAAGGAAAAAGAAAGACCTGCAGTCAGTATGGTCATGTTCAAGACATTGGCTCTCAAAGCAAAGGCATACTGGAGAGATAGGGGCCATGCTACAGACATAGAGACCTCTACCAAAATTTGGATAGAAGGCCAAGCCTGAAGATTCCAGACATGCACCAAAAGGGGATGAAAAGTTTATTACTTACATTACATACCTTCTACGGTCCATAGATAAGCTTTACAAACAAGTTCAAAAATCGCTTGAGACAGTTGAACAAGTAGATTGTCTTGGGGGGTTTCCACGGTGATTCCTAAGTGCTGGGAAGGGGCTTGCATGGTTTGAACCTCTTGTCAAAGGACAGGGCACCTGGACTTTCTTACTGTACCACATGAGCCAGACTGGGTGGAGGTGAGAGACAAAAAGCAAAAAAGACAGAGTGAGGCTTCAGCTTCTGAAAAAACAAAACAAAACAAACAAACAAACAAAAAACACAGTAAGACTGTATGATAGAGGAGCTGCTAGACACTGTTGTTCATAAAGGAGTGAATTGCTGGGGGAAAAGTTTATACTGAATTTAAGGGAGTTTTGATGATAACTACTGAGGAAGACGCTGTGATGAATTGTTGCCAAAGACAGCCGGGTATTTGTGTTACTGTTGTCTCCATCTCATGATAAGGAAGCTGAGGTTTAGAACAATAATGCAACTGATCTGCATCCTTGGGTTCCACATCCAAAGGTTAAATCAATTGTGCATTAAAATATTTTTAAAGTGTCTATCTCTACTATACATATTAGATGTTTTTTCCTAAACATTACAACGAATATTTACTTAGTATTTCCATTGTTTTAGGTATCATCAGTATGTAGAGTTTTTTAAAGAAAATAGGAGGATGTGTATCTTTTATAAAAATACTGTGTCATTTTATATAAGGGAATCCATGGATTTTGATATTCATGGTTGGTCCTGGAACCATTCCCAAGGAATGACTGACTTTGCTCAAATTCAGGCTGTGAGAGAACTAGGGTTTAAACCCAATTCTTTTAAAAGGCATATCTATTTCTTTCTATGTTATACTACCTCTGCCAAGATAGTAGATTTCTGTTTGGAAATAAGTGAAAATTATCTGTTACAGTACTTTCTGGTTCTTCCATCTTTCTCATATTTACGACTCACAGCTTAAAGGCTTTAATGAGTAACAAAAGTAAAATTTTAGTCATATCAAGTTCTAATAGCTCTTACACTTCACAACATACAAACTGTATCTGGAGTAGTATTTATTTCTCCCACTATTAAATCTTAAACATCTATATGTATAACTCCAAAAGAATGCATGTTTTGCACTTGACACCCATAGATGAATTATTTTGAAAATTCAAGTGAAAAGAATCTAGCCTTTCTCTTTCCAAAGCAGTACTTTATTTCATTTTAAATCAATAAAAATAGTGCTGAGAAGATGAGTTCTAATTGACTCTAACCAAAAGTATAATTTATTTAAAAGTCCTTTTTATTTTAATTGCTCAATCTATCATCAGCTCTTAAGCTTAGACAGTATGTGAAATGTGTTCTTTAAATAGGTGAGTCTTGAAAACTCTCACAGCATGACAAGTATTTGTTCAAAAGAGCCAAACTTACAATCAATGGTAAAAAGCTGAATTATATTTTGATATCACTGTGAACCTTTTGAGGTGAACATTTCCAAACAATGCAGGCAAATACCCATGTGTGCTTTGATTCCGGAAGCATCTGCAATTGTTGTCCCTCTATTGACATCATATATATCTCAGATAACATTCCTGGGCATGCTGGGGACATTCCTGTCTTGTAGGAGAGCACTGTCCTTGGCCAAATTGGCCCCTCTTGAGATCTCTTTTTCTTTAGACTTCTTGATGAACGGCCCCATCAGTTTTTACTGCTTAGAGTCTCATATTTAACGTCAAAGAATATGTCATAATTAACTTCAAAGATATGTGATTTGCTTATTTAAAAAAAGAACTGTTTTCTGCAGTTGGTTGTGTGCCTTTATACTTCCTTAAGTGTACATATTTGACACATAAAAGGTTGTGTCGTGTAGATGTCATGGTGTGACTCCTTAAGGGTGTGATGTTTAATGTTGTTAGTTAACCTGAATGGGCGGAGAGACTCCTTGAAAACTGCAGTTCTCCCTGTGTCTGTGAGCTGTTTGCAGAATTAAATAACATAGGGTCAGTGACAGAGGTGGGGGAGATCCATCCCAAATGAGGGTGACACCGCCCAACAGACTGGTGACCCCGATGTTACAAAGAGCAGAAAGAAAGCTACACTCATGTGCAAGCTCTGTTCTTCTTGAGAGGGTGTGCTTTTTGCTGTTTCCAGCACTGATGACATCAAATTCCAGATTCTTTAAACATAAGCTTGCACCAGCAGTTCTCTAAGAACTCCAAACCTTTAGCCTCAGATGAGGGCTGCACCGTTGGTTCCTCTTACTCAGAGGCTTCAGGCTTCTTGGAATGAGAAGGTACTGATCTCCCTGGCTCTAGAGTTTGCAGACGGCCACTGTGGGACTATCCTGTAGTCTGACTTAATGAATCCCCTCTTGTAATTATATATACATTCTGTTGTTTCAATTCCACTAGAGGATGCTCACTAATATGAAGGGAATTCTCCCTCGATTGGTTTTTTTTACTATGTGTCTGGAAGCTATGTTTTTTGCAGCACTTTCATATTTTAGTAAAACAATTATTTTCTTACCTCCCTCAACTAGATAGTGAGACACATGCATACTCTTTATTTAATGTTCATATGGCAGTTACTGAATTTTGCACTTGATGAATGTTTGTTGAATTGAATTGTTAAGTAAAAGTATATTTTTCCTCTCAATTTTATTTTTCACGTAGAAGCCTTGCCCAATAAAAAATGTGTGGGTAGATACTTTTCTTTTATGAATGTTTTCCATTTTAAGTTGGGTGAGTTCATATGATGGTAAACTGAGCTGTGGGTTTTTGCTCCATCTGTTATTGTTCCTGTCTTGAGCTCAAGAAGGTTTCAAGGGGAAGAATACACTGTTAGACACACATTAACAATATCATTGCATGTGGACTGAATAGGAGTTAAGCTGAATTGACACTCAAACGTTGAGGAATCATGTATTATAAATTGAGTCTAAGGGACATGCAAGCTGGTCCTTAGGCTGGAATGCAAGGAGGAAATTCCTGCTCTTTTCTAGCCACAGCCAGAAGCCCGAGGGCCAGTCACTGCTACCTTATTCACCGGCAAGATAAGACCTGCTGAAGATGATAAGGCTCCTGGGAAAACTCTTGTCTTTGTCCTTGTCCTTCCAAGAAGGTTTTGGTCTTCCTAGCCCACTGTAGTTAAGTCACCACTAGTGTTCCTGGACAGATCCTTGCCCTTCACCCGGTGTTCTTGCCTTAGATATAACGAAGGACCTTTGTTCCTAGATAGCAACTGGTCATTCCAGATCCCCGCTACGCTTGCTTGCTTTCCTTCCCACTGTGCGCCATAAACTGGGCAGGAGATTGGAGCCCACTGCAGGGATCTCCAACACTCAAATGCTAGTTTAATTATTTTTCCACTTTTCCAGTTTGAGATATTGTTGAATTATTTTTGTTCTTCCTCATATATGATAAGGTGCTTTGGGAAATAAAATGAAAACTCATTGGTGAGAAACCATATGTGGCGTTCCTTGTGCCGCTCCACCTGCATCATAAGCCCCGCTCTTCTCAGGATTCTCCAACCTTCTCCTAGATGCAAATCAACTGTTTTGCAAATGGCTCATGGGTTACGTATTGTAAAATATAGTGTGAATTTGAATATGAGTGAATCTCATCGTCACTCAAGAAGTAGTGGTGTAGCTGGAGTCATCCTAGGATGGTGATGAGTTCCCAGATCATTGTAGATAGTCTCACTCCCTCTCCATGCTGAGTCAGCTAGAACACCCTGGTTTCTTTCATATCCCAGCCCTGTGCTTTGCAAAGCACAGTATGTCTGCATAGATAAAAATGGAAAAGGGTTTCCCAGTTCTTAAGGTACCTGATGAGTAGGACTTGGTCACATTTTTATCTTCATTCATCTGCAGTTAATATATCCCTAGAATATTCCTCGATACTTTTCCTGATCCTATTTTTAAGAATATGCTTTCTTTAACTTTTTGGAAATTCTTCAATGGCGGGAGACATACCTAGTGTTGCTTGGTCTTTCAGAACCTAGTGCAAGCAGTTTGTAGCTGAAGCTACATAATTATTGGTAAAACTAACAAAAATTGAAAGGGAATTGCAAAACTCTCCTGACTACCTGGTTTTAGGATGACAAAAGCCAACAGTAGTTATTTATGCATGCCTTTCTTATGGAAAAAATTAGGGAAGATTATTTTTTAAAACTCAAAGTGAGTCCCTGATACAATCAATGGAGATTAAGCACAGCATAAATATGTTCACAGAATTATTAAAAATCACTTTTACTTGGATTTGAGTAACCTGATAATAACCTTCAGTTGACATTGAAGAGCAGCAGTTTATCACATGATCTTCATTAGCTGAGTAATAAAGAATAAATTACATACTTCCACATATTTTGTTGTAATATTTAGTAACAATAAATGGTGTAAATTCAGTAAAGCCTAAAGTTATTTCTTCTTTTCAACAATTAGAAACAACAATTTCTCTAATGGATTCTTTTAAACTAATGTGAACAGAAAAAAATAGAGATAGAACAATATTGATTAAATTAGCAGGCTACAGCTTCGAGGCAAGAGGACATAATTAATTGCCTGGTGGAGGGCACTAGATACAAGTCTTATTCAGAATTGTGTTTACTTATATTCATATATGAAAATTTATTGAGCAACTTTTTCTTATACAAATGATCCAAATGTTAGGAATCAAAGTTTGCTCAGGCAATGCTGAATGTAAGACAGTGGGTGTTTTTATACAAACCCCTATGAGGTTTCTGTTTAACACCATTAGATGAAACACAGCTATTAAAATGAATGCATACAATTAAACTGAAAAACTTCCATCATTGTCACAGAGCTCTCAGCATCTGTCTTGGTGGGAGTGTCACATCAACTGAGACCCAGAGAAATAGGTAGAAAGTTTGTCTCTGTTGTCAGAAAGGGAGCACTTGGACTTCTCTCATCTTGTCCATGAATGCTGCCATCTCAAACCTGCTTAGTTTTCAATCCATTCAGGTGTTACAGTTTTTTTCACATACTATAATTCTCCTTCCTCTCTATCATAAGATATAGACCTCTCTCTGAGTTTTTGCCTCTTCCAGGAGCATAATCATCATCTTTTTTTATTAATAGTTCTTAGTGTTTTAACTATTGAATTAATATATAGAAATATTTGTAACCAAGCCTCACCATAAGCTTAACCAATTCCTCTATAAAATAGTCAAATTTCTGTTATTGCATACTAAGCATATGACTAGAAGATCATTCTATAAATATACACTCATCAACTCACCCTGTGTAAGCTAGATGCTTAACAAGAATCAGTTATTTTAGTCTCTAAATATGTCCACTCTAACCCTCCCCACCCTGTGGTAAGTAGTTTCCCAAGGTTAACTTCATCATTTCTTAACTCTCTATAAACATACTTCCAGAAGAAGAGTCTATTTCTGGTCCCCATGAGTACAGGCTGGTCCTATGATATATTTTGACTAATAAGATGTACCATTCAGGATAATGCGCTGGTCTGTTTGGGCCTTAAGAGAAGTAGCCTGTCTTGCTTCATCTGTCTTGAAAACCAGCTGTGCTGGAAGAGTCTATCAAGGCCGCCATGCTGTATGGAAACCCAAGACAGACTCAGGAAGAGGTCAAATGAAGAGAAATGCCAGTCACCCCTGGATATCGCATCTACCCCCACTGAGGCCTCAGACATGTTCAGTCCCAGAAGACACCACATAAACAGGAAGAACCACTCAGTTGATCCCAGCTCAGACTGCAGAACTGTAAAAAGAATCAAACTATTTTAAAACTCTAAATGTTTTGTTATATAGCAATAGCTGAAGCACTTGCTATGGTAATTATGTAATTTAATCAAATATTATATAAACCCATGAGATTTGAATGTGAGATGATGAAAATTATTGCCTTTATAAAAACCAAAATCAAAGCATTGGGAAGTCTCACAACAGATTTTTTTAAAAAAGACTTTAAAAATAGAAATGATGTTACCTAAATACTTGATTGGAGGAGAAGATATAAGAGTTTAGGCATGCTTTGCATCCACATTTCTTTGAAACATCTTGGAATATATTTTTCATAGGTCTCATTTGCTTTGTTTTGTTCTTACTTTCCTAGTCTTGAAATTAAAATGTTCTGGTTGGAATTATCACCATGGTGGATACTTTAATTAAATCAGTCCCCATTGTCCACGTAGTTAGAGGAGGATATTTTTCTCTGATCCTGATAAGAAGATGGAGGCTTAAGAATTCCATACATTGCACTTTTTTCTGTTACTGTCCAACTATAAATATCACACCTACAGAGCAAAACAGTCTTCTATTTCCAGTTATCTCAGTTCTAGATGTAAAACTGTCTGTAACAATGAATACACAAAAGTGACAAGTCCTCACAGAGGACATTTTGGGGCCCAAGTCTCTATCCCAGTGATGACAAACCTTTCAGAGCTTTCAGTGATATGGTCTGCCTTGGCACGTGTGCTATAGACACACCACCACTGCTCTAGCCTATCTTTTTATGTGTGTGATTTACTGAGTTTACAGCTTGTAACCATCTTCCTCCAATTGGAACCCTGCTATTCATATCGCCTCAATGTCTGAGCCTGGGAAATGGGTCAAGGTCCACCAAGTATTCCCTCCAGCCACATGTGTCAGCACTGAAATCAAGGCAGGCAAAGATTAGGCTCATGCTCATCTGCTTAAACATGGCTGCTACAAATTCCTTCCAGTCTCTAGCATATAGCTAAATATTATCCCTGTTATTTCTAATGTTGCCACATAGTTCTCATTGTTACAGATATTTAATAGGAAGTTGAAAGGCAGGTTCACATTAACTTGAAAGTCACTTGATTGTGAAAGAATTATTTCCCAAACATAGAAGTTTGATGATTCTCCTTCTCTCCTCAAAAGGCATTTCACTCCAGCTATTGAGTTGAGGCATCTCACTTGGAAAGTGATGGAGAAATGTCACTGTATTTCCTGTCAACATTACATTTTCCATATTACAGATGTTTCATTTTCTATTATGAAAATATCCTCAACTCTGTGATGCAGACAGTGATATGCACCAAACATTTCACTTACTTCTCTATGTTTGCCCACTCCTGTGAGTGATGGGGCTCTGTGACCAGTCTGGCTTGGGAATTAAAATGTGAATGGATGTGAGATAGATCATTTCCAGGAGTAGACACTCAAAAAACATCTGTGATTCTCCAGTTCCTTATTCCTCTGCTGTTGCAACATAACAGGTCTAGACACACAGATGATTTGGCTATAAAACAATAAAACCAAGATCAGTCCGGCTTCCTGATTGGATGGAACAGAATCCTTTGCCTTCCTGTCTAGAGTGTACAACATAAGAAAGTCACAAACAGCTGCTGAATTTATCTCATATTTTGGCGCTCTTCTGTCACTGCTTTATAACCTAGCCTACCCTATTAATACAACGCTTCATAATAACAAAGATTATTCACTCAACATACAGTGGGTATCCACTACTTCCAAGCACTATTCCAAGATACTAGAATTGAGATGATGCAAAAAATATAGTCTGTATACTCAATAAGCTTAGCCAGGAAAGTGGGCAAACAAATCCCTAACAAAAAGAATTTAGTAAGCGCCTAGCATGTGCTGTAACTATATCAGCTACTTGACATAAAAATGTGGATAGTTATCAGAGGCTGGGGAGAGAAGCAAGGGAACATAGGAGAAGGTTGATCAGTGAATACTGTTATGGTTTAGACCTAAAATACTCCTCAAATGCCTCAGTTGTTTGGAGACTGACTCACTCATTGGGGTGCTGTGCTCAGCACTGGATTAATTCACTAGTGACTTCATAGCTGAATGTGTTGTTGGAGGTGACTCTGGTCAGAAGAAGAGGAGTAAATGAGGCCAGAATGTATTCTGGCCACCAGCTTCACCCTACTCTCTGCATTTCCTGGCAACCCACCAGGAAAGATGTGAGCATCTTTCCTTCCCCTGGCCCTCCCACCATGCCATTTCTGCCTAGAAGCCTGATGACCATGGACTGAAACCACTGAAATTTGAGTCAAAGTAAACCTCTCCTCTTTTAAACTGAAAGTGTCAATTATTTTAGATGTCTCAATGAGGGAAAAGCTGACTAACACGGGTACTAATTTACAGTTCAACAGGAGTGAGTTCCAGCGTGCTAATGTACAGCAATGAGCAGTAGGTAACAATTATGCACTATTGAATTTTCCATATAATTCTGAATACAATCATGTTAATCGTTTCTAGTAACATGGTATGTTGAGTATTTCAAGAAAGTCTGTACAAAATATTTGGGAATAATCTTAAAAAAGAAGTTCATTGTCCTGGTATGTCACAGAAGGTTTCTAAGAAGAAATGTCATTTGATTTTGATCTTGAAAATGAATGAAACTTTACCTGCTATCATTAGCACTTTAAAAATATTTGTCTTTCTTTCTTCCATGATAGGATTATACTTCCTCCTATAAATTTAGGGATAGCTAAGAGTTTTTCTTTATAAATAAAATATGAGTTGAGAGGATGAACGTAGCTGTGGGACAAAACATTTCAAAATCAATGTACACTATGCCATGATCCTCCCCTTGTGCAGCAGCAATCATGGAAGCAAATATTTAGATAAAGCTCCACTAAGCTTTGGTGCAGAGTGGATGGGCTGAGATAAGATTTACCACTCACACTGCACCCATGAAAAACAAATGCATGTTATTTTAAGACCATGGTAAATGCACAACTGTTTGTTTCTGCAATATAAACTAACTCACTCTGGTAGACACAGAATACATTCTGGATTGAAAGAACATCTCATGGAAAAAAAGATACCTAATGGTGTGAGAGATTATTTTTGAATGCCTGAATAAATTCAGTGGGACTTAAGTTTAAATTATGTGGGTGCCTGAAGAGAAATAGGATGGGGTTAAACAGGACTAGGTGAGCAAAGGCTATTGTCACTATTACAAATTTTCTGATTTATTCTCTAAGAAAGAAAAATTACCTAAGGCAGAGATGCTGAAGGCATGAGCAAATATCTTCCTTCTTTTTATGTTCACCTGGTCCTCTAATGAGACTCCTATATTTATGGAACCTTCAGATAAAGATTTTAAATAATCAGTCATCCTGTTGGAGTGATTATTAGGTATTTTGATGAAATCCCACTGGCAACTTCTGTTTTGTACAGTCCAAAGAGAAAAGCTATCAAAGCCTTGAATCTATAGTCTACCATTGCCACCCTACCTTGTTTGGCAAAAGTTAATATCTACTAAAAAATAAAACGGTAAACCATTTTTTAAAAGATTTACCTGAGAGATGAAGTAGCACATCGATTATCTGTGGCAGTGAGGAAATGAAACTGTCACATCAATTACAAAAGCTGCTAAATTGCCAACAGGAAAAGCACTGATTCTCAGTGAGTTCAGATCTGTAATTTCAGATACCTTTGTCATATTACTGAATGGAAAACTTTGAAAAGAAAATCACTTCTTCCATTCACAACAATACCCATCACTGGAGTCTCTGAAAGGAACTGATAAGATAGAAATTTATTTTTGAAATGCTCTCAGTTGTTAATTTTTATTTCTAATTTAATTTTCATTTCTCCTTTCTCTGAGATATCAATTCATCAACTCACTAGATTCTCAGCAGGACTTAATATGACCAACATACTCTTTTACTATTCATCATGCAGCTAAATAAGCACAATTCAGAATTAAACACATTGTATTTCCTCAAATAAGCCTTTGTTTCTACTAACAGCTTAAATTCTGGACATTTTTTTTCTATCCTCCTTTTTCTAAGACTTCCTGACTTTTTCATGAAGTGGAAACCATGATTCTTAGAAACCTTGAAAGCTTTTGATTCCCAATAAAACTTCTCAATTTAGTTTAAGCAGAAGTGTCTATGAGAAATGTCAGGAGGGATAGATTATAAGGCAGACAGAGAAAGAAAAGGAGACAGCAGACAAAGACTGACAGCTGTTGTTTATAAAATATCTTTATGTGCCTGGCTTGCTACAATTACCTGCCTCGACACCTTCTCTTTATTGAGGTTTTATAATAACATTAAGAATCCTGACGACATGAAATGTTCAGGAGTTGCACATTTGTTGTTCAGGGATTGTTACTGGAAATAGCAAAGTGATCACCTTTTCTCTTCCCATTTTCTGAA
The DNA here is from genome assembly GCA_004027455.1 of Hydrochoerus hydrochaeris. Lineage (NCBI taxonomy): Eukaryota > Metazoa > Chordata > Mammalia > Rodentia > Hydrochaeridae > Hydrochoerus > Hydrochoerus hydrochaeris. The sequence continues at coordinate 286,267 of PVLA01000771.1, forward strand.
TATGGAGGGGATTGTAATCGTGAGCCTCTGTTATGGTTTATGTTTGAATGGCCCTCCACGCCCCATGCAGTCATGGAGGCAGCTCAATCTAGCGTTTGTGATTGGTTTGTTGTCTAGTGTTGGGACGGGCCATATGAGTGCTGCATCTGCCCAGAAGCATGGAGCCGGCATACAATATAAAGGAGTGAAGGAGGCAGGCTTTTACCTTTTTGCCCTTTCCAGTCTTGTCACTTGTGACCACCATGAACAGTTTCCCCTTAGCCACTCCACCCTGCCTTGAAGCCAGCTGAGTATGGACCAAAACCTCCAAAAACTGTAAGAATAAATGTTTCCTTTTTTTATTTTGGGCATCAGGTATTTTGTCTCAACAATGAGAGAAAAGTAAAGCTCCCTTGAAATTATGACCAGGCATGGGACTGCACTCTGGTTAATGGATTGTGAGCAGAAATCAAGTATTCATCTTTGAAAGATGCTGTCAAAGTCCCCTGCTTGGTTGTCCTCACTCTTTTCTTTCCAGGATGTCAAGGAGGTCATGTTCTTAAGATGCCACTGTTTAAGACAATGGAGCCTAGGCTCCTGAGACATTCTAACTACCCAATAATAATGTGAGGAACACACAAATGTTTATCAAGACCTTTGAAATTCGGCAGATGTTTCTCACAGCAGTGGCATATATTGTTCTGATTAACATAGGACACTTTTGGAAATCACAAGATTGGAAATCATTTATTATGACCAAAATATGGAGTAATAAGGAAGAAACAGCACAACTGTGATATTATGTTTCTGAACTTCAATATGGTAATTAAAACATCAATACTTAATCTTATGACTTACTAACGTATAAGACATATATGGTTAAATGAATATTTAAGAGAACTTTAGAAGACTGTGGTCATCTCATTTTCTATCTTTGCTAAGGAATACTGGTAAAGCTGTCATTTATTTGTAATAGAAGAGCAGTCTACAAATCCAGCAAGTAAAATAACACATTATAGCAAATAAAAGAATAAGTTATAACTCTATGAAAGAAATTATTTAAGGAAATGTTACTTTTCCTGCTTATATTAAAACATACTTTGTAACATGGTCCATTTATTGAATCAGTAATAAGAAGAAACTAGTTAAACAGTGACTTTTTGTCACTAAATACAGAAACATTGAAATGGAAATGGTTTGTAACATTTCTACTTAGAAGTTTCAAGAGACTTTCATTCCCAACACCTCAAGATTTACTCACATAGAATTTTTTTGAGTGTAAATGAGATGTTTAAGAGCTTGACAATTGGTAGTTGTAGCACATTAATAAGACATATTGATAATTTTGAACTGATGGTATTGGTTTATTGAGCAGTCTTCTGATGATGAGGTAAAGAGTCTCCCATAATGCTCTGTTGGTTCAATAAGAAATCTCATTAAATGGATAGACATCACTTTTTGACTTTTATTGCTTCTGTTAGATGTAATTACAATTTTTAAAATTTCCTCTTAAAGCCAAATTTTAACAGAGACAAATGTTCAGTGATCATTACAAAAAGAGTCAGGATTTTTTCGAGTTCACATATTATTTCCTATTTGGCCCACATGAAAGATTTATTTTAAAAGCCAGTATTTACTTTCTCTAACTTTAAAATCTTAAGTGTTTAGATGTGCTGACACAGTGCATCACACTGGTAGAATGAGAATATACATTTCTTAAAATTGTTACTGTGTTCCGAACATTTCAGGCTGATATGTTTATATTTTATATGACTAAGTGAATTCTAGTCTAGGAGACATGAATTTGGATTATCTTCTGATTCTTGACTAAATTTGTATGAACTTACAAAAATTTCCTCAATAGTGTCTAACATTTGAATGGTGCTTGAAAAGACTTGAAGTATTTTTCATATATCTCATCTCATTCTCTCTATGAAAAGTCAGAATCACAATTTTAGCCTACTATGGAATCACCTGAGCTGGCTTAATTTAGGGGACTGCAAGAACCATCCCTATTCAGGTAAAGCGTATCACTAAGAAATTTTATAACACATAATATGCCTAAGATATCTGTCTATAAACAGAGACAATACATAGAAAATAAATAACATGATAAATCAAATGAGATAAATAGGTAGGAAGCAGACAAGAAAACTTAATTTTCTGATCTTGTTACCCTGGATCTCTGAGTCAGATGCCTGCTTGACATGATAATAAATTAGAGGAGTGTTTATCCTGCAAGATTTATCAGCACAAAATCTACCTAGTTTACCTAATCCTCTGCTAAGACTGAGGACACCAATATAAGAGTAACTAAAGTGATTTTCAGGGGCTGTGGGGACACCCAATTACCATATTTCACAATGTCTAGTTCTAGACCCCACTGGAGCAATGCCTAGATGACTTTATACCTGCTGTTATCTCAAGAAATTAGGCAATGTAGACCAGGTTCTGGCCCACCTCAGCTAACCCACACATGCTAGCCTTGCTCTTCTGTGAGCGGGCTAGTCCAGACCCCTGCCTCCTGGTGTGCCCTCTTGGCTTGCTCAAGCTGCAGTACTTTTCCTATTCTTTCTTTCCTTCTAAATCTGCTTAATGCACCTGCCTGTGCCTCACACTGAGCTCTGAAAGTCAAGGACCTACTCAGAGGTCCAAGTAGAGCTCCCATAGGGCCCCTCAAATTAACTAACTACAAAGTCAAATAACTCATTTTCTTTTACTAAAAAATGGTACACGCACATTTTGTCAGCTAAGTTTATGTTCTTCTTTCAGGTTTTTTTTAAAATTATTTATGTTTAAGTTTCCACAAAATATATAGCATAGTCCTCCATAACTCTCCACAAGGAATGATTTTCCAATCTCAGACTTCTTTTCATGATGGTATTTATTAAGTCATACCATATTTGCCTCACAGAAACCTATAGTGAATAATTTAACCCTTAGGAAAATACACCCCAAAGTTAATTTCACACATAAAATCAAGAGAAGTCTATCTTAAAAGATCCAGTAATGGTTACTTCTTAGCCTCCAGACAAGTACATGAGAAGAAGGAGCTATTTAAAAAAACAAAAAAACCAAACAAACAAACAAAAAAAACTTCATATACCTAGCACCTACAACACGCTAGATGCTAAGAATTATTGGTTGAATAAAATAAATTATCTTTCTTTTGTTAGCTTCCAGGGAAAATAAATCTTCATTCTTATTGCTAACTTTAAAAGTAGTGTACATGAGATGTGAGGGTACATAAGTTACAAGGAAAAAAAATAAGCATATTATAACACAAGATGAGAAAACCTTACAAATGGTCCTGTACTCATCTTTCATCTAATATTTAACTTCTAAATATCAGTGTAGTTATATTAATAGGCAAAGCTTACTCTCTCTCACCATAACTCAGATAGTAATGAGAGAAAATTGCAAATCTGAAATTTTTCATATCCCATTGAATTGAATTGACAGTAGTGAGAAAGGGACATTTTCATTGGTTTTCCTGGTTTGTAAAACATGACAATTATTTACTTAAAATACACAAACTGCAAACTATAAGATATGGGATGTTTTACTTGTTGCATATTACTAATTTCCTATGCTTGAATGGTGAATTAATCTCAGCTTCCTCTCTTTTCTTTTCCATTTCTTCCTTTTTCAGTTTGTCAAAGTCCTAACCTAGCATGAAACAACTACTGAAAGGACAAAAGAAAGACTGTTTAGAATATGAGTTAGAGATTAAGAGAATAATACCTGGAATTCTAGGTGTGAATACTGGTTTTGCCTCTGAAAAATGTAAGATCTTTAGGAAATGACTTTATTTCTTTAAGTCTGAACTTCATTATCTGTGAAAAGAAGAAAATAATGATTCACAATTTATAAGATTAAATGACTTATGGAAATAAAGGCTCAGCACAGCAAGAATAAATAATAGCTACCACTATTTTAACAGTAAGCAAGATTCTTAAAGCTTGAATTGCAAAGAAGCTTCAGATTCATTGCAAATGCTAATGAATAAAAATGAACTTAACACTCTTTGTGAGTTGAGACAAATCCTATTCAGGTCTGCTTTACACAAATACTCGAGCATTAAAAGTAATGCACCTAAAGGGCTTGCAGATTTAGCAATCTGCACAAATACCTGCTCCTCTAAACAGCAGAGGAAAGATTCGACAGTCTATAGAAGAAAAGACAGAGTATCTTGACCACCTATTGAGCAATTAATGCTCCATGTGAATGTCGATCTGCGGGGAAATAGTCCATGCTGTTCTCATGGCTGGAGAGCAAGGGAACAGCAGGCCATTGAACTAGCAATAGGGGGTTGTTCTCATTTAAGTAAAGATGATACATTACAGTTTATTGATTGGCAAACGAGATACTTTGTATCTAAAATAAAATGAAAAATTGAGCCCAAATGGTTGGATGTAAACTTTTTTGAAAATACCACAATCTTTCTAATCAACTCCCTGGTATAAGAAAAAGAACAGAATACTTTTTCTTATAGCTCTCATTATTTTTGAAGAATAAAATTCCTTCTTTCGAAAATATTGATTTATTTAATGGTACAGCATATTGAATTTAGGTTCTTTATACTGAGTTACATCTCCAGCTTTCTTTTTTAAAATTTGAGACAAGCTCTTGCTACATCCCTAAATGGCCCAGACTGGGCCCAAATTTGTGATCTACTTTCCTCAGTTTCCCAGAGTGTTGGGGTTATGAACAAGTACTCCCATGCACATCTTTGTATCTTATTTTTTATTAATATATATCTACTTTTTTTCTTATATCTGTACCCTTTAAAAAGTGCGCTAGGTATGTTTTCATACTTGAAGTAATGCCTAGCAATATAAAGAACAATCCCAAGTGGAGAAATAGCAAGATTTACAGATAATTTTAGGAGTTGTGCGACTTCATTTGTTCAAATTTTCATTTTGGCACCAGCTATATCTATGTTGACAAGTTTAAATTTTTAAATTTAAATATTCACCAGGTTTTTCTAATGTACCTCTGAATGAAAATGAACTAAATGCACCACTAAAACTTCATACAAAAATACCATATTGGACACTTTTCCATTGCTGAGACAATATACCTGACACCTGTACCTTAGAGGAGAGGTTTATTTGTTTCACAGTTTCTGGTGAGTTGAATCAACTGTCGGCAGGCTCCAAGGCAGAAATACAGGGTGAGACGGAATGGCAGAGGAAAGCCACTTATCTCATGGTGTCCAGGAGGCAGAGAGAGCAAGGAGAAGCTCAGGATAAGAATACAGTTATACCCTTGTACTCCATTGCTTTGAAACCCAGTGAGTTTCCTTCTTGGTACATTTTGATGAGAAAATTTTACCCTAGCATTTCTTCTTTGGTATTCAAAGCACAAGCTAGGACTTGTTGGTCCCTGTCTTGTGATTTGCTGTGCCCTGTAGCCGAAAGGATGTGTTTGATACTTGCTATTTTGGGTACTGGTTCTACCACTTAACAAGTATTAGCAAATGCTGAAGTACATTGTACACTTCACAGGTCACACCCTTACTGATTCAACCAGGCCCCACCTACTGGTAGCACATTCAGCTATTGAACTCATAAATGAGTGAATCCGCTGAACAGCAGAACACCCCTGCAGTCCAATCACCTTCCAAACACAGGGGGAGGACATCTGAGATCTAAACCATAACACACACATTCAAAAACATCAGAAATTATTGAAAACAGATATTTAAAATTATTCAATTAACCACTAGGAAAGAAAAAAATGAGAAAAAGGTGAAAAGAACAAAGCAAACAAAGATTAAATATTTAAATTACAGTCTTAAATCCTTATATATAATTATATGGCATTGGAATGGTCTCAGTTAACCAATTAAGAGACAGAGAGTGTCAGTGTAGATTACATACATCACTTATAGGAAAGCAAAGTGATGAACCCACTCTGGAAAATAGTTGGGAAAATTTAAAAAAAGATATATGTAACATAGATACATGCTCCTATAATATATAATATTACTTTATACATAGTTTTATATATAATATACAAGTATATTATGTATCTAAGTCCCAGCCAGTAATGCATTCCTTGTCATTTTCTCATAGAAATAAATATTTCTGTTTTTTTCTCACACATAAAAACTTGTACATAATTGTTTAACATAGCTTTATTCATAATGCCCAAATTTTGAAAAGCAGATTAGAAAATGCTGTGATTGGATAAGCAAGTAAACAAACTATAGTACCTAACATGGAATATGACTCAGCAATAAGAATATATATATATATATATATATATATATATAATCTTTAGAAGTTATATACTACATGATTCCATATATTTATATATAATATTCCTGCAATGACAAGATTATAAAAAGGTAAAAAGACAAAGTGTGGCTATAAAAGATAACATGAGGGAACCTTGTCATTGTAGAAATGTGTTCTTAAAGATATAATGTCAAAACCCTGTTGCAATACAGTGCTAGTTTTGCAAGATGTTACTACCCAGGAAGATTAGCTAAAATACTCAATAATGTCTAACCACATGCCAATCAAAAATGATTTCAAAATAAAAATTATAATGAACTGATATGTCTTCCAGAAGCTACTATTTCTGTTAAAGAGTAACACTATATTATACCATTATAGATAGTTTTTATTGCATCTGTTGAGATGATCATGTTTCTTTTTAACCCTTGGTTCTGTTAATATGGTATATTATATTTATTTATTTGCACATGTTTAGTCATTCTGCATCCCTGGGATGAATCCAACTTCGTCATGATGTATAATACTTTCCATGATGTGCTGCATTCTGTTTGCTGGTATCTTGTTGTAGATTTTTAGGGAGATTGGCCTGTAGTTCTGTGTTTTGGTGGTGGGGCCTTCTCTGGTTTTGGTATCAGGATGATACTTGCTTCCAGGAATGACTTTGGTAGTATTGTTTCCCTATTACTTCTGTTAAAGTAGTAGCATTAGGTCTTTTCTCAATCCATTGTAGAATTCAACAGGGAAATCTATCAGGACCTATATACTATGGTCTAATAATATGCATGAGATAATTTCAATTATTTTTCACTTACCTGAATATGTTCTTTGGGCTAGTATGTGGTCTATTTTGTAGAATCTTTCACACATTGCTGAGTAGAATGCATATTCTGATGTTGTGGGAAGGAACACTTTTTAAACATATACTAAGTCCATTTGTTCACAGGTTTGATTCAGTTCTGATAGTTCTCTGATGGCTTTTTATGTCTAGCTGATATATCTATTTGTGACAATGGGGTATTGAGGTCCCCCATTACAATTGTTGGTGTTTATTTGATTTTCTATGTCTGTTATTATTTGTTTTATATAAGTGAGTGCCTCTATATTTGATGCATATATATTTATGATTGTTATCTCTTCTTGTAGTTTTTCTTTATTAAGTATGTAGTGTCCTTCTTTATCTTTTTTGATCAAGCTTGGCTTGAAGTTCACCTTATCTGTGAACAGGGTGATATATAGTTTTTAAATGAAAAAAATTTTTCCTTGACCAAAGGGGTACTCAGTTCATTATTAAAAAGAAAACAACTGAGTATAAAAGTATGACTATTACATAGTAGAAACTTAGGAAAAACTCTGGACAAGGAGTATGGATACTCTGGAGGATTAAATTGCATTTACAAGAAAAGGGAAAATACAATCTTGTAGTTGGATAGAGTCCACTGGCAAGAAAAAAGAAGGTAAGGCAGCTCATACAATAGGAGTTCATATTTGTGAGGTTTCTGATGAATTTTGAGTTCTCCAAAAAGTACAGATAGGAAACTGTATGAGTTTGTAGATAGAAACAGTGTGAGTTTCTAGATAGAAGAAACAAAATAAGAACCTGAAATACCTGGGTGAGACAATGACCTTGATAAAGAAGATTCTACAAGTATGGAGACAGAAAGAAGCCACTGCATGCAAGACAGAGATGAGTGGTCCTAAACTAACTTGGTGTCTATGTGTGGATGAAATGAAATAGAACTAGACCTGAAAACTAGAGCTTCTTATAGCCACTAGTAAATGTGAATTCCTTTTGTCTTTTAACTACTCCTCTACATTACATGTAAAATGTAATTTTACAAAGGTAAAGTGTATTTTAGAACTTCTTTCCATGCTTTCTTCTGCAGTTACCTTTTCCACATCACATGTAGCACTTGGCTCAAGGTTAGATGACCACCTCCAATTCTATCAATCTTCCTGTTCCAAGGCCCCCACTGGATGCCTGGAATGATTAGTACCAAATGGATTCTTTTTCACACATATGAAGAATGATCAAAACATATAGTCAATGCTTAAATTTTTGAAAATGTATTACAATAAAAGACACATTGCCATTAGCCTTCTAAAAACACTCACCCGTGCTTCAGACACATATTTGTGCAGCTTTCTGAAGCAGTTCTGAAAGTTCTCTTACCTGAGTGTCTTTAGTTGCACTTTTGTGGTAGCTTCAATGTCCTGAATCAATTAAAAATGTTTACCTCTCATGGTCATTTTTACTTTGGGGAAGAGCCAGAAATTGCAGATCCTGTGAACAAGGTGGAGAAGGACCCATCATAATGATTTTACGAACTTGTCCTTCCTTTGGATAGCACATAGTAGCAGCACTCACTAAATGTTTCATCGCATTTCATAGGGATATGAGATAAGACTTTCAGAACTTTTTCAGCAAGTGGCAAGAATAATAGGATAAGTGCGTTGAAGCAAGGGGTAGTATTTTGTGGAGCATTAATGCATTGTGTCTTTTACTGTAACAATTTCCTTAATTAAACATTCACTGTAGTTAATTTTAGATCAGTACTTGTATATACTTATCTCACATTTTAATTTATGTGTTAAACACTGCAAAGGATTAACAATCATGGAGGAAGAAGAAGTAAGAATCATGAAGATGTGGTTTGTATGTGCACCGATTCCCCAAGCTGAGTGTAATTATTATGTATAGTAATCATATACTGATAAAAAGAGATCAATGATGACTAATAATATAACAGAAAACTTACTATAATAAACTATTATAAAAGTGAATGTGGTCTCTCTTTTGAAAGAACGAAAGTAAATTATCAATATTTTTTGGATTGCAGTTGACTATAGAAAACTGAAATTGTAAAAAGTTAAATGCGATTGAAGGCAGAGGTAGTATGCTCTCAAAAATAAATAGAAATCCTGACACCTCCTTGATGTTGCATTTTACTTCATGATCCAGCAGCACTGTGCTTTTCAGATTTGTTAAAGTGACAAATATAATTGTTATTCTCAAATGATCCTCTTCCACATTCTTACCCTGGTTTCCTTCAAAAGAAAACCTATTTTATGTTAAAACTTTGAAAAGTATAATTACATTTATTTGTTGGAATCTAATTTCTTAGAATCAAATTGCTTCTGTTTCAAGGTGAAAAGCTTTGTTAAACTGTGTAGACTGAATGGACCTATGAAACTGAAATGCCATCCATCTGTAGGAAAAAGACGTATGTTGGAATTATGTTTAAAATACAGTCTGAATAATTATATAAACCTTCTGCTAATGTTTCAAATTCATTTTGAGCTGGGCTTACTGGTTTTAAGTGAAACTACATTCAGAAATGTGCATGCAACAGAACTGCACAGAAATTTAAAACAGTAATGGGTAAGGGAGAAAATACAGGATTTTGTGAGGCATTAAAATACTCATATCCTACCATTCTAAGGGTGAATGAATTGTGTAATTACTTTCCAGGACTACATGAAACTTAGGCATTTTCAGGAGACAAAATATTTGGTAATCAAGAAATTTTGAGCATCACTGGTTCATGAATAAGAACTCCAGTGTGGTTTGTGATTCCTATTTGCAATACAGTTATCATCATTTACTTAGAGGTAAATATGTGAGGAAATTATAGCCTAACTGAATAGTAACTGCTCGGTTGTCCTATCCCCACCCTCATCTCACCAGAGTAGATTAGGTCCCCATAGTACATTAGGTCTCATTAACGTAACACTTCAATCACTGGCCATTCAAAGTAACTGTGTGAGAGAGGTCACTCAAACTTCAAATTTGTCACTTTTCCAACTTAAAATTCACTCATTTGTATAAATGTTGATGAAAAGAGCAAAATGCAGTTATAGTTTGGTTACCTCCTTTTCTGGTTTACCTTCTGGTTTCCTCTTTCTCAGCCCCCTGTAAAACTCCCTCTTCAGAACATGACTCGGTTTCAGTAATTGTTAAGAGAACCCCAATCTGGTGAGAGCAATTATTCTGAGGTGTGAAAAATTGGTGCATCTGCTTTTTTTGAAGGACTTCCATCCAGTGTTTCTGGAGAGATGTTCATGTTTCAGCCATGTCCCTTTTTATGTCACTTAAAGAAATCCACTAAGAAATCAGGAATCAATGCTTGACCTATGTGTTCCATGAAGTTCTTTACAGCTCTAAATATCCAAATTCTTACTGATTTAGCCAAATTTATCATAGTAGTATAATTTGTCTTAGATATTGAAATGATCATGACTTATCGGATAACATTACAGTCAGTAATTTGGTTAAATTATCCCGATTCCAGTTCTAGGTCATCTTTGCTGATTAATTCAAATTTTGCAGTCCAAGTTAATGTAGGACAAATAAAAATGAATATAAATTCTCTTTACTCCCGCCTCCAACATTGAAGGAAACATATCTAATATCTCCATCAAGATTTGCAACAGTTCCATGTAAATTTATATTACTTTCTTCTTTTATTTATGGGGAAAGAGTAATTTTTCCCACCTAAAATATGCTCCCTGTAAGCCACAGAAGTTGGTATTCTGCAACATAAAAGCAGATCATTGTTTCAAACATATTTACTTTCTAAGCATGTTTAATACACTATCTGCCTTAAAAAAGTCATTCAGTAAAAAATATCACAAAATACAATACAAAGGCCAGTGATGACTCACAGGGGTCAACATGGTTATTACTGGGAGCAGGAGTTTGAGGTTTCGGGGTTGCATATGAAGATACTGTTTTCATCCAGGTAACCTCTCTGAGCTCCAATGTTCTCCTTTATGATGAATAAAATGAGTTGACTATTTTTTTCCTAAGGCTCCATTTTTATGTGAAGTAATCCATCTATAATAGTGCCCTTGAAACAGCTGACCAGAAACATGTTCCTCCTTGGTGTTGTGAGCAGTGTTTTTACTTTACTATTTATGTGATCTGTCATAGTCACAAAGGGCAGATCATTGAAAGAAGAGTGTTTTCCTTTCCACACACAATGAATCATCTGTACAGCCATTCAGCTTCTGAATTTTTAAAAAATTAAGCCTTGGGTACACAAATGATCTTCGATTTTGTTTCAACTGCAACTTGAAGGCAACTGACTTGAACCAGAACTAAAATCTGAACATGAGCCATAACCAGAAAATCAGGCTGTCAATTTGCATATAATTTTACCATGCTTACATGTTGAAATCAAACAATGCTGATGAGGTTCTAAATTTTGGTGGAATGTTGTCAAGTGTGCCACTACCAGGTTAATTTACCAGGTAAATATGTGTGCAGATGTTTCCATCTCTTTTGTGAATAGCAAGAATTTAGGCATAAACATTGACAACTTAGAAGATATGAAACGATTTACTCTTTTCAGAAGAAAAGTAAATTTCAGAAGAAAAGAGCAAGGAAAGAGTAATAGCAAGAAGAGTAAATTTCAGAAGAAAAGTGTAATAGCAAGAATTTAGGCATAAACATTGACAACTTAGAAGATATGAAACAATTTACTCTTTTCAGAAGAAAATTTCATATTTCATCACATCAGAGCAAATGATTTGCTGTTAGTGACACTAAGATTGACCAATGATTCCATATGAAGACAGCTTGACCATTTCATTGTAAATGTTTGCATCATTCTTTTGCCCATGAGAAGCCAGAGCTGTGGGTAGTAAAAGCCAAGGAATGTAGAGAAGTTAAGTTTATCGATTTATTGCAGGAGAGCAGTAGGTGAGGGCAAGAGGGGATCACACCATCCAGGTGAAAGGGGGAGGGTTTTATAAAGCTCTGAGGACATAAAGCAGGTTTGAGGTAATCAAAACAAGTGTCGGGAAGGCTTTCCTTAGATGAGCTTGCCACCAGTTTATCTCACAGGAACACCCGTATTATGTTAATGGTCACACGTTATGGAGCCAAGTTGACATGGTCCATAGCTCGGATTCTCACAGAAGTCCCTCAAGGCTCACAGAAGGGAAATCTGAGTTCATCAACTCTGAGGAAAGAGTCACAGGCCACTGGGAAGAAACGTGTGTTTCACACCAGAAGCAACATGCGGTTGGCCTTGCAGAAGTTTACAGTCTCTTAGGACAAGCCAGTTCAAAGACGTCTGAGAAGGAAGAGACGAGGTTTCCTGCAACTGTGGTGTCACTGTTGATTAACTCGTTTTCTGCCTGTTCTGCCTCTACCTCGTCAATATTTTTCATTTACAACCCAATAAATTATTTTATTCAGGGTTGGAAAGTGCTATTTTTATAATTCCATCATCATTTCCATATTTATCAATAGAAATCCTCTACAAGGAGTGTTTCTCCTCAACTGGATCTCTATGGTTACTTTTAAATGGTTTATATATGAAAAAATAGAAAATTCTTAACTTATTCTTCCTGAACAATGATTCTCAGTATAAAACATTAATATCCTAGTTAATTCTATGCTATTTAATGTGTTGATGTTTTATGTTGTATGGTTGCATATGCTAAAAGCATTTGTAATATCATGAATTCCTGGCCTACTATAAATAAAACATTTCTATGTGACACATTTTTTTCTTTCATAAATTGCCCCATCTTTGGTCAATGGATGTGATTTGTTGAAACACATTGAAATGTGTAAAGTCACTTGAAATCATTTTTTCTGTGCAATTATGTTACTAGCATCTTAAATAATTTAAGTTTATTTATGTCTGTTTCTTAATGTTTGATTATTCATTTTACTGTTTTAATTCAATGGTATTTAAAAATACTACATAGTGTAAAATTTGTCTAAAGTATCATGTGAATTTTTTTATTTTATTAAATTGTGGTTAATCAACTTGATTTCAAGGAGCAATTTTAAACAGCTTATTTAAAAAACTATAGTTACTATGATTGTGTCACAGGAAATTCTTCAAAGTTTAGATAACAGGAGGACTGTGATGTGGAAGGAGAAGAGGAAAAAGGTGAAGGCACTGAGTGCAAGACGGAGCTGTATTTCCTTTGTAACTAGAAACACATAATAATAATAATATCCTGAGAATTGATTGTATTAAAGAGACAGAAAGAGGAGGGTTATTTAGCCTATTGACAGAACATCATCCATGAGTGCCATTAGCGTGTGCAGCAGCACTAAATGCTGGAAGAAGCTGCTAACAAACCCTTACAACAATATGAAATGCACTAATGGGAAAATAAAATTAGGTCTAATATTAAAAATGTCATTAAATCACTCTAAAAGCTGGTTTGACTAGGTAACCCAGGGATTAAATTGGTCACATGGGAGGGCTCAGTACACTCCCTTATTGTTGGAGACATATTCTAGGCTCAGTCTAGGTTCATGCATAAATAACATTTTAAATCAACTAAAAATGGCCAATGAGGTTAGTGTTCTTTCTTCAAACTCTACACCTGTTCACTCAAGATAATTTTGGCTTCTCACATTTTATTACTTTAACATCAGAAAAAAAAATACTAAAACTGCTAGTTTTAGTACTCTTCCCTTTAAATCTTCAATGTTAGTCATCAAAATTCCAGCTTATCAACAGCTGGCAAAAATTTTCAAGGCAGATTTAAGAAATAAGCCCATAGAAAATACTCTGATTAGTAAGATTGGGGATGAAATGCATTTATTTTCAAACACAACAGATTTGTAATCAAATCAGAATTGCATCATTCCATAGCTTTAACTGAGTTAACAATCCTTAAAAAAACAAGAATTTGTTTTAGAATGCAAGGTGATGTTCTGACCAATCACCTAGGTCATTCCAAGATGCCAAAGCATCAAAAGGTACCAGAGCTGGTGACTGCAGTCCCCGGATAAAGGATATGCCCAGACAGAGGGAACCATTTGCCTGCCTCCATCACACCCTGTTAGACTTGTTAGTATCTTCTGTACTTTCCTAAATTTAAACGTGCAGTTTATGTTATGTAAACTATTTTACTTCAGTTAAGTCTTCACAGTTTTCAAACACATTTTGCAAACGATGACTTCACTCATTGAATTTTCCTTCTTATTTTTGTATGTGAAGATGATATTGACTTAACCATAAAATTATTTTGCTTTACTTGAGGAAAATAGTCCAATCGTACCTTGGTGCTCGTAGTTCATTGGTTCTGGGAAGCACCGTGAGCACCAGAAACAAGAAGTGTCTAACACATTATGGTTGGAAAGGGAAGAAAGGATGGGAGCTTCAAGGCAACTGACCCTGACAAGTTCCAGTTTGTACTTTGAGTACCGAACAAACAAATGATAAGTATCAGGACAAAATTTGCAGGTCAAAGTTTGCCACATTCTAAACTCGAATTTCAAAGGAGTTCAGGAGCAAAGTAAGACTCTCCCAAGAGTCCGCAAAGCTTCTTCTTGGAATTTTACTTTGAATACTGAGTAGCTGAGCTTATCAAACCTGAATGGGACACCCAAGAACTGATGTGTGAGTATGTTTATTGCCTGGGTTCTGAAACTTCTGCCAAAAAGTTAAAGAATGATCAGAGTACAACACCTAGATGTTTGGAGAATGCCTAGCAAATATTAATGAAATTTCATTTTGATGTGGAAGTCATGCAAACCTGGGGGGTAGATTTTCCCCTGGACTGGAACTTGACAACTTTGCAGACAAAAGAAATTTTACCAAACAGCACTTGCTGAGATCTAAATTTTTTATTTGTGTTTTCCCTTTTTGTTTTGTGGAAAAGATCTCAACAGCCTAATATTTCTGCTGAAATTATTTTCTTGTTTTCTTCTGCAAGATTAAAAGGCCAAGAATCAAATTCACATGTGTAAATATATTGTATCCCTAATGTAAAAAAAAAAAAAAACTGAAAGTAGTAAGATCCAAAATGTGCAATAGATATTGTAAAAATGAAAGGAAAAGTGCTCAAAAGGAAAGAACAACTGCAATAGGGTCAAGGAGAACAGGAAGAAGCAAAAAGATTGTATGTATATAGGTACACACATATATGTATGTATGTATATGCAAAGTAGATAATTATACTACTAATTTCCGTCAGTTCATCAACAAGAATAGTTTGTGCTGTCACTGTTTGCTTGTTAGATCATTTTTATGCCTAAATCTTGTAACCTGAACAACTACTTCTAAGATAACAATATGCAATATATTAACTAGTGTTAATTTCCTATTATTTTTTGAAATTCTGTATCATTTCTATCTTTTGTTTTGTTTTTAAAATAAAAAAAAATAAAAGTACTGTCAAGAATATAGAAAGCCAAGAAAACATTGTATTTCTGTACATCATACCAACCAAACACAGATGACTTAGCTAAATGGTAGGAACTGAGCTATGTGAAAAACAAAAGCAAAAAATATAATTACTTTTGAGGACAAAGGAAGGTGAGGGAGAAATAAGAAAATAAATCTTTCCCTATTTCAATTGAGAGTAATGTTGTTAAATACTAAAATTCTTTTAGTTTTATTAGTTTCAGGGGTCACCATTTCAGGAAAATATGTGTTTCTGTGTCTCTGACATAAATTCCTATTTTACATTGTGATAAGAAAATAGCCATGAATTAGTAAAACTGACTCGCACCCTCCCACTGCTCATTCATACCAACAATAAAATATTTGTGCATACAAAATACTCTTACATGTAAAATAAACATCCCATTGTGTGAATATTACCATCTGGTTTGGAGAGTTAATGTTCTTCTGAACTGTGTTATCTTAGGAAGAACATAAATTTGTGCCCACATCATTCTATACTGTTTGATATGAATAAAATTGACTTGCATTAATAAATTATTTTATATTCTACATGGTAGGGTCAGGGCCTTTCTTTGAAAATGTTCTGTTAATGAAAAAAGTAAAAACAAAAGCAAACAGCCCCTCAGTTTGGAAGATGACTAATCTAGTCTTGGGAAAGAGGATCATGGGAGTTGCTGATCAACACTTGTTTCTCTATTTGAAAACTGCAAAAAAAAAAAAATCTATAGAAGAGTCTCTCCACAGATGTGTTTGAGTTTTAAAAGCAAGAGGTCAGCATGAAGAAGGAGAAAAATACCTCCCTGAAAAGAATGGCAAAATATAGACGGATCAAAAAGATGGGAACTGGTCTATGCTTATGTTTAGGTTTGTCCAAGGGGCAGAAGGGTCTCCAGCCACTTTCATCAGTTTAAGCTGCTTTGGAGGTGTCTGGCTTTGCTGATAGCTCAACAGTTCACCAGCAAGAAATCACCCTCTGCAGTAGGAGCTCTTGCTCATGTGATCTAGCCACATCTTCGCATAAATCTCTTAGAGCACATTTCAGTAGTAAGGTGTTTGTGGGAAGGAGAAAAATGAAGCAAATAAACAGGACAAGAATATTAAAATTCTAAATTATCATAGGAAAGGAAAGTAGACTCAGTGAGAAAATAACAGGAAAGTGCTGTTCGGGAGTGAAGGGAAATCAGATGTCCTGACCCCGCTAACCCAAGTAATCACCCAAAGCCACAGGCGACTAATAGTTGTCACTGTGAAGTGCAAGCCTGAGGACACAATCTTATCTAGTTTCATGGACACCTTCTATTTCCTTTTCTTCACCCAGGCATGGTTCCTGTCTTTTGCAGAAAGAAATTTGGTCACCTGTTCATGGCTACACTGTGAAACTTCGGCTGTCAGACTTTATTTGGAAACAGGCTCTGTAAATCTCACTTGTGATTCCATGCTTACAGGAAGACTTATGTTGAGACTCGCTCTCACTCCGTTGATGGCAAGGTCTGTCCAACTGTTCCTTCCTCTCATGACTATAGGAGATCATCTCCAGGCTCTGTCTTGGAGGTTCAGAGCTTAGTTTTTATTTTTCTACACCTCTTGGACGTCTTCTTCCCCTAATATTAGATTCCTGTGTGAAGCGAGCAATCTGCATTTTATATCTTCCTATTACCTCACGTTACCATAAACATTCCAGTTTCTATTCTTTCTCTTTCCATGTCCAAAGTCTCTGGCTATCTGTATTCTTCACACCCTGAACATGATGTACTAAATGACATCATTCCACTATTCATTAACTCTATCTTAATGCCTTTACTTTTCCAGATTCCTCCTAACCTAGAGTAGTGACTAACAGCATAACAAGTTCAATGCTGGGCATGGTGGTGCACATCTGTAATCCCAGCACTAGGGACACTGAGGCAGGAGGATCACTGGGAGTCCGAGGCCAGCTTGGGCTACAGAGTGAGTTTAAAGCCGGCCTATTTCAAACCAACCAACCAACCAACCAACCAACAAAAAGAATGGCAAACTTTGAGACATTGAGGTAAGAAAATATTTTTTAAATATCTAACTTTCAAATGAATGTATATATACTCATCTAAAGCTGTGCTAGACCTTCCTAAGATTGAATTTGACATTTATTTTACCCATAGGATTGTACCAGGACTGTATAGGAAGGCAGAATGGCTTCCCAGCTTAACAATCCTTATGATGGATAGTGTCTTTGCCCAGCTTAAAGGCATTTATGCCAAATATTTGGTTTATATAATAACAATAAAATATTGGTCTGGGTAACCCCCTTACACAAATGGACTTTTATACAAAAAATTATCCAATTTGATTTTTTCTGACATCTGAATTTCTCACACAAAGTACTTTTCATTATTTTTAACATTACAAAAATCTGACTTGTAGAGATTTGTTCTTTTTTCCCAGAAGTAAGAGTGCCCACACATTTGCCTACGTGCCTTATAAGAACATGGTCAAGACAAGTAATAAACCAAGCAAAAGTTGTCCAGGTTACAATGGACAAAATGCATTGCATATGCATAAACACAGGTAACTTTGCTTAGTGTATTTCCTCCAAATCTGCTTTATAAGAAGTTATTGCATTTTTGCCTACTAATTCCTCTCAGTTTTCATCAAAGTCTCACTAGTAATAATTGTCGGTGTAAGAAATAACTCAAAGCAAAAGTCTGCTCTGCAAGTATGATTTCATCAGGGATTTAAAACAACAAAATTGTAATGTATTACTTATCATTTCCTGACATCTATTCAGACTATTTCATCCAAATAATTCAAGTTGATTAAATAGTCTGAAAATAAATAACAGTGAAACTCTTCATAAGAAATGTTTCTTAGATTTTGTTGTGTTTTCAAGGAAGCTGAAATTGAGCTTAAAGCTGGTGTGTGTCCCATCACTACAAAAATAAACTGAAAAGTAAATAAATAAAACCGCATAACTAACTAGCTCACCTTTTATCTTTTAGTAATTTCTTGTGTCAACTCTAACTAAAAAAGAATTAACTTCCATGATTTTCTCTCTGTCTAAGGTCCCTAATGCCCTCACAAAATAATTTTCTTAGTATGGGAAATATGTCTGCCTTCAGCATTTCTATTCACCTATATGATCTGAGTCTTCTGAAAAGATGACCTTATGTCTTGTTGATTAGACTATTATTAAAATTCATCCCAGAACTTAAAGGTTATGCCCCCCAAAGTCATTAGAGTTTATGTACTGCAAACTTTATGCTGTACTTTGTGCAAGAAAACTTTTAAACAAAATAATCTTCACTTGTTCTTCTTTAGCATCTAGTGTGGCTTCTTTCTAGAAATATAGTAAATTCTTTTGGGATATCACTTTAAGCATTGTTAGGAAGTTGAATGTGTGTATGTGTGGAAATGTGTATGTGACATTTCTTCCTTTATCAGATATACAACAAAGCATATTGCTTTGTAGGAGGTTAGATGAGAAACAGTTCCATTTGTATACTGCAAAGGATAATAATCTTTTCAGAGGGTATTATTCCTTTCCAGTAATAAGCAACAATGTATTTCTTTTCTGTTTGGTACGTCCATGTGATTTCCACAGTAATTACGATTTATGAGTTAGTTGGACTAGTTTTGTTTAGTCCAAAGAGGTTTTTGTATATCCTTTTGGTTTGTTTGGAACAGAGATGTTGATCTGAATTGACATCTGTAATTATCAAAATTTCTTGGGATAATCCTCCCTACTACATTTTGCATTCCCCTTCTTTAGTTTGGGGTTACTTTGAAAATAAATGAACAAAAAGCTCTCCATGTTGTTGTTGTTGTTTTGTTCTGTTTTTTCTTTTCATCTTTCTTGCATTGTTCTTACCTTTGAATTCATCCTACAATTTCTATTTGGTTGGTATTTAAAATATTTACACTCTAAAAAAAAAAGAAGAAGGGCCAGGGGTTTAGCTCAATGGCATAAGCAGCTGCCTGGCAAGCACAAAGTCATGAGTTTGATCCGTGTTATAAAAAAAATAGAAATAAAAATAAAATATTTACATTCTTGGGTAAAGAAGACTGAACACTAAATGGAGACCCACTTAAGATGCATAAAATTCTGAATAACTTGGGTGGTTAAAAATAAGATGTAACCAGTAGAACAGTTTCTAAATCTCCAGAAATTTATTCACCCTCTGAATTGACTCAGTAAAGCCATCTATACTGAACTGAGTTTAGAATTTTATTCAACAGAGAAAAGCTGGCTCTAGTTGCTGAGATAAGCACAGTCTCCTGAGACTATGATATAAAAGACTAATCTCATGGCTATATTTTGGAGTTGTAAGCAAACTTACCAGATTTGCTATTGTAGCTATTATAAGAATTCCAAAGGAAATCTCTGTGATGATTTGTTTTCTGTGCTATGAAAACATTCAAAGAAAAATAATTTACTCCTTTGAGATATTCTTGGAAACTTCCTTGCATCTATTTAGGTAACCACCAGTTACTAAAATGTTTTTCTTTCTTTTCTATGACTTCCATCCTTTACTTACCCAGTACTGCAGAAAATAGCAATTGAACTGTTGCTTCTTTCCTCTTTATTTTTCTCTTCAATGTAAATTCAGAGAATTTCCTTTTGCCTGATAAGTCCTTTTTATTCAATAAAGTAAATAATACTGCTATTTCCTTGATATGCTCTATAAATTGACTTCAGAAAATTATATTTTCATCTTAGGCATGAAGTTCTGAAGTGAAAAACTGGACTCATCTTAAGGAAAAAGAATTACAAACAAGGATTGTGTAATCTTATCATATCAAATTATTTGCTTGCATGTTGCAGTCTTATCCTTGCTTTCAGTGGGAAAGAGAGTTTATTGGCACTTTTATCAGTTATTCTAGAGATAATAGTATAACAAGCAAACCATATTCTTTTCTCTTGCTTAGCCGAAGGAATAGAGTCAATAAAATTTTTATGGAACTGTATAAAGAATCTGAGAGTAAGATTCTTTTTTACATATATTCACATCCAAGATGTGGAGGGAAAAAAATACCTGTTATTTCAGATTAGCAATTTCTAAAAAATTAAATAATAAGGGAATGGTTGATCTTTATATGACACAAGATAATGTATTCAAAGGATTAATCATTTCTGTCAGCTTTGCTATTTTAGGGTGTTTGAATTAAGGTATCAAACATATTTCTAAGAGATGACTGTCACAATATTAAAGGACCACTTAATTTCATTAAATCTCATTATAGTAATTCTCAGTTTCATCAGAGACTTTCTGTGAACACATTAAGAAATTATCTCAAATCTATTATTAAACACTAACCGCTTGTCGTGAGAGTTTCCCCATTGTCTCTAAGTATTAGGAACAAATGCAGTCACTTTTTTTTAATGGGCAGTCAGGAAGCAGGGCCAGCCCAGGTCACTCTGCATGACCCCATCTCTGTCCCACCTCGTTTTCACTCCTGGATGTTGAAAGCTTAACTACACCGACAAATAAAAATAACACAACATTTTATTTCTGGAAAGGAATAGTCTCTTCCTTAGTTTTCTTTCTTGATTCCTGGACAGATTAAGTTTGTAGCCAATTTCAAATATATACAAATATTTAAACATTGTGCAAACAAAAAATGTAGAAAGAGGACATAATGGGTATAAGTAGAATCATTTTGAAAGTGATTAAAATAGGAACTTAAACTTTACTAGAGGGAAGAACTTTTTGCTAATTTTACACGAATTTCTATACTGAAGCAGATATAATGAAATGATTTTAAGGCTAAATTTGCCATTCACTTAAATGCATCTGGGACTGTAACTGTGTATTCTTACTGCTTCTGTAGCTACATAAACTGGGAATGATGGCTAAAACAGTTTGGATTAATATAGTTAAATAGTATTTGCCTTTTTACTTGCTTGTCAATTCAAATACTCTCTCATTCATTTGACATACACTTATTAAGCATCTACCTATACCATGTGCTGTACTAGGTACTGGAAATACAGAAAAAATTAGACAAAAATGTCCCTCTGGTAGCTCCCAAAGTCATTAGGAAAAGTGACATGTTAGCAACATAATAAGAGCAATAATGGGACTGTTTATAAAAATCGGTAATCCTTCAGAATAGAACTTGATCTGCACTATATAGAATGAACGGGAAAGAATTCAGCTGCTTCAGAGTGTTAAGCATTATTAAAAGGAACTGACAGCCAATCAGATCTTAAATGGTGAAATGATTGTGATAGAAAATATTGCAGGCAATGAATGTGATAGAAAATATTTCAGGAATGCCTATGGTGAGAAAATGCACAGAAACATCGAAATAAATTGATTTATGCAGTGAGAGTGGCAAAATAAGAAAAACAATGGTGACAGAAACTTGGAAAGTGCCACTGTTTCAGAGAAGAGGATCCAACTAAGAGGTGGAGAAAGAGAAGTCCCTGAGATAGGGACACTGGCTTAGAGCTATATTTTCAAGTCCAATAAAAGATAAAATTTCAGATGGGAGCAGGTAATATACTGATACTGAGGAAATGCTAGGTAAGATAAATCCAAAAATCGCCTATTAGATCAATGGCTCTGGACAAACTGCTATTAAAGGAGAAGGGAGAGGGCAGAATTACTAGTTAAATTTCCTGTTCTGGGGGGGATTAAAGCTAAGGACAAAAGATTTATATCATTAGGAAGCTCAAATTCAACATGGGGATATAAGTGCGCACGCATTGCTCATATCAGTTAGCTCTACGCTGTTAGAGAATTAGCATTATGCAGTAGTAATGATGGGAAAGGTGTGGTTTTGATGGTGGCTCTAAGAGGGGTAAGGAAAAGAGGAGGAGGGAAAGTCTGGAACTTTTTATAGAAAAGGGAGCCCCAGATCATACAAGTATCCTGTGACTCCCAGAGATACTGTGGGGACTGACTGTAGGGGTAAAAACATAAATGACATGTCACTAAAGTATCACAGAGTATAAGAACAATCTTATGCATAAAAGTAGTGAAGGATTATTCTATTGAGAACAATCTTTAGTGACACCTGATCACTCTGTCCTATTTTGTTTCTCCTTTTTTTCTGTTCCAGTCAGCTTTTTGCCCTGTTCCTGCTTTTCCTCCAGTTTCTATAGAACGACGACATAATTTAAAACTGTTTACCCTGTGTTTGATAGTACTCCACTATGAAATGTTGCACTGGCTCTATGTATGCACTATTAATGTCTCACTGCAGAGACATGGTGGGAAATTTCAACACAAAGAAGATTATTATATTGACTATAGGTCATTTCCAGGCACAGAGGAGTACCAAGCGAGACCGGGGTGGTTTCCATTGATAAGAGGTAAATTTCAAATGGAACTCTTTCTTCCTGATTTGGTTTCAGATAGTCACAGGAATCACTCGAAGCCAGTTTCATGTGATAACTGGTTTCATACGAGATGTTTGACCTTAGCTGTCTTTGCATGGCTGTGTGGAGTAATGGAGCAGGGTAATGGGAATGCAGGAGTAACTTGGGCCAGGAATCATCATACCTATATCAGCAATGGGCCTGGACAAACTATGAAAAACAAACAAACAAACAACTACTTTTGACCTTTCTTTTAAGGTCATTATATCTTCTGGGAGAATGATAACAGAGTTTGTACCAGTGATGACAGACAGAACATAAAAGAAAAAAACGAGGGAACCACAAATAGGACAGCATAAAATTATGACTATAAACTCAGAGAATAGAACCCTGTGCACACAGGAAAAATAGCAAAAAGTCTTGTGAACATCAGCTGCAATTCCAAAAGAAGTGAATAGAAATTCAAACTGCTCTTCTCCACAGGAAATACAGTGAGATATGTTAAAGCATCTTCTTGAAAGAACAAAAGCAACCCCTTTCAGAGGCAGGTAGCATCAACTAAGGTCATTAGACCATGTGACAAACGTGGCTGACAGTAGGCGGAGTGACCAGCCGTGGGGTGCTGAAGAGGTTTACAGCTAGAACTCTTGTACACTGCTAGACAGACTGCAAACCGAAGCAAGTTTTGCAAAAGAGTTGCAGTTTCCTGAAAAGTTAAACATACAACCACCACATGACCCACACACTTCTCCCTTTTATGTGCAAAAGTATATCTGTCTGCATGGAAAATTTGCACATGAGTACACAGAAATTTTGTTTTAATTAAAAAACTGTAAATGCAAAAAAAAAACAACAACCAGAAATGCCCCAAATAAACAAATGAATGAATAAACAAAATGTGATGTACCTATGCAATAGAATAAAAGTAATAAACACGGAATAATATTAAAATAATTGTACTGAGTAAAAGAAGACAAAGACATATTCTTTATGATTCAAAGTATATAAAATTTCTAGATGATACAAATTCATTATGTTAAAATTTGAGTTTCCTTAGAAAAATAGTGTAGCAGATGGATGAATACACTGATATATTTCAGAGAACCAGAAGGAAAGAAAATGTAGGGATGGTCTTGATCATGGTGATAGTTTTATACAAATAAAATCCACCATAAATATGTGCAGTTTCTTGATTATAAATTACATTTCAATAAATCTGTAATATAATACTAGACAATAAAAAATAGTACCTTGCAATATACAAGAATAAATTCTATCAATAGCAATAAACCTTAACATAGTCTAGATGTAGGGATCAGCAGACAATAATTATATTGTCAAAAAATCTATGAAGTAAAGATTGTTTTCAAATGCATTAGAATACTAATTATATATTGTGTCATAAAATATTAATAAATATTTAAAATTTTAATTATCACAGAATATATTCTCAAAAATGAAATGAAATTGGAAATCAGTAGCAATGAGATTTTTATAAATTTTCTGACATTTGAAAAGTATGAAATGCCATTCTAAGTTACTCAAAGAGCAAAGAAGTAATATTGGGAGAAATTAGAAAATATTTAAAGATGAATGATGATGTCAGCGCCTGCCTGGCAAGCACGAGGTTGTGAGTTCGATCCCTGGTACAAAAAAAAGAGAATGAGAATAAAAGCAACATGTTAAAAAGAAGAATTAAGATATATTTTTACAGCTACAAATTCCCTGGATGAATATAGTCATTATGTATGACAAGTATGTACCAATTTTAAAAAGTAAAGAAACTGCTGAACTGTTTGACAAAAATTTTGTGAGATGTACCTAAAACAGGATTTATGGAGAGATGTATAACTTTAAATGTTTATTTCAAGAAAGAAGAAAGCTAAATATCAATTATTTAAATTACACAGCAAGAAGGCAGTGGACAAGTAAAAATGGACAAGTAACCCCAAAGTAGATAAAGAAGGAAATTATAAAGAACAGATATGATTTAAGTTTTTTTTAAAAAAGCAGATACAATGTATATAATTAGCAAAGCCAAAGATTGATTCTTTGAGAATATTTATAAATTTGATAAGTCCATAGTAAGATAGATCTTAAAGAGGACACAAGTACCTGATATCAGAAAGGAAAGAGGATATCCTACAGACACTCTAAGGATAGTTAAAAAAAATACCTTCATTCCAATAAACTTGGCCATTTATGTGAAATGGAAAAAATTTTTTGTAAAGTATCACCAAACTCACTCAAGAAGAAATATCCAGAAAAATCATCAACCAAATACAAGACAGAACCTCTTTCCCATCTAGGAGCACACTAAGACTATCTTGAGGTGGAAGTAAAAAAAGGAAGAAATAAAACTCAGATAAATTTGGCTTTACCTTTTTTTGCGGGGGGAGGGGGACCAGGTAATCGAACTCATGACCTCACTGTGCCAGACAGGCACTGTGCCACAGAGCTATATCCTGGCCCTAAATTTGGCTTTAATATGAAAACTTTTATCACAAGACATTAAGAAAATGAGTAGTCAAGTCAAGGACTGGGGGAAAGTACTTGAACAAGTTATATTAACAATGGATTTGTATCCAGAATATGTGAAAAGCTCTTGTAACTTAATAATAAAAAGACAATGTAATTAAAGTATGCACAAAATAGTAGACTAGATGGTTAATGAAGGAGAGTACAAAAATGAACAACTGAAAACACATGGAAAATTGCCTACTAAGATTGACCATGGGGACACACCTGTTAAAGGCACAGTGAGACAGACTACCAAAAGGAGTAAAGAGAGTGACAATCCTGAATGTTGGAAATGTGGTATAAGTGATAGAATAACTTAGGTGAACTGTTTCACTGTTTTCTAAATGTTAAACATTCCCTAGTGACCAAAAAATTACACTCTTAAAATTTTCTCAAAAGGAATATTACTCTGGTAAAAACAAAACAACACAACAACAACAACAACAAAAAAAAAACCAAGCAAGCAAGCAAACAAAAAGAAAAAAAAAACTTACACAAATTACTCCTAGAAGCCTTATCAAAAAGACAAACACTGAAAAGAATATGAATTTCCATGAACAAGGTAGTATGAAAATAAAGTGTGGCATATTCATATAATAAAATACTACTCAGTGATGCAAAATTTTGTGTATGTATGCATGTATGCTAATTAAAATAGTCTCTAAAGTAAAACGATATCTAAAGTAAAATTGTTTGTGGGAAACAGAAATACAAGATCAACACTAGCCAATGCTTTTATTAATTAGCATTTAGACTATGTAAAATTTGTCATGTATGAAAAAACAATAGTGTATGTTGTAGAGTTCTATTTTACAAAGTTTTCAAGTAGACAAAATAAACTAAAGAGGGTGATATCAGATAACTATTCTACGTGATCAAGAGTAATTTTGTGGAAAATAAAGGAAGGTTTTTAGATTATTGTTGCATTTGTCTTTATTGTGATCAGGGCATGAATTACATGGCTGAATGACTTTATTAAAGTTTATTATATTGTGCTTCATAGAACTATACATTTTGTATGCAAATTGTATTTAAAAACTCTTAAGAGCAAAAATGAAAGAAACAAAAAAATACTATAATCATACAATAAAAATAATGTTGCAGGACAAATGAAGGAAAAAGCAAACTGCCATGCTAAAATACAGTTTAGGATAAAATATTTTAACTGCACAATTTACAAATTCAAGAGTGCTATTTCTCCATTTGGACAGGAGTGAAAACAATGACCAACATAAGTGACTCAAAACATGCTTTTTATAGAAAAAAATTATAAATGTGAATTTTGAAAAGCACAAAGCATAAGTGGAAAATATTGGTAGGTATTCATATAAATGTATTTATCTTAACTATGGAATGCAATTTAAAGTTATCTTGAAAGATTAAGAAATTATTTCATTTCAGATTCCTAGTTTTGGATTGGGTCTTTAAATTTGGTGATCTGATTTTTTTCAGTTCTTTACATGTTCTAGCTTTTAGTCCTTTATCTGAAGTACAACCACCTAAGATTCTTCTGCACTCCATTGACTGACTTTTTGTTCTGTTATTGATTGCTTTTGCTATGCAAAAGCTTTTTAATAAAATGAGATCCTGGTTATTCTTTGCAGTATTTTCCATGCAGTCGGGGTTTTGTTCACAAAGTTTTTTGCTTACAATTATGTCTTTAGCGTTCTATCAGCTCTCTCTTTCAGCAGATTAAATGTTTCTGTTTTAATATTTAGATATTTGACCTATTTTGATATTCGTTTAGTGCATGATGACATATATGAGTCTAATTTTAGTTTTTGGTGTGTGTCTGATTTATTTCACTTAAAAGTATGATCTCAAGGTCCATGCCTTTAGCTCAAAATATCTCAAAGTTATCCTTCATTGTGGCTGAGTACTACTCCATTGTATAAAAAATCCACGTCTTTTTTATCCACTCCTTGGTTGATGGGCTATAAAAGCGTGTGCACATATATCGTCGCTGTATTATGCTTTTAATTTTTTCGAAAGATATCAAGTAAGTGCAATAGCTGTAGTCCTAGTTTGCTGAGGAATCCCCAAACTGATTCCTACAGTGTTTGCACTAGTCTACACTCCTACTGACAGTGGAGAAGTGCTCCTTTTTCCCCTCACAACCCCGCCAGCACTTGTTATTGGGTGATTGTTGATAATAGCCATTCTTTCTGGAGTGACAAAGAACCTCAGCTTTGTTTTAACTTGCATCTCTCAAAGGATCTGTGATGTTGAAAATTTTTATTTATTTATTTGCCACTTGTAAGTGAAATCAATTGGATACATATATGTAAATATTATATCATCTCTCTGGTGTGAAGCTCCAAAAGCGTAACTAAGAACCAAAATGTATAATAGATATTGTGAAATAAGAAGTAATTGTTCGAAAGCAATGGGGAACTAGGAGGAAAGGAGGATGGGAGGGAAAAGAAAAAAATGACAAAAAAAAGAGTGTTAAAATGGAGACAAAGCTTTGAAAATGAGAGGAAGAGGGGCTGCAGAGAGGGGAGGGGAATGGGGATACAAAGGGGGGACTAAGATATGTCATGCAAAGGTACAAATTCCCTGTGACAAATGTGATCATTCTGTATATCCAAATTGTATCAGTAAACTTAATTTTTAAAAAAGACAATTAACCCCAATAAAAGTTTTGTCTTTCTCAAGGGGAAAAAAGTGGCTTCTATCATCTGATGTCATGATGGCCCAATCCTG
This sequence comes from Hydrochoerus hydrochaeris, assembly GCA_004027455.1. NCBI lineage: Eukaryota > Metazoa > Chordata > Mammalia > Rodentia > Hydrochaeridae > Hydrochoerus > Hydrochoerus hydrochaeris. The sequence continues at coordinate 314,184 of PVLA01000771.1, forward strand.
AGTATCTAGTTTTCCAGAGTTCATCTCTAGGGCAATTTTCAAGTGAACACTGAGAGTGAGAAGTTTCCTCTCAGGTGTTCAGTCTCTACCTTCTGCATTCACAACAGCACAGCAGACCCTTTAAGCCGAGGTCCACTGGCAGCGAGCAAGGGATCCAGAAATGATCTTTGGGGCCAATCTTTCTTCATAGGTTTATCCTTCCCCTTTCATGGTTTCTGCTTGTGTTTCCTTTTCTGCTGACCAGCTGTGATGCTCCAGCATGGTGCACCACTTAGTTCCTGTGGATTGTGCTACATTCAGAAGAAGCTCTGGACCAGAGTTTACCTTCACCCCAGAGATCAGTCTGAATTGTATGAAGCATGTCCTGATATTCCTCATTTGAGATCTACAAAGGTTCCTTTCTGATGGATGTACTTTTCTCATAGTCACCTCTGTTCTCAGAGTGATACTCTGACAGTGGTCTGTTCCATGCTAAAATGTATAGTCTGTATACCAAAACTCCCTATTGCTGCTATGTAACCACCCTCCTGTCACGGGGCTACTGCACCAATCACAAGTGGGACCCACATCCATCATTTGCCTCAGTCACAGGCAGGAGGGAGCAAGGTGGAATATTTTCCAGATTCCTTTGCAAGGGACCAAGTGCTATCTGCACAAGCCTGTGTGGTCTGAGATTGATCAGTTTCTAGGAGGAATGTAAACAGGGGAGGTAGAAGGAGTAGTTCTTGGGTAGGTCTTGCTTAAAATCATAACTGTGGTGAATAAGCAAGAAGCAACTCTCACACAAGTTAACTTTGGCTATTTTCTTTAATATTCAAGGAAAAAATATTTGGCTATTCATATAGTAAGATAATTGCTACACAAAGATGTGATTGCTTCCTGGAAATTCATTTATTCCTTCATTCAAAGAATAGTTACTGATTGCCAACAATTTACTATATCTTGTGATACACACTTAAAATCTACAGAGAAAAATAGAAATGACAAAGTTTTCACAGAATATATCTAAATTGACTAGTTGCAGCTGAACCGACAGCTGATTATTTAAGGTACAATGTTAAGGGAAGTCTGTGATGAAGTAAAAGTAAATAAAGGAGACTAACAGTCCAGAAAAGATGGCATAGACCCATTTCTCCCTGATCCTTTCATGTAAGTATAATTCCTGGAAATTACATAAAAGGCAACCAAAAGAGAATTCTTAAAGGTGATGAAAGAAGCCAAGCTGTTTAGGATCTAAAGATTAGAGGAATATAACAACAAAATTTCATCTCTCCCTGTAAAAAGAGACAAAACCAGACCCATTATTTCCCGAGCTCCAATGCAATTATAGGAGGAAGCCATGTAAGTTCATTTCTTTGTGGGATTTAATAGAAATTCCCTTGACATCAGGCCAGCCTCTCTCTACTAAGAAGGAAAATTGATTTGCCAACCATCAATAGCTTATAGGAAATTATGGAACTAAAGTATACAATGATAGAAACAATTCACTGAATGATTCAATGGTGCCAAGGTGATAACAGAATATAGAACTAGTAAACTTGAGGACCAATTAATCGAACTCATCCACTCTGAAAAACACAAAGAAAACAGACCAAAAAGATTCATTGTCTAGATACATTTCAATTCATAACAAAAAATGTAACTTCCATATTATTTAAATGTCAAAAGGAAAGCAGGAAGGGAGTAGGAGTGAGAGAAACAGCTGAAGAAAATAATGCCTGAAAGCACCTCTATTGGAACAAGATAAAGCAGTTAATCAATCCAGCCCCAAAGGAGCAAAGTCAGAGAAATCTACACTATCGTGGTTAAACTCTGAACACTAAAGAAAGAAAACGTGTATGATGAAAACAGTTGAAGTAAAAGGATATATTGTCTATGGGGAACATCAGTTTGTGTGAAAAAGGTCTTCTTACAGAAAACCATGGTGGCCAAAAGGAAGTGGAATATTTTCAAGTGCTGAAAGTAGTTTTCAATTGCATGTTCTATATCTAGCAAAATTACTCTTCAGAAATCAAAGAACTAACATCCCAGATAAAGTAGGACTAAAAGAATATTTTTACTTGCAGATGGACTTTTGAAGAATGGCTAAAATGTTTCTTATAAAATAAATAATTGTGCAGGTAAGTATTTAGGATAGTCAATCTTGAAAAGGATTATGATGCATAGGTTCATAGTAAACAACCTTAGAAGACTGGACCAAAACCCATTGCAGGGAAGGAGAGTTCCATCAGTCTTTTATGTCCATAGAGTTTAAGGAATCAGGTATGGGATTTTAGGAAATTGTTGGCATAGCAATAGAGTAGGCATTGTAGGTGTTGGTTGAATAGATGATTCTTTCAGACACAGTACTTCTAAGAAAACACCTCAGAAGAAAGTGGCTGTAAGTGGGCCTGGATACATCAGAATGACACACATATATCTTATCTCCAACATACCAAGCAGGATATGCGTTCGCTAAAATTTTTTTAGCTAACCCATTGAATCATTCAGTGAATTGTTTCTATCATTGTATACTTTAGTTCCATAATTTCCTATAAAAATGGGTACCTAAAATTTTTTGAAGGATAAATTAATCTGGAATGACTGCTGAGAAAAACCAGTGGTGAGGACAATTGCCTGGTATTGCATCCTGTTTCATAAAAAGTTTTATTGGGGCCATGAACAGAGAGAGGAAGTTCTCCCTGACTCTAACGTCAGTGATATCTAGAAAGTCTAGAGCTGTCTGCCATTTGTGCTGAAATCTCAGCTTTGATTAATTTTAATCCAAGCGAAACACAAGAATTCTCATATATTTGTACTTGATCCTCCTTCAGAGGATCTAGAGAATAATTAGATTATATTTTGATAAAGAACATATAACAACTATGTTTTGTGTCATTTACAATACTGCTAAATTTCTTATACTACCAATAATGATTCTTTTGCAAATAAAAACAGAGTTAAGAGATTACTTTTAAGAGAAATACAACACTGTGATATTATTTTTGAAAAAGTTAATATGAATCCTAAGAAAAGAAAGTAAAAATGTCTGTGATCCATTTTTTAAGAAGGGCAAATACCTGGCTTTTCACAGACATGTGTGTTTAGTGTTAATACTATGGATCTAATAATTTTGAAAGATCTTAATATTAGACAATTGTCTCCATTATTGTTAATCTTGAGGTTAAAATCACCTTGATTATTGGTTACAAGAAATCACATTTATATGTAACAGCTGAATTTAAAAATTAATGTTTTATTATAGGCAGCAAAATTTATTCTTCACTTAGTGATGAAATGCTGGGGTTTTTTCAATTTGGACCTTATATTTTACATTATTTTCCCTGCAGTACAAATTAGGTATAGTAATATATTTAAAATTTTAAAATAGCCTATTAATTTTACATGAACAAGTTAGACACCTTAACAGGAAAACTTCCAGGAAAACAGTTAAATACTGTGTTAGTACAAATAGGAAGTTGTTTTGAGTTTAGCTTGGCACAGATGATAAATGACTAAAACAGCTTGAAGAGGTCAAGAATGCTTTGTCAACACGGAGAACATTTTCAAAGCGGGAGAATATTTTTTCAAAGCGGGAGAATATTTTTTCAAAGGAAAAAAAAAAAGCTTATTTTAGAGTGCAAAACAGTGTTCCTGAAAACGTGACGCCAGTGACTTTTACTTTTATAAGGTACGTCTTTGAGTGTGTCTCAAAGCCACTGAAACAAAATCCCTAGACACAGCACCGGTGCCTACCATGCGCCTTATGCCTCAAGTGGCTCTTATGCACAACATTTGAGATTCATACTGTAGAAAGTAAAACAGTAGACCAGGCTTTAGGAATTTAGTGCCACTGAACTGTGTTGGAATAATGGAAACGAACCTAGTGAGAAAGGTCATGGCTCTGTCATAAGAAGTCTTAGTGACATACTAGATGCTTGGAACCCAACACCAAGACTTAATAAAAACCACTACGGAGTTGGAAGTAATTGAGTAACTTGGTTAGCTTTTGTTTGTTTGTTTGTTTGTCTGTTTGTTTGTTGGTTTTTTAAGAAATAATATCCTGGCAACAGAATGGGTGATTGCATATAAAATAGACATAACCAGGAAGGAAAACTATTATTTTAGTTTTCCTAGCATAAAACAAGGGAAGTTAGAATAGATTGAAATACATATAGTAGATAAATAGTTGACTATGTGGTTGGAGGGAAAAGAAATAATTTTGGATAATTCTGTTCCTCCTGTTTGCTCGTCTCCATTTAGGTTTGAGTATGTAACAATTTATAAATATTTTAAAGCAACAACTCTACATTTTCCATGTTTCCATATTTTTTAAAAAGATCCATGTTTTTCTAGAACATAAAGCTAATAAAGATGAGCTGTTACCATCATAATTGAGTTCAAGAGGTCCAAAGCGAGATCAATAGATAGCCTTCTAATGACATTGTATTAGGTCTGCTCCCTGAAATCATGCTAGAGACTGATGCCCAATTGCACCACAGCTGAAACTCCTAAACCTCTAAGCCATACTGGAACAAACTCTCTATGGGACAGTGTCTTACTGGATACACTGTTAGCTAGAGGCCTGTAAGACTTGGTGCGGGAGACAGGATGCATAGTCAGGGGAATCATGACCTTGGAAGACCCACTGCAGTTTCCACGTTTGAATGCTGTGACAATGTGTGTGCACAGAGGAGACATAAGTTGTGATACAGAACAACTTTTTTCAAAATAAAAGCCTCCCGTTCTTCTTTTTTTGTCCTTTTGTGTAATAGAATGAGACATTCCTTTTAATCAGGCTGCCTGGTGCAACCACAGTTGTGAGTTGTCTTCTTGCGGGCTGTGGTTAAAAGGAATTTCCTTTTGACTGCAGCATGTCCTCTGACCATATTGTATATTTCTGTTTTCCCTAGTGTAAAGTTATCTTACATTTTAATTTTGTTTTTTAACTGACAAATAATAATTATGCCTATATATATATACACATACACATATTTACATATATATATACATATATATATATATATATATATATATATATATATATATTCATGGGGTACAATGTGAAATGTAACATATGTTTAATGAAATGGCAGAGGTCTGGGGCATTAGAGCAGTTCTCTGTGAAGGATCTACTTCCATTCATGCTTTACAGAGAGGTAAGAACATAAGCTGAGTTGGATCCATGCTCTCTAATGGCTTTGTATAAAAGAGGGTTAAAGTTAGCAAATAGCAAATTATAATTCACTTTGGAGACCTTAGGGGGTCCCCAGAATTCCCCAAGGCTTGACATCATTCAGTCTGCAACCTCAGAGCTCACACAAGATTCCTATTCTGCAATCATTCTAAAACCCACCATAAATGGTTTTCAATAAACATAGTCCTTATTCAACAGAAAACTTTTTAATGGCATGCTGCTTTTTTAAGTTATGTGTTCCATAAAAGTACTATTTTCCCTTGTCTTTCTAAATGCACTTAACTGACTCGAAAACCTGAATACTTTTCCTGCATACAACATTGTGGTTTGGTAGATTATTTCCCTTGACTTCTTATGATTCATTCCTGCATCATCAATAGTTGTTTATAACCTGGAATTATGAACATAAGCTCTAAAGGTTTGACCAACTGAAGCTGAACTTTTTTCTATGAGGATGTTTCATAAAAGGGTGTGCACTTCTTACTGCACAACTGGAGTCGAACAATGTGTACTGTCACACACTTACAGATGTTCAAATTATTTATTAGTCCAGAGGTACTAGCATGATCCCTATAATATTCCATGTCCCACCAACCTGTCAAGCAATGCTTTAGCACCCACTGATTATGATCTGGATACTCACTTGCATTGATGGCACTGTTTAACATTTTAACACATGTAATGAGTGGAACTCTCCATGCATAATAGTCTCTAATACATCATTTAATTTCTTGGTGGTACAGATTTTAAAAGAAACACCAAAAGAAAAGGATAAATGCTTTATGCTTTCTGTGAATTCATCATTTTTCAAAGTCATGAGATAATATCATTAAAACAAAAAAAATTATGTGTGTGTGCTCACACACATAAACCTTATGTTAGCAATTGTGTGTGTGTGTGTGTTTGTGTGTGCTATGGTCTACTGCCTCTCCCCAAGTCTCATGTATTCATAGGTGGAGCTTTTGAAAAGTCATTAGATTGTGGAGGTGCTGTATCATCAGTGGATGTGTCCATCTATGCATTCATAGCTGACTGTGCTGTTAGAAGTGGGAGCCTGGTTGGAGAAGGTATGTCACAGGAGCAAGATCTAGAAAGATATATTTTTGTTCCTACCCCTCATCTATTTCTGCATCCTGGCTTCCATTTGGTGACCAACTTTTACTTTCCATGTCTTCCTGCCATGTTGTTTTAGTCTTGGAGCCAGGTGACCATGAACTGAACCTACTGAGCCAAATATATTTCTTTTTTAAATTTTGGATGGTGGGTAAGAGATATCAGATAGTTTTTTTCTCTATCTAGTCCCAGATATCATAATATTTACTAAATTTATATTGTAACACCCTGATGCTATCACTAGAAGCATTTGTCCCAGAATGGAGAAGTAACTAGTACAGAAAGTTGGTACCAGAGAAATGAGGGAGACATTGCTGTGTCTGTACCTGGCCATGTGATTTACAAGCCCTTGCAGCTATTTTGAAGACATTCAGAAAGATTTGGAATGCTTTTAGACAAACTTCATAGGCAATTCTGGACTGATCAGAAGATGCTGATAGTAAAGCAGACAGTAAAGGACAGGCTTATAAGGTTTCATATGGAAATGAAGACTGTATTGAAAAGTGGACTAGAAGTCATACACATTTCATTCTGGCAAAGAATTTATGTTTTGTCCTTGACCTAATACTTTGTGTGAGGTGAATTTAAAGATGGCAGACTAAATAATCCAGTGGAGGAAATTGTAAGGAACTATAATATTCATGCTGTGACTGGGTATTGCTGGTTGCTTCTGGCCAGATTTATAAGGAGAATCAAGAACAAACAGTAGTGCCAAAAGATGTTAAAAGTTTGTAGTTTCACCATATAGGAATATTCTATAAATTTAGAGCCATAGAGAGTGAGATTCCTGACAAGACTAGAATTAAAAAGAAGCCAAGTACTCTGTATCAGGATAATAGAATAGATACCCCGAAGGCATTCAGAAAATGGACAGACCACACACGTAATAGGCTCAAAGTTGTAAGAGGATAAACTCCTAAGAGAACAGAACTTTGCTAACAGAGCCCCAAGGCACACTTCTCACTTTCTAGGGAAGTGTTTACCCAAACTTACTCATCAAGGCACTCGGAGGCTGCTAGAGTCATGGTGTAAGGGGGCCAGGCTACTGCCTGAGCTGTTGACGGACAATGGTATCATCTATGTGGTGCTGATTTTTCAAGCATGCAGAATTCAAGAGCTATAGGATTATGGAGTCATTCACCCAGATTTCAAAGGAAGGTCTAGGAGGCCAGGAAATGTGCCTCTGAAGGGTGATATGTGAAGCTGTGAGACTGAAGCCAAAAGTGCAGTGGTGACCCCAGGAAGTTAGAGATGTCAGGAAGCAACAAGTAGAGCCATCCCAAAAAGAGGTCATGTAGGTTGCAACCAGTTAGATCATTGAAGCAGGGCTTCCCAAAACCTTTGAAGTTCACATCTGGCCACAGCCTGCCCTGGGTAGCTACAAGAGCTAATGTTTGGGCTGTTGGGTTTCATTCTTGCCATAAACTGATTCCTCTCTATTTTCCTACTCCTTTCTTTCAGAATGGGAATGTTTACTCTGTGCTATAAGTTGTTGGGCCCACGAATTATAAATTGAGGCAAGGGGATGTCCATGCTTGTTCTTGTCCTACCCTTGAGCTAGATTCAAATGCAGAAACTCCCCTACTCTTGTCAGAAGCTGAAAGCCTTAGAGCTAACGATTGTTGTGCTGCTCACAAGGCAAGATAAAACCTGCTGGGGACAATAGGTATCTGGAAAAACTAGTTTCCTCATTGCCCCCATCTAGTCCTTGTCCTTGAAAGAAAACTCTGATCTTCCCAGCCCACCATAGTTGCTATTACTGTTCCCAGAAATACCCACTGTCTTTCACTGACTGTCCTTGACTCAGCTGTATCAAGTGACTACCAAGAGGCTGTGTGTCTCATGGCCTTTTGTTCATAGCAAACAACTGATCATCCCAGATCTCTGCCTGTACTATTTGCCTGTCTCTTGATCTTTTGTCCCATCATATGTCATAACACTTGGCAGAAGATTGGAACCTACTGAAAGGGTCTCCCTTAACTGGCACTATGAAAAGGGTCTCTGATAGCAAATATGTAACTTTGCTTCTGATTTTTACAGGGATTCACATCTAAGAATTTGCCTTGAATCTCAGAGATGTTGGACTAGATTTTTAGCAAAGCTGCAATTGTTAAAACTTAGAGATGGACTAAATGCATTTTGCACAATGAGATGGCCATAAGTCTTTTGGGGTCCAGAGGTAGAATGTTATGATTTAAACCTAAAATGTCCTTTAAAAGTCTCATGTATTTGTAGGTGGGGCTTTTGAAGGGTCACTGGCTCATGGGAGTACCATGCTCATCAGTGAATTAGTCCCCTGATGAGTTAGTAGCTGAGTGTACTGTTAGGAGTTGGGGCCTGATTGGATGAAATGCATCACTAGGGATGTAACATTCTCTCCTCTCCACCTCCTTGTCTTATTTACTCCCTCTCTCATTCTCTCTCTCCTTCCTTCTCTTCCTCCCCTTCTTTGCTGCCTCATCCTTACCGTCTCCTCTCTGCTTTCTGCCTGCAGATTGAGTGAGCAGGTTTCCTCCACCATGTCCTTTTGTTCCATTCATAACTGAAGTCACTGGAAACTGTCAGCCACATAAATCTCCACTCTTTTAGGCTGATGTCAAGTATTTTGTTCTGGAAGTTAGAAAACAAGTGATATCACATATAACTATGAATGTTGTATAGGTTTTCCTGTTATTTGTACCTGTGTATATTAGTCATTATTTGTCTTGCTGTTCATATTATTTTAGGTCAGTGGGAGCTACTTAATATTACTCTCTTCTTTTTTGTGATTAGACTCATTAGTCTTTTATGGTATCTTTGATTTCTAGAAAAAATGGCTGAGGTTCATTTGATTTATTCCTTGCCCCAGACCTGGATTTAGAGATTTCTCTTAAGAGCAATGATTCATTTTAGTGAGGTATATTGAGACACTGGAATCTGAATGGTAGGTAAACTTTCTGCTATTGAGTTATCATCACTTTTAGGACTTTTCAAAGGAAGGATGGAAAGTCATATTTTTTAAAGAAAATAAGTTATATGTCCCTACTAGTATTTCTAATTCCAATTAAAGTGTTTCTAGTTTCTTAATTTTATACTTGTATAATTTTTCTCTTCAAATCAGAATCCTTGACATCCAAAGAAATGCAAATGCTTGCTTTTTAGTAGAATATGGGGTAATATAGCACTATATATACATATATATATAGTAGGTTCAAGCCAACAGCAATTTTACTGATACCACTACATATTCAATGCTTTTACAGATTTATTCAGAAACTTTTGATGCCTAGATTATATACCCAGAAGACATATGATCAAAATACTGATTTTGAAAGTCACTGAGAATAAATATATACCTTTTGAGTAATTATGACATTATTAATAATAAGTTGGATTTGATTGTTTTGGATTATTTCCATGTTTAAAGGACTTTTTATTTATTTTTATTTCAAATAATATATTTACATGGTACAAGCTCTAAACAAGAAGGAGCATTCACATAAATTTTATCTCATACCTGCCTACTTTTCTCTTCACTGCCTCCCATAATGCGTAACCTGTTTGTTTGTGGTCTGTTTTGTTTTGTTGTCAAAGTCTTGCTATGTAGTACTCCTGGCCTTGAACTCACTGAGTAGCTCACAATGACATGAAATCCTTCTTTGTCAGCTTTCTGAGTGCTAGGATTACAGGTGAGTCTAAGCAACGTCTGAGTCTAAGCAACCATTTTTAATGCTTTCATATCTCTCGTGGTGATGTGGTATATTGTTCATGTTGTTCTGGGTCTTTTTTATGTGCTCTTTTTAAAAATGTATTCTTAAGATCGGATGATATTCATGTATAGGCAATTTGTTTATTCTTCATCAATACTTTCTTCAACCAATCTTTTATTGTTGAACAGCCAGTTTGTTACCAGTTTTCAGAATCAAATGATGTTGTCAGGCATAAATCTATTTATCAAAATAACTCTGGGCTGGGGTTTCAAGCGACATATTGCTTAGGCAAAAGGCAAATATACTTATTTTTGCTAAGAGGCAAATTTTGTAAAGTAAATATAGGAAATTTTAAAAATCTATTCAAAGAAACAAAGAAAGAAAACTATCTCACTGTAATGGTCTTTTTTATAATTTATAATGGTTCTAATAATGAATCTTTATAACTGTATTGGTTTCCAACTCATTTTGTCTTATCCAATAATGTAACAAGAACTTCTAAAAATCATCTTTCTAAATGTATAAGCAGCCATGGATTTGGCTCAGTGGCATAAGCACCTGCCTGGCAAGCCTGAGGTCATGAGTTTGATCTCCAGTACCACCCAAAAAAATGTTTTAAAAAAGTGATAAATGTGTAAACACACACACGTAAGAATAGATCACTTTGGAAAAATAGGTATAGATATATTTTTAATCTGAGGACATTTTTGAGTTTGAGAAATTGGCTAACTTTTTAATTCAGTCAAAAATATTTCATTATATTTTAAATAAGTCCTCTTACTCATTACACTGTAACATGACACAACAGAATTGGAAATACAGTTAGTAGATCTACATATTGGATTATTTTTTCAAAATGCTAGTAAATCTGAAACTTTGTTTCTTGGGCCAAAAATATAATTTAACTTTTAAATTCATAATGACATGTATCTGCCAGTTTTGTTTATGTTCATATATATTAAAAGTAAATAACTGTCTAATAATATTTCAGTTATGATTATGTGCTGAAATAAAGACTAGCAACCACAAGGACTGAGTCATATTTTCTTTTATATATTATGCACAGCAACAGTTCAATTTCACAAACAATTGAACAGCAAATAAAAAGGAGTTCACATTTGAATACCAGTTAGTTATATATAAAATAGTGAAAAATAAGTGAAAAAGTGACATATCAATAAAAATCCAGTGAATAAATCTCCAATGATTTTTTCTTCCATGGTACCCTATTATTCTTCCGATACATCCATTCGGGTAATTATTATTCACAAGATGACACAGAAGAAAATTCTTAAAATACCTTCTTCCAAGATTTTGGTCTTCTAATAGAAAAGGGAGGAATTTGTGTCTTCCTTTTTCCTCTCTTGTAGGCTAAAGTCAATAAAATAACCATCAATATTTTATGTTCCCAGTCTGTAAGCTCAGTTTAAATTACCTTTCCAATATGCTTATACAATCTTATTTTTCTGGCAATGAAGTCAGTTGACCCAGTGTACCCTTGGTTGATAACATTTCTAACTTAAATAAGGTTCTAACTTTTATCCACTGTAACTAGCTCGGACAAGCATTTGACAAGACAGATCAGTACATAAGTACTATTTTTGCAGTATTATTCTAGAAATGGAAATCTGTGATTAGTAAAATAGGTGCCTAAAATACATTCTTGCTTACTAGTCATTTTAAAAGTTTATTTAAAAACTGAATAAGAAAACCTTCACTACCTTTTTCACAAACTCGTTGACAGTCCTTCAAGTCGGAGAAATTATTGTCATTTCCTCCACAACCAGTGTAGGTGAAGGTCTCACAGGCTTTATATCTTATATTAAAATAATAGCGAGTCTCATTAGCAAAGCACAATCCTTCATCTTTTGGGCTGTAGCAAAATGATGGCACTTTATGAAAAAGAAAATAAAATTAGAACTGCTATGACACAAAATTTAATACATGGTGATGATTATGGAAGTAGCTGAAGAAATCTAATCCCATAAAACACTGCATTCTAAATCCAACATCACTTAATGGGTACGCCTTAAATTGTAGGTAAGCTTACATGCTATATTTTGTTAATTCTAAATTTTTATAAACCAGACCAAATATCTTCTGGAGCAATGCCTTTTAACCTTTCAACATGAAACCATGTAATACCCTAAATCAGACAGCCATGTAAATATGAACTGTTTCAAAGGAAACTGCATATATAGTTTGGTAAACTTTCATGTGTTGACAATTTTATGTTACATGTTTTTATTGGCTCTTCTTCCATTGTTAATCAAGAGTACACATGTCATTTCTAAGTCCAATTACTGGAACTTTTACAACTACTCAAACAACTTAATATCAATAACCATTTCCCCACTGATTGAAGATTTTGCATATTTAACAATATAAGCTACACAGCTTCGATTTTGCATATTTAACAATATAAGCTACACAGCTTAATCAAAGTCTCTTCCAAAGCAAAACTTTATGGTTTGTAGTGATATTTTTAACCTATGTGTCTCTAATATGTTTGGGGAGATGCATGTATCATATCTCTCCACAAACATTAAATATTGCCCAAGTGATCTATCATGTTAAGGTTAAGGATGCTATAGGATAGAGATATTTTAATCCTATAATTTGTAATTACTAAAAATTATAAAATCTAATTAAATTCTTGAGTCTGTATATATGTCACTATTTCATATAAAAAAACTGATTCCATACAAACTTGAGGTCAAATCATTCATTAATGAATACAGTAATTTATATATTAATTAAGAAGATCAGAAATACAGATTGAGTTTTCCTTTTTTGGAGTCCTTGGAACCAAAAATGGTTTGGATTTCAGATTTCAAATTTTGCAATATCTGCATACACATAATGAGGTATCTTGCAGACTGGATGTTAAGTCTAAACACAAAACTAATTTATGTTTCATGTACATCTCATACACATAGACTGAAGGTAATTTTGAAAAAGAGTTTTAGTGTGTTTGCACTTTGCCAATGTGAGGTCAAGTGTGAAGAGTTCTTCTTGTGGCATCATGTTGGTGCTCAAAACTTTTCAGATTTTGGAGAATTTCCAATTTTAGATTTTCAGATTTGGAATGTTGTTTCCTTTAGTTTTAAGGAAACAACACAGCAAAGGCAGCAAAATCTGAATAACAGCAATGTCATTTTCCAGCCCTGAGAACTTGGGAAATCATTAACTTCTAGTTTATAGCTTTACATGTAAAAGTGGGACAAAATAGCCTCTCACAGGGTGATAGAATGAAGATTAATATCACATTATATATGAACTCTAGGAAATATAAACCATTTCAATTTCATATCAAACCACTGGTTTCTTTTTGAAGCACTGAGGATTTAATTTAGAGCCTTTTGCATACTTGGCAAGGACTCTACCAATGAGTTACATCCCTCAACTCCAAACTATTTTTTCACACAAAAACCTTAATAGAAAAATAAAATTGAAATAGCATAAAAATAGTCCTTACTTTTCTTTGATGCACAGAAGTTCATACAAGAAGCTTCATCAGGGAACCGGTTTGCATTGTAGGGGCATCCACCAGATAAGAATTTTTCACACCTCATGGACTTTAGATTGAAGAAATACTCCTTGTTAGACTTGCCACACTTATCCTTATTGACTTCGAACCTGCAAATTTTGGGAACTTCTAAGAAAAGAAGGGCGATAAAATAACGTAAGCCAGAAGCAGCCTTCTTACTCTTACTTTCAAAAACAAGTGTGAGAAAAGTATTCATATTTACCACTAGATGAGTAAACTCCCAAACATACTGTGACCCAGCTGTGATATTTCTTTCATATTCGGTGGAATCTCTGTTTTCTACTTACACATATAAAGTTAAAGGAAGGTTATTCATACGCATATGCGTTTCTTCCTGGCTCAGTTCCTTACCTGGCAAAACCCTTTTATAGCCTTGACTTTTAAAAAGTAAAATAAAATACAGGATTCTGAATCTCTGTAACATCCCTACAGTAACCTAAGGTACACTTAGGTCTCAGGGGACAAAAGCAAAGCTACATAATGAACTGAACCGCCTTTCCATAATGAAATCCACTTTAGTGTTTCAGATTGATGGACAGTTGACAGAAACAAAGGGTGTGTTCTGGGTGGCAGAAGAGAAACTCTAGGTTTGAAACTAGCAGCAAACATGGCAGGCACTCACGTGGTGTCTAACACATTGTTATCTTGGCCTTACTAGGCTCCGTGGTGAACCAAAACAAAAGCGAAAACCGCAGGCCCTGGGTCAGGACAAAGGTCAGGTGAGAGGACTGTGACAGTGTCTGCAGATCTGTGACTGCTTTTGGGACACCAGGCCAGCGAGGCGGGCTGAACACTGGGTCTACTCGGGCTCAAACTTCAGGCGCACGCAGCAGACCCAGTGGGGTGCGGTCCGGGGCGCTGACCCAGCTACTGGCGGCCACGGGCGGGAAGAAGCCGGCTTCCCGCCCCCCCCACCCCCGAGGGCAGCCCTTACCCTCGATCCTCCAGCAAACGTCGTCGCAGGCCTCCGTGGTGGCGAACCGGTTGGCGTTGCCCCCGCAGCCCCCGTAGAGGAACCTGCGGCAGGTCTGCCTGTACCGGTCGTAGTAGTAGCGGGTGACCGGGGCCTGGCAAGGCCCTGGGTCCGGGGGCAGGAGGCAGATCTCCGCCGGGCTTCCTGCGGGAGGGGAGGGAAGCGGGAAGGCGGGGTCAGGCTCCTCGGAGAGGAAGCGGGAGCGGGGCGGGCCTGGGGCTGCAGGCTAGGGCTGCGGGCACCTGCGGGCTCCGGGCTGGCGCGGGACGGCGCGGGGCAGAGCAGGAGCAGCGGCAGCAGCCACAGCGCCATGGCGAGCGGCAGGCGGCGGCCCGGACGGACGGGCGGGCGGACGGACAGACGCAAGGCGGCAGCGCAGCCCCAGCAGCATCAGGCGCGCCGTCCAACCGCGCGCGGGCCGCTTTATGGGGCGCGTCCTGCCGGCCGGACCGCGGGGGTGGGCGCTGACTCACGCCCTGGGCCGGGAATTCCCTGCGGCCTGCGAGGTTGAACCCGCCCCGCGCACGGTCTGGGATGCCCCAGAGGGCCTCAGGGTCCGCGCTGGGAAACTGCAAGTTCCAGGCAAAGGACCTGTGGTTGCTCAACGTTCCCTCGCAGCAATATCCTCAAGAGTCCGGACCAAAGTCTTGAACGGGCCACGAAGCCCCTGTGCCTGGGGGAGAGGGGGGCTGGAGGGAGTTTGATGTTCCTGGGCCTGACCTGACAGCCAGTTGATGGACTGCAATAGATGAGCTCTCTGTGTTTACAATTTAAATGTGTTTATATGCATACACACATTTCAAATGAATTCTAATGTACAATGCACAATTTGATGAATTTTGACAACTGTATTCTTCCACTTCAAGAGTTTGGACATTTTCATTCCCTCTTCCCCAGTTCTCTTGTACCCTCCAGAAGCGAATTCGTCCACCCCCTAGAACAGAGACAACAGCTCTTCTGATCTCTGAGACCATAGATAAATTGTGACTATTCCTAAATTTCATACAAATTGAATTATGAAGCATGTACTATTTTGCTCAATCGCTGTTTTTAAAAATACACTCATGTCACTATGTATAATGGTTCATTCCTTTTCATCAGTTATATGAATACACCACAAATATCTTGTTGTAGGTTATAAAGCACACACTTGCTGTTCCAGTTTGTGACTATGACTAAAGGTATTTTTGTGTGGAGCTGTAATTTTCTTGGACCAGGTAAAATACAAATTACCAGGTCAGCCGCACAATGCCTGCCTGTCACACACAAGGTCCTGAGTTCGATTTCTACTACAAAAAATACGAATTACCACACAATTTTCTAGAATGATCATACAGTTTTATACCTGCACCAGACATAGATGAGGGGATATCTCTTCTTTTCCAGATGGACCACAAAAGTCCAAAGAAGTCTCCAGATTGGATTGGATGGCACTTCTGCTATATAGTTCCTACTGTCTGTCAGTACATCTATTAAAGTTCCTCACTCATTTTCCATAGTGGCCTGTGTCCTACTTTTTGATTATGCAAAAACAGGAAAATCTACACTGGAATTTTAGAGGACATATTACAATTTTTTGGAGAACAATTTAAAGTCTTCTCTTGATGGATGTGTTTTCCCTCCTCCTCCATTCTTCTTCTTCTATTAGACCTTCTCTAGAGAATAACTATTTCTAACTTTTCCTGAGAATAGTAGAAGGAACTTAAAGAAGTTCTATTCCAAGTTTCTGGACAGCTCTGCAAAGTACAGGACACTTCCTGTAGTGGGTCAATAGTCAGGAGGATTTTCATACCATGTCGCCAGTGCCTGTGTTCAAACATCCTGATATTATCTTACAGAAACAGACTTCTTGGGAAACTGGCCTGGAGACTTGATTACTAGGTATTAATGACTAAAAATGACAAAGCTGTAAAGGTACAGTAAATGTTTAATCACAAACAGGAAGGAGAGACAGGTCCTGTAGATTATTGATTTCCATGATGTGGTGCACTCATGGTAGCCAATTTCTAGCTGTCACTGAAGTAGCACTGGGAGGAAATAGACATAGTCAACTCCTCAGAGTCAGAGCCACTTTCAGCCAGCTTCAGCCCATCATTCCCCAAACAGACAGCAGGTTTTCAGAACAATACATTCATAGGGAAATCAGATTGGACCCACCCAGTTCTTCCAAATAGTATCAGGTAAGAGGAAGTTCAGCATTTACCCAGGATCATATTCCAGAGAAGCATTAACTTGAAATTCCCTATTCCCATTCTTCTGAATATAATTAAACATATCTCCAAAATAACCAAAATAAAATTCAAAGGCCAACACTGAATCGCAATTGTTATTCAGCATTAACAATTATCATTTCTTTGTTCTCAGCTACTGGACACCTTTTGATCATCTGTTGCTCTTATGAAAGAGGAGCTTTTTTAATCAAAGCACATATTTTAGGGAATTTCATATCATATTGAGAAAATTAATTTAGAAATCAGAGGAGACCTGGATTTTACTACTTGTTCCTTTGGAAAAGTTCCTCAAAGTCCCTCAGCCTCAGTTTCCTTCTCTATAAAAAGACCTAACAATTCTATTGCACAGGTATGTTGTGAGGATTACATGGGACCCCTGAGTACTTAGAGAGTGTCTTGGCTTCTCACACAATGGCACAGAATCCACCTAAGTCCTCTTGTACATCAGTTCCCATTGAGGACCTTGGCATATTTTTAAGATGGTACATCGACTCCAGTCACAAAAGAGAGCATTATGGACTAGCCCCGTGCAACTGAAGCCTGTTACTTTGCCCTCATCAACAGTTCTCCTTGGTGGAGCTCAAAGGCCACACCTTGGCTGGAAGGGCGTCATACCATTCAGACACCACTTTGTGGTAAATGCTTCTAGGGCAATGGTGGTGAGCCTATGGTATGCATGGCACAGCCAGCTGTTTGTTACCGTTGAAAGTTCTACAAGTTTTGCCATCACTGTTCTAGGCTAATTGAGTTTAGGGTACTCACAGCCAGAGCAGAATATTCAGTCCACTCAGGGCTCCTGTGAAACTCATGGATTGCAAAGGTGGGTGAGGAAAAAAACAGGGCTTTTATCTTCCTGTGGTGTAGACATAGGTAGAAAGCAGTGCTCAGAGAACTCTAGTATTGTTACCTTTCTTTCTTTTTCTATGCCAGATGAAGTGTATCTTTAATATCTCTTTGACCACTGAAGGAAGAGAAGAAAACATGAGAAGTAGTTAAAAGTTTAAGATTGTCAAGCCAATTTAGCCCTAAGAAAATTAGTTCTCTGATTAAGGAACATTGAAGTGTTCCTGTATCCATGGAAAAGACATCTCCCAGTGTAAAGGGAGTCTAAATTCACTGGGGACCACTCTCACATGACCGAATTAAAATTAGAATCATCTGGAAGAAGCAACATAACCTCTGCATCTTCCAGAGGGATGTCATGGTTCTCTTTGTGTGTAAACTAGTATCTAAGCCAATAAGAAGACTAAGAAAAACAGTTCCTTCATTCAAGTCAACAGGAAATGCAAGGGGAGGAACTAAGGGACTGGGAAAAACAGTCATCCAAACTGACTTGTCATGACTGTACCAAGTGGCAGTCATGGTGGCTGTGACCAAAGACGAAAGCTTGACATAGAGTTCTGTAAGATACAGCGTAAGGCATGGAGTTCTTATATTTTGAATACTGAGGAAACTATGAATATGTTTATCTTACAGGGGTCTAAATTGAGACCCAGAATGATAACATGACTATTCGTGTTTACTTACTATGGTTGTTGGCCTCATCAACATTTGCTCTTGATTTTGGTCTTGTGTTCTTTTCTAACTCATCCCGGCCTCTTTTTGCTGTGCTGCAACCTCAGAGCAGAATGTTAAATGTCAGAATTAATAAAAAGCACAGAATCTATGGGGAGTCAAGGCCATCTCTGCATGGGTCCAGTCTTTGCCTCTGATCTTTTTCACCTTTTCCTTGTCCCTGTAACAAATGAATCTGAAGTTAATTTGGATCTTACAGCCTCATCAAGCATTCGGTATCATGTTCCATCCTCTGAGAGCCCCACAGGCTTTGCAGTTGACCAAAAATTTACAGAAAAGATTGCAGCAGATGGTGTCTCTCTGTCAGACCCCTTAGGGAGAAGTGGACTGTCTGGTTCATGAGTGAATGATGAGAATTAATTGAGCCCAGTGACTTGGGAATACATATTATATAACAGTCATTTAAGGAGTTACATTGATAACTCCTTAATAAACAGACAGTTCTTGCTGTCTGTTAGCTTAAGCCCTGTCAAAATAAAACATGAAATGAGTCCAGCTGGCTGTAGGGAGGAGTTTACACATCTGCTAAGAAAGGCATTTAATCTCTCCGGGAGGTAAATAGTCACAGAGGTTTTGTTTAAGTTTAAGCAGCTTCTTCAACAACTAGGAATTTTTCTAGCAAGTTGAGCCAGGCAGGAATTTGGTTTACTCTTGGTTTAATCCAGTGTGCCCTCTTTTGGATATTGTGCATTTGAATGTGCTGCATAATGAAGAAGCCACACAAAAAAACATGTATTACTAATGTTGTTCCTTCTTGATCTTGTTAAAGAAAGAGATAATGGAATATATAACATATCTATCATCATCCTTTCATTCACCTAATAAAAAATAAGCTACTTAAATGTTTAAATCTGTCAAACCTTGTGATAGATGTTTGAGATACAAAGATGAACACATTAGGGATTTCATAGAACAAGGTAGACAGATGAAAATGATATAAGCCACTTACAGGTTAGTGTTCCTTGTGAAACATTAAATATATGTTTCAGGTTCCATGGGGTTACAGAGGAGGAAATATGCAAGGCTTAAGTCAAAGTAATAGCTAACTGGAGCAAACATGTGTGCCACTACAACTTCTAGACCATTGATATAAGGAGAATCAGTCCTTCTTCAGCTATTTGCTTTCACTGGGTATTTCAGGAGATAGAACTCTACCAGAGCATTGTTTCTGCGAGAAGATACAATGTCAGAAGCCCTTTTTCTGTCTTCCAGATAAGTGTTCCTTCATACACCATCAAGCCTATGCAACATGCAGACCATCTTTTTCCTCATTGAAGTTGCCACATTTTTATTTGCATAAGACACCCAGAAAATTGGGACACATTTTGAACTACATTCTCCAAGGTCTCCCACAAGCAGAACAGCTACTGCCTACTCAGAATTCAAGACTGGGTTACCAAGCTGTTAGAGTGGTACATCAAGAATGAGGAAAAGATGATAAAATTTTCCATAATTCTTGTGTATTAGGTGGGAATCTTAATAGCAACAAAAATGCTATTAACACTAAAATTATTGAGAGTTAGCATTAGTCTTTGGTAGCTCAGCACGTCCTCCACAGTAACCATCTGAGAGCAATACTTTGTCTGCTATACTTGGCCATTAAAATGGTGAATCTTTAGGTAGACATGTGATTTTCCCAAAGCTAAACAGCTAGCAAAACCTGTTCAAGTCCTCATTCCTTGTTTTCCTTCACTGTATGCATATCCTTTTCTTTGATGTTAGCAATGCTAAAGTCCAGGCCATTATATAGATGTTGAGTGATTTTTCAAAGTGCTTGGAACAGAATGTTTAGAATTGGGGATGCCTTTAAAAAATTTTGGAATATGTGCATATACATAATGGATATCTTGGGTTGAAATTCAAATCTAAGCATGAAATTAATTTATGTTTCATATATGTCTTATGTGCATAGCCAGAAGATAATTTTATACAACATTTATAGCATCCTACCTTTTAATTGTGACAAGTCACATGAAGTCAGGTGTGAAATTTTCCTCTTGTGGCACCATGTCAGTGTGTAAAAAGTTTCCGATTTGGGAGCATTTTGGATTTGGGAATTAGAGATGTTCAATCTGTATAATGTCCTTATGACCCTAGTACTGGACATCTCTCTGGACTTCTTTTTACCCAAGCAAGTTCACAATGCATTCAAAAACAAATAGCTGCAAAGTAAATGCATTGTCCTAATGCTCTAAGAGGAACACCTGTCAAAGCTGTTAATCACATTAGCGGATTGAGAGAGCTAAGCACTAAAGTCCTTGTTTCAGGGTTATATTTAGCATCAAGTAATAGACCTTGACATTTCAAGCATAAAGACATGCTTTCTTGGAAAAATGTTGTAATTTTAATAATATAGCCCGAATTTAGTGTTATTAGACATTAATTACTAAGATAGCATTTGCCCTCCAAATGTGCCTTCATTCCAGTTTTAGGTGGAAAAGTTTTTGTATCCTACATCACATAGGAAGAACCACCTCCCAACTTGTATCATGGGAAGGCAGCAGCTGCAGTTTTTAAGGGACACACTTGTACACCTCCCAAGACTCTTGTCATTTTTTCTCTCTTACTGACTTTTAGCCAAAGGGAAAACTGAGTTGAACTGAAACTTCTGTTTTAGAGGAGAACTGTATGCACTAGCTTGGACAACATACACTGACAGGGCCAGGCAAGCCTGCATGGCTGTGCTGGCCAACTGGGTCACTCATATTCCCTATCTTTCTTCCACTTACAAAGGAAGTAACACTGTGACTCAATCAAAGCCCAAGTCTTTGGCTGAAGCTTTGTATCCTTTCTCCTCTTCTCTTGTCCTTGCAAGGTTTTCACTCGCCTTTTGCCCCACAAAATCAGCTCTATTTTGACCCATTAGCCAGCTTATAATGGTTTCCATCCAATGTGCTTTATCTCTGATGTATTTTCAACCCAAACTTACAGTTCACATAGGACTTTTCTCCCTCTTCTTTGAAAGAGCCATTGATTGCACTACTCATGTTTCCAGCACAACTTATCAAACGTATCACTGGTACTATCTGCTTTCACTTACTGACTTCCTGTTTTCTCCACTTTCCCTTCCAATTGATCTTCCATTTGGTAAGAGAAAGAACAAGACTCTTACCAGGGACAATTATCCTGTTGCCACATATTCCAACACTTCTCAGGGCATGGGCCACCTGAAGCACCTGCACCTGAGGTCTCCCAAGACTACATTTCCACCTATGTTTTGCTTAACTTCTCACTAGTTTCAAATCCTTCCTCATTCTTGAAATGTTTTCCTTTTAGTCTTTATAAAACCAGTCTTTTGGTATCACTAATTTAATTAGCTATTCCTTCTCAACCAATCTGCCCCTCTTATCTGGCAAAACATTAAGGATTGGTGGGCTTAAGTCTCAACCCTGAGAATTTCCTTTAATGATACTTTAATGATACTTTCAAATAGCCAAAAATATGAACTTTTTTCCTAGACACATATGCCTGTATATACATAGACATACAATTGTGTATAATCTTTATCTCTTCTCTGAATTCTCAAAAGTAATGCATACTTGATACCTCCACTTGAATGTCTAATAGATATCTTAAACATTATATATCTAAGACAGAATTTGGTCACTTATCCCATCTCCCCCTTTTCTATAAATGACACTTCCACTAAGGTCCTGAAGGCAAAGTCTCTGGAATTATTCTGACACCTTCTGTCCCATCATTGCCCAGTCCATCAGTAATCTCGTCAATTCTGCCTCCAAATCCTATTTTCCCTCTGCTCAGATCTTTTTTAACCATGGAAAACAATCAAGGTCATTTAAATTTGTCAACTCCTAAGGGGTGCTAGATTAAGTTCTTACCTAAACTTATTTTTACTCAATTCCCACACAGTGGTCAGAGTATTTCTTATTATCAGACCATGTCACAACATCCTACTCCTTCAAAAATAAAATCAAAACTTTTCAGTAACTTCTCCATTCACTCCCCACCGTGGTCTGCAAGGTTCTACCTAATGTGACCAGAGTCTCCTTCACTAATTCATCCTGTCACTTCTATTTGATCTTACTATCCTTAGTTATACTGTGTTTTCTAGTCTAGTTCAACAAACCCATTCCCAAGTCAGGCCCTTCCTGTCAGCTTGTCTCTCTGCTTTAGCCTTTCTTTCTGTGTGAAATGCCCTTTTCCTGATCTAACTTCTTTGTTTCCTGGAGGAGCTAAAGAGACAGTAAGAGATTAAAAAAAAAGCAAAAAACGAAAAACGATTTTGCTTGCTCTTTCTACCCAAGCAATCCAAAGAATGCTGCCCATGATAATTCCTCAGTAAATACTGCCAAATAGTTTAATACTGTTAGGTGCTGTTGTTTATTCAGCTGAGGCAGAAATACAGAAGTAAAAAAGATCACACAGGTACAAATCATTGCATGTGAGTATTTAGCAGCATGTGTCTGACAGGTGGCAAAGGTTCCAAACTGTTAGTTAATGCCATCTCAGTTAATCCTCAGGACAGAAAACTCATTTTCTTTCTAATGTCTACTCATCTTCCTTGCTTTAGAGAGCCCCAGGGTTTGGTTTTCTGGTCCCTCCTCTTTCTAACTTATCCTGAGTGCCCTCCTCCCTTTGCATGGCTCTCCCTTAAACTCTGACCTCTCTCCTAAAACTCAAGACTACCTACTGAAATGAGTGGATGTCTCAGAGTTGGTATTCTCTTCTGGCTGTTGTCCTGATCTCAGGAAATAACAAATCCTTTCTTCCTGTTGTACAGTCCCCAAAATGTCATATTTATCTTTTATCCTCCCTTCTTTTTCATTCTGCATCTGGTTATCAGAACAATGTACTCGCAAAATATGTTTAAACTCTCCCCACCTGTCCCCACATCCACTCTTGCCACTGAGTGTAATCATCAGAGTGTCTCACCTCAGTTTTTGCAATTGCCTCTTCCTCTCTTCCATCTACAGTCCTGTGCTCTAGTTTCCATGTAGAATCCAATTCGAGCCTACTAAATTACATTTCAGACAGTAATGTTGTCCTATCTGAACAACCTCTAGTGTGTCCTGAGTCATTCACAGTAAAACAAGCTTTACAGTGGCCAGCGAGGTCTACATGGCCACCAATTTCATGCACTACTCTCCCTCACATTCTCTAGGCTCCCCATATTCATACTAAACATGCCCCCCTTGCCTGTACTGTGCCCTACAATGATCTCTTGGATTCCGGCATGGTCCTACCCCATCATATGTCTCAGGTCTTTTTCAAGTAGCATTATCTCAGAGAGGGCTTCTCAGACTATCCTTGATTAAATGAAACATTTCTGACACTTCTTATTCTTTCCTGATTTATTTTTCTTCTTAGCAATTATTCTTATGATGATATAATTTACTTTTATTTATAGTTCTTTATTTTTCTTATTAGATGTAGGTTTCTAGATGGTAAAGCTTTTAGCTTTTTTTCCCTTGTGTTCTGCCATTCTGCTTCTAGAATTGGGTCTAGCACATACTAGATACCCAAAACCTATTTGTTGGATAAATAAAAACAGTGCTAGTTGTTAAATTTTTTTCCCAAGTAGAATGTTAGGTTGTAGAAGAATAATATAGGATGAGCTTATAACTATATGAATTTAAGTTTGCTATGCATAATTTGCTTTTTAAAATTTTCATCAAATTGAATGTTTATAAATCAAATAATATTTAGAGTGTGCTAGCAACATTTCTATTTTAAAGAACACATGATTAATACTTTGTTGTCAATCAGTTTAATAATTTCTCCCTAGTCTAACCCTTACATCAAAATCCACTTATGCATAATATGGAAAAGCAAAGATAAAACAGGAAGTCTTTGAGACTTACTTATCTAATTCATTTTAATTCTAAAATAAATTAGCAAGAAATTTAATGAAATCTCTAAAAGGCATTAAGAGATACTTATCCCATTTTATATGGTAT
Organism: Hydrochoerus hydrochaeris; assembly: GCA_004027455.1. Taxonomy (NCBI): domain Eukaryota; kingdom Metazoa; phylum Chordata; class Mammalia; order Rodentia; family Hydrochaeridae; genus Hydrochoerus; species Hydrochoerus hydrochaeris. The sequence goes on from PVLA01000771.1 coordinate 338,409, forward strand.
TCTCTTGAAGTGTTTAAGTTTTTTTTTTTTAATTCCACTAACATAAGGTTGGGTGAGTCGTCTTGTCCCATACATCCTTACACTGCTAAGTATATTTGTTTCTCACTTCCACACTTTTTCAGTGTAAGCTCTTTTGAGAATTCTCAACATATTGAGATATAAGTATAAAATATTTTGTGATTTTACAGGAATCACATCAACAGCTAGCTACGGCTAGCTCCCATTTCCTAGTAAGTAGCTATTCCCTTAGAAATTCCTTAAACAGACATCATTGTTTGCCATATTTGGCTGGAAAAAAAAACTCATCTTGGTATTTAAGGCCATGAAAAATCATTGAAATGTATTTTTCTTCCCTTTTACTTGTGGCTATATGACCATAAATCCCATCTAACCAAGAGTCCAGGTTATATAAAAGATGCTTCATCATAGCCCACTTCAGACAATTAATATATTAGTGTCAGAATTCTACTCATATAATAAAAAAGCAGCAAACTATAAAGAATGAAGATGGGCTTCAGTATGGAAGTCTTCATCATGATTATTCATAATGAAATAATCAAATGCTTTTAAAGTTCAGAATCACTAAGGATACAGTAGGTCCTCTTTATTTAGAAAAATATTTGTATGATTGTAAAATTTAGCGTATATAACATCCATGACATAGACAAATTTTTTGTTTATATATAAAAGGAAGTCAGGCTCAAGGTTAAATAATTTTAAATACAGTTTTTCTTTATGTTAGTGGTCGACATGGTATTTGACACTCATGATGGATTTGAGATAGTTTATCAAATGCATCAGAGTCTTGTAAAAATTCAAAATACCTGCTGACATCCCTCATCCATAGCCACAAGCAAACTCTTGGAAACCATGACAACCTGAAAGTGTTTTCAAAAATCGTCCCTAGGAGGCAGTATTGTTCCCATTGAGAACCACTGTAAGAGTCGTTCGAAGGTAGTTCTAAGATTCTTCCTTCCCCTCCCACTTTGTTTTGCTTCTTTGATTTATAGATCCTCTACCACATGTGGGATAAAAGAAAAAGTAACAGCAAATATTTTGTAAACTGCATGCGCTGTAACAGCTAGCTTAGCTTCTGGGGCTAAGGGTCATTTGTCTTCCCCTTAAACTCTGACAGACATTGGATTGGGAATGATTGGCAATTGGGCCAATAATCTGATCAAGGGCCTCTTCGGACTTTTCTACCTGAAGGAGAAGATTTAGTGCCATTTGTCATCAACACTGGATTTATTTTTATGTAATTCTGGGGCATGAAAAAAATAAAATAAAAACTAGTTCCTCTCTTTTACCATAGTTTGAAACAGAAGAAAAAAAAATCTGCTCCTACATGAGTTTGAGAGAACTGTGCTGGAATGGAAAATACTCCAGACTAGAAAACAAATGCCTATGTGCTAAGTTCGGCTTTACTGCCATTCATTGTGTGATTTTAATCATTTGAACTCTGTAGTGCCTTTACTTCATCTGCAAAAAGGGGATAGAGGAAAAGCAGACGTTGTTATGCCTGAACTCTGTGAACTCTGGACTGCACACCTCCCCGAACATTTGGAATTTCCATGAAGATAATGCATGCTGTCCTTCTTTGGTTGTCTGAGTGTCCTCGAGGGAGGTGAATACTGGGATCTCTACTCTTCATCTTTTTTCATAAGGGAAATGTGGCTTCAAATTTGTAAACTTTCTAGAATCTTCTAAAATACACTTCCCTGAAATGCAGTTTTAAGGTAAAGTATTATTAAATCTAAAATCCCAGTAATTCAGAATTTAAAAATCACTTGCTAAAACAGTAAGTGTAGATAGTGCTTTTCCTTAGGTGAAGCTTTAGATACAGGTTAACTAACTTTACCAACATGCCTGATTCCCTTCTGTATATCAAATAGTGCACAGAGTGATAGGCAGTTGTGAGAGTATGAAAATTATGAAAGATTTAATCTATCTTCTAAAGATCTTAATAATTTAGTACATCTTACAGACGACTTTTTAGAAGCAGAGCTTTTGACAGAGATTCATTTCCAAATGATTTACTGTTTTTGGGTTCATAGGGGAAACTTCTAAAGAAGTGAGCAAAGCAAGACAGAGCAGGAGACAACTTTACAAAAAGAGATGTTTCAGAAGTCTATCATCATGCTGCAATTTCTGGAGCATGGAAATTTCTGTATTACAAACAAGATTTTCAGGCCAGAGCCAACAGGGCCTGCTGTTAGGACTCCCTATTGTTTAGCATTTGCTTACACACAGATCATTCCCAGGAGCCAAACATGGCACTATCTTCCAGGTGTGACCAGGTGACATGGCCCCCAACAGCTAAGGAGGAAGTTGTGCAGAAGGGTGTAGCCACTGTTGACCTCAAACTGAAATAGGATATTCTAAGACTAGGAAGACAGAAAGTATTTCCTCAAAGGTTTTGGACATTAAAATGACAAACAAATACAAGGAAATAAGTTAACTACTGGTATATTTTCATGTAGCTGTTATTCTTTGAAATATACGTAATCCATGTATTAAGCTTGATAAAAAAAAACCCACTTCCTTATAAAAGTGAACTGGAGAGGCAAAAGAGAGAGAAAAAATAAGAGTTCCAGAGAAAGAGGAGGTATGATGTCATTTGGCTACAATAAATGCTTTTCTGGCCATTTCATGGGAAAACCGTCAGCTACTAAGTATGTTCTCTGTTACACATGGATCCAATTGAGAAGAGAGAAGGCTAAGAGGGAAATGAATCCATCGATCTCATATTATGTATACCGGAAGATAAGATTCACTATGTTCCTTCTAACCTGTTAAATATTCTCATCACTTATTCTGTTCATCATGACAGTTCCATAAAATTTCTAGGTATTGTTTAGAGAAGCACTGCTAAGTAATGTAGTAGTTTATGTCTGATTAAAAAGCTTGGGTGTTTACTATATCCCATAGTATTGGTTCATACTTCGATCTATTACTTATAATGGATTGCTTAGAAGAAATGACTTTTTATTGTTATACTATATCTTATGATGATGCTTTTTATATAGTTCTCTTTGGTGACAGGTTAAAAACTATAGCACTTTATGGAATTAACTGACAGTTCTCAAAGTGATCCTGAACTTGGATACATGGTGTAAGTTTTATGATAGGGGTCTTTGACAATGGAGATGAGAGTTGAAAATTCAAAAATTTACATTGTGCAAAAGACCAAGGAAAAGAGGAAACTTCAGTGTTTCAGATTATGCGTGTACTCAATGGGGCCTCCCACCAACCTACTGGCAGGTGTTGTGTCAAATGCTTGATTTAATCATATTAGTGAAGATTATGAAGAAGCTTTCAAATCCCAAGGTTAGTTTGCCACAGTGGTGGAATAGTTCAGAGGGAGTGCATGAGAAAGTGGTCACCATAGGAAATTTAAAATAAAGCCAAGAACAGCTTATTTGGTAAGTTAAGAGCAGAAAGAAGCATTGGCTAAGACTGAACTGAAGTGAGTCTAGAAGCTCAAGTGTAGGTGCTAAAGTTCTATCTCTACTGCAGGCCAAATATGCCAGTGATCAATATTGAGGACCTGACTGAGAAGGACAAATTGAAGATGGAAGTTGAGCAGCTCAAGAAAGAGGTGACATTGGAGCGAATGCTGGTAAGTGCTGTACTCACTTGGACTTTATATTAAATGAGAGCCTGTGCAGAACCAACTTAGAAAACATTCACTACCCTCTGTTATTTGTTTGTTTATTTATTACTAGAGCAGCACAATGTCCTTAAGCATAAACTGATCAAAAAAAATTCATCCAAGATTAAGACTGCTAATTAACACAGTGTTGATGCTCAAAGACTTGGAAAACTGTTTTGCTTAGGCAGAGGTCAGTTTATAGTCTGTTCCAAGCTGAGAAATATTTTCATTTTTAAATCCATTCTTTTATAAAGAAAAAAGAAAAGAGGAAGGAAAGAAGAAGTGGAAAATATGACACACACTATATTTTAGCTAAGCATTAAAATCAAAACTGCATACAAGCATTTTGTTTTTACTTTTCTAAACTGGTGACCTTTTCATTTGATGCAATATTTTGAGGTTTTCGACATAGTGTAAGACTTTGTCCTCCCCCATGCTGCCACGGTCAGTAATAAACGAGTACACTCTATTCTTCTGGCAAGTCAATAAGACAAGTTCAGGCACAAGAGCTTACTGATTCCTCCTAAAAGCATCTGATGGTTCTTGGAAATGGTTATCAAGAGCTCTCGTCCATTAAAAGGAACAGAAACAGCGCAGGAATGAGGAGTTTCCACCAACAGTGACTAATCTCAGAAAATGTACTGAAATCTCTTCATTTTAGAACAGGTAATAGAACAAATCCTCCCTCACAAGTGATAACAGCATATCTTCTATTTCAAAAGATACCGTTTTATCAGTACGAAGGGGGAAAGAGTGCATATTCTTTTCATACTTTGCTCAAAATTCTTATTCCCAATCAAAATTGGCTTTTTTGTTTGTTTGTTTGTTTTTTGTAACTGTCTTAAACTCCCTTGCCACCCTTTCCACACAGGCAAAACATGTTTTGCTATGAAGATAACATTAAATCCATAGTCAGCATAAAAGCTTGGAAAACAAATCACAATTTAAAGTCCTTATCTTGAGAATTTTGGGAGAACAAAATTTTGGCATAAAAGACAGAAATTTTTTCCCTTCGTTTGAAATATTCAAAAGTTGTTTTATTATTTATATATTCCAGGTTACTGTTTTGTCAAAGGTTTAGTTGTCTTCAGGTTAAATTTATTTTGCAGTTTTTATTTGGGGTAAACCACATACACCTGGGCTGCTTTAGCAGTTCCTTTACCTCATTATTCCACATCTATTTCTTCCTCTTGAGAGTTAAAGTAATTTCATATTAGACTTCAAAAGTTCTGTCTCTGTATCTGTCTCTCTCTGTCTGTCTATCTGTCTGTCTGTCTCTCTCTGCATAGCCCCACACATTCACATCCCCGTACACAAACATACTGTCTTACTCTAGACAGGCTGCTATGATGGACTATCAGGGACTGGATGGGCTTACAAACAATAGAAATTTATTTCATTTCCTCACAATTCTGGACACTGGGAAGTATAAGATCAAGAGTCTGCTCCCACTTTCACAGATGACCATATTTACATGGTGTTCTTACATGGAGAAAGGGGCAAGGAAGCACTGTGCTGTCGCATAAGAACCCTAATCCTATTCATGGAGGCTCTGCCACTATGAACTAATCACCTTCTCAAGGCTTTGTCTCCTAACACCATCACACTAAGGGTTAGAACTTCAACATATAAATTTTGGGGGACACAATCATTCAGCCATGATATATACATATATGTATATATGCACATAAATTTATATATACATATGTCATAAATATTTTATCTGAAAAAAATCAGTAAGTTGGTTAAATAAGTTATGAAATGGTTACTGGATTGCCTCTCAGAGTCCATTAAAACACTAAAGCTTTACTTTGTCCCTAAGTCATTACTGTAATGATGCAGATGAGTGACGAACAAGCTGATAAACAAAAAGAATAGTTCAGTTCAGCAGGCTCTGTTGCAGAACTGAGCAAATCAGCCAAGTCCCCGACCCCTTGGAGCTCATGGCCTGTGCTGTCATGACCAGTCTCTGTAGATGAGTTTGAAGGGAAGCTGCATCTTGTAGAATCAAGGACTGGTGAGGAGCCTAGAAGCAAACCATTATTCATTCCTTTTCACTTTTGCAAGTCACATTTTTTTGAGAGAAGAAATAATTGTACTTAATATTCATGCTGATAACATCCTTAACATGTATTCTGGTGACTGTCTCCAGTTGTGTTCTGACCAATGGATCTGGCCCACCGTGAAGAAGCAGAGGCAGGGACTCCTTAGCTGGGGGTACTATTTACAGATAGCCAGGACAGCAGAGTAGGAACAGATCTGTGTTCTTCTGTCCTGGAAAATACGACATGAACATCTGCACTATTCTGTACAAGCTAAATGAGTTGTCTCTCCTTCCTCTAAAGGTATCCAAATGTTGTGAAGAAGTAAGGGATTATGTTGAAGAAAGATCTGGCGAGGATCCACTGATAAAGGGTATCCCGGAGGACAAAAATCCCTTCAAGGAGCTCAAAGGAGGCTGTGTGATTTCATAAAAGAAAAAAAACCCAGTATCTCTGGAATATCTAGAATTTTAACAACAGTATACATTTCTTGTCATGTATAATTAAAACTGTACATAAATGTTGAAATTTGCAAATGCAAACTTTTAATAAAACTGGGATATAATTACTTGTAAATTTGTTTTTCTGGAACCTTCTTTTAAAAGAGTTACTGTGGTTTATGAATGAGTCTTCAGTTTCCTGAGAAGCCAGCACAGAGGCAGCGTTTTGCGTTTCTTCATCTTCCTTTCATTACTCATAATATGCTACCTTTAGAATAAAGAGAGGCACATTTATACTTAAACCATATTTTACAAGTAGTTAGAATATAAATTTTATAGTCATAATTTATGATTAGACATTTTTATCAATATTTTCCTTGCTCAAAGAATTAGAAAATCTATTGCTTTGGTACAAAGGTAACTTATACATGCAAGATATATACTGCAAAGAGTTTTGTTCTTCTTGTCATTGATGATGTGATTTTTTCCAGAATAGAAATTGAGCTAACATTTCAGTTTTGGTCACAGAGCACAGTGAATTTAACCAGTAACTAAATGAAAATTATAAGCACTGATTTAGGAGGCACAGTATTCTGGTTCTGACTCTTTATTGCCTAATTGACTGGATATGTTTCTTAATGATTTCTAGATCTCAGATATTTTCACTGGAGGATAAAGATGTTAATGATTCTCCCCCCTGCTTTTCATATGGTTTAAATAATTGGTAGTGCAACTATAATATTTAGCATATTGCTTGGCACATAATTAGACCCAGTAAGTGTTAACTAGTATCATTACTGGGCAAGGAAGTGAGGAAAATTTCTAGAATCCTTTAACATAAATTCTATTCTATCCAGCCCCATAAAGAGCCTCACTAACACAATCTTTTCCATAGCAGGATTAGGGTGAATGATATAGAAACCACCAATACTAACTCACCTCTGCTTCTGTAGCAAACAACAGGTGCAAGTATACCAGTCGGAAACCACTTTTTGTCTGAGTTTTCTGGTTATTAACTTCAGTTTCCAGCGCTATGTTGGATGCCATAGTCATCAGAATGCTCTCAAATGCTAATTGATTGCCATTCTTTTCAAAAACAAGTTAAAAATAAGCTATTTTTTGGTCTGGAAGGGAGTTCAAAGTCATCCTTTGTCTCCTAGCTCAGTGCCCTCCTCTATGACCACAGTAAACACTCAAAAAAAGGTCTATTGATCTTGGCCAATCCCCTCATTTTGAAACAGAAATTAAAGATTCAGAGAAGTAAATCAGACAGTTTTGTACATCAAGATTCTGGGTTTCTGGCTGAGCAGTCAGCAATGCAGTCTACCCACACATTTTCTATGCTTTGCATCTCCAAGAATGAACTGTGGAACCTCTTTTTTCTTGAGGAGAAATTCTTTTCTTCTTATTTAAAATTGTAAAATCTCTCTTCTCCCACCCAAGCACTTCCTGGTCCTTTCCCCAATCTGTTTCCCCCCATACCTTCTACTTTCTTTCATAGCACCAGGCACCATCGAACACACCATATATTTCACTTATCCCCTTAACTGTGGTCTATCATTTAGAATCTTCCATCTGTAAGTTAGTGTTTATATAGTGTAGGGTTCTAGATATTCTTTCATTCTGACTAAAATAAATACAGAATCTTTGCTATAGAATTTAACAACTTATAAACCACAGTCCTAACCAACAGTTAGTTTTAGTTTTTACCTCACAAGTAGAGATAGATTTTGGAGCCTGACGATCTAATTTGAAACCCTTGTTCTTCCACATTATTGAGAATTTTGTACAGGTAACTGCTTCTCGCTGAATAAATTCCTTTTCTTTTCCCCTATGTATAAAATAATGGATTTGGACAGATCTTATTTATTTACTTTTGTATTTATTTACTTATTTAGATATTTTTATTCCAATCAGAGACAGGCATTTTGAAGGAAGCCTTAATAAATGTTGCCTAAATTCTATAAAATTGTAAGTCCTATAAAAGTTCTATGGCTGACAAATAATCCTTGTCATAATATCATATTTTCCACTTGAAATTAGTTCCCATGGATCTCTCCACCTGAAATATCCCTCCACTCTATCTCACTTCAGCCTTTTGAAATCCTTCTCTCCTTCTAACAATAGTTACTGCCTCCCTACCTTGAATGTATGTATCTCTTAGGTTATTTAACATTACTTACTGTAATTTTCAGAGTTATCTTAATTTCAATGCCATATTGCTAATTTCCCAAGCCTGAAACTCTGTTCATCTTTGAAACTGCCATACCAACTGACAAATTGTCTCTACAATTTTACTTCATAAATATTTAACTCAAGAGCAGATAATGACAGCACTCGAGAAATGTTTACATAAGATAACTCAGATTTTTTAATGGATTAATGAATGATGAAATCAACAGTAGGTTAAAACATGGATTGTCAGCAGAATTTTGAATAAGAGAGAAATTATTGGAAGGAAGTTTAGAGAAAAAGAGGTCAAGAAAGGAAGGAAATGATATCATGACTGTTCCTCTGGAAGGGCAGCGTGCACAGGCAGTGACTCTATTGTTCCGAAGTTGTTACTTCAAGGTTGGGTTACAAGGTTAAGAGGAATGAGTAAGACTCCCGGGAAACAGGAAGTACTCCTGCACACACGTAAGGTTTGGCCCCATAACAAAACTTTCTGATGTCACTGGGGAGGATGAATTATAGATTCTACAATGCATCATTTGAGATGGTTGAACTTTGATATTTTACACACACAGTCAAGTTCAAGTTTTAGCAAAAACAAAAGCAAAGCAACTCACTGTTATTTGTATTTAGCCTGATTCGATTTTAGACAGATTCCAAAACAAAGTGAATCTCAAACTTTTCAAATTCCTAAAAGTATTTTATGAACATCAAGAAAATAGTTTACTGAGCAAGGAGAATGACCTATTATATATGATGAGAATTAAAGACTTCTAGGAATGATGTTGATAAGTCATTTTGATATTGTGAATTACACTTAATTGTTGAAGTAACTGGCCCATCAGACCCAAATTGTACTATCGCCTGACTTCTGCATTTAGAAAACAAATCTTATGCATATGGTTACACAAAATAAGCAAGTTCCTCTAAATTACCATGTGATTTTCTTTAACAAATTGAATCAAGTATCAAGTGAACAAAGAATACATCAAATGTATTCTAAATACCTTTTTAAAAAGAAATTATCTTTTTCTTTCTAAGTTAGTTTTGTTGTTTTGCTTTATGTTTCTGCTTTTTGAAACAGCATCTTGCTAAATATCCCAGACTGGCCTGGATCTTGAGACTCAAAGGCCTCAGCCTTTTGGGTGCAAGGATTACAGGCAGTGCCATCAAGCTTGGCCCCAAAAAACACTATCGTTTCAATGATCTAAACAGTTACTGTTTACTTCATAAATTTTGGAAAGGTAGAATTTGGGAGGTAATCTAGTTTATTTACACAAAAGGCAAAGGGGATGTGTATTTTGCAAAACTAGAAGATAAAAATAAGACAAGCTCCCTGATCTCTTTAGATTTCAAGTTAATATTAAAGCAGCACCAATATAATTTCCTTCATTATAATGTTTTCTTCATATAAGTTTAATGACATACTTAAAAATCAGAAAATGATAAAGAGTAAACATGGTTTTCTCCTTTTTTGCATACCAAAGTAAAACTTTCATGGTCTTTCCTCTTATAATTTAAAAGTGAAAAAGTTTGCTTTTATTAGGCAAATTCATTTAAACATTTGTCAAAATGCAGTGAGCTTTTAATAAAAGTTAATTTCTGGTTAAACCTGTCATTTTTACTACAGAGTGGTTTCATACTATATTATTTTTGTAAAATGATTTTCACTAGGAATTGTGTGCAAAATTATTTGGACACCACTAATAACATTCTTATTTAAAATTTGTTTATTCAAAATGTTTTATTCTGGGCTGGAGGATAGCTCAGTGGTAGAGCCCTTACTGAGCAGGTTAGATGGTCTGAACTGGAGCCCCAGCCTCATCAAAAGGAAAAAATATATATATTTACTTAAAACTTTTGAATATTGCTGATAGAATAGTTCTGTAACAATACATGAAAAATTGTAATAGTGTTCTTCTTTGGAAAGTAAATTCAATACCTACAGGTAGGAAATTATACACTCTTGTTTAAAAAAAGTTTACTCATCATTTTAGCTTTTAATACTGAAAGCAACAACAAAATATTTTTCCAAATGCTATGTGTCTATGGAATTTCAGCATTTTGCAATTCATTTTAGGTTAATTTACATATTACTGTGAAATGCAAACTAAAAACAACAGTAGACTATTGCATATTTGTGTCTAATAAGCCTCATAATATCACAGAAAAAGTTAAAGAACCAACATGGCTATATAAATATTTACCCCTGTATAAAACTAGATGAAAAAATTTCCAGGCCAAAGTAATTCTATTTTTATGACACAGAACAGATATACTCACCTTAATTTACTTATCCAACTGATTTAATTTTGGTCTGGACTTATTTTAATTTAGCCTCCATTCATACTCATTATTTTCATTCACTTGTTTAAACTATTTTTAACCAACCTTTTAATGTTAAGACTAGGAGATGTAAGAAATACTGAAACCATTCTGGTGAAACATGTGTGTTTGACTTGACTCACTGCTTCCTAAGAAGCAAAACCAGCAGATCAGATAACCTCTCTAAATCTAGGTTTTCTCCGGCATTCCAAATATAGAAAACAAATCTCAATAGTTTCTTGGTGAAAGTGATTTAACCTACCCGGATGCTTCTGATTCCCCCAAAATAAGTCCTAACTGGAAACTAATCAGCTTTGAACACCAAAGATCAAAAGTGCCAGCCCCAGTCACCTGGCTTCCCTGAAGTTACAGGTACTAAAAGAACAGTTCCTGGTATCTAAGGTCATGAACTCTGAAATGCTTAGCTAAGGTTTCAGCTCTTCCTTAACCAGTAAGAGGTTAGTTTTGGAGAGAAAGAAAAGCATTTGACTGCTGGGAAAGATTTGGGGCGCGCGCGCCTGTGTGTGTGTGTGTGTGTGTGTGTGTGTGTGTGTGTGTGTGTTTTCTTCTAGTCTTTTGAGCTCGCAACAGTGCTTTAGCTCATGAGCTCATACTCACAGGGAAAGTTTATATCGCACGTAAATATTTCTTCCCACCAAACACTTTTGCTGGATGTAGAAATCAACAGCTAGAGATGAATGTCATTTTCCAGAAAGCTGAGAATCCCAAAGTGAAAGATGAGGTCACTGCCTCCATCTAGCACAGTCAAGAATTCAGAATCTTCCTGGGGGATGAGGAGAGGAGAACCGGGCAAAACCTTCAAGATTCCTGCTTCTTCACATCACTTTCATATCCTCCAATCTTTGCAAAGCACAAAAGAGGCAAATAAAAGCTGCTGTTCCGGATGCAGGTGACTATTTACGACAGAGAATGCCCCTGCAGTATGAAAACATGGTTCACCCCAATCCCCTTCCCACCCTCCTCCCATAGTTTATAAGGTCCTTTTCAGGCCTGCAGGGGTGAACACCTCTGGGTGCTGCTGAGTGTTTCTGAGATCACACTGCCCTTCCCTCTCCATGGTGTTTAGCCTAAGCCTCCAGCTTGCCCACTATATAGATGGAAAACTTACAGCCTGCCAAGTTTTACAACTTTTGGAAAAGTGAAGGGCCAAGTTATTTCCTGCTGCATAACGTCCTCCTTTCCTAGTTTCATAAACAAAACCCGGATGTGATTTGGAAAAGGAACCCCCCCCAAAAAAAAAACCCCAAAATTTAGTGGTTCACTGGACTTGGCCCGGCCTTCCTCCCGGGGCGTCTGCACCTTGGCCCTGCCCAGCCCCGCGGGCTCGGGGACCCCAGCGAGCAAAAAAGCCGGAGTGCGCGAGGACTCGGCCCCGGGGCAGGGCTGGCGCGGGCAGAAGTCCGGAGGAAGCCGAGCCCCGGCGGAGAGGGGGGCGTCACGTCCTGCCGGACCCGCCGGCTGCCGGGTGCAGTCACCTCCGGAGGCGCCCAGGGCTACACGGCGGCCGAGGATGCCCGCCCTGCACATCGAAGATTTGCCAGAGAAGGAAAAACTGAAGATGGAAGTGGAGCAACTTCGCAAGGAAGTCAAGTTGCAGAGACAGCAGGTAGGGGGACCGCTCAGCACCGGCCTTCTCCCAGGGGGAGCAGGGCCCGAGCTGCCTGTCCTGCACCCGGACCGGTGCTGGGCTGGCGTGCAGCTTTCTGCGAAGGGAGGCTTTGCAGAGCCTGGGAACCGCCAGGCTGGGGAGCTCCTAGGAGCTGAAGAGCGCGCGATCAGGAGCAACGAAAGCAAAAGTCCTGACCTGGAGGACCCTGGTGGGAAGCGGACACGAAGTCCTGCTCTACTGAGGGGCTGGTCCAACACCCAGCTGCAGGAAAAAGACAGATGGCTTGCCTGCCAGGAGAGTTCTTCTAAAAACACATTTTAAAGTTTCATGAGCTTTCAGTCTTACCAGTGGCCTTCAGGGATGGGCTAAGACAGTTCCCTGGGGCTGGCCTGCAAAATGCTAAAATTTCTGATTTTTTATTTATTAATTTCATCCTTTTATAGTAATTATCCACTTCATGTTTTCTGTATATGCATAATGGACTCATGTTTATGAATAAATAATTATATCTGTACTGAGGTGAATATAGTTGCAATTTTAAAAATTTAGGGGTTAAAATTTCACTAAGAGCAGTAAGTCTGGATATTTGGAAGTCTCCACTGAAACGTGAGTGAGAGGTTTTGTAATTTTTGCTTCTATTTCTTACTACTAACAGGAGCTTCCTTCCGCTAAGACACTTACTTGCCTTTTGTCCTTTTTGACACAGTTCAGCTACCTTTAGTTTGGGAAAAAGCTTTTGGAGAAATGCTTTTTAAAAGAAAAAATTTTTTTCTCCCAGCCCCTTCCCCAAAATTGAACGGATTCTATTTACAGTTTAATACTTGAAAAAATAGGAGGAACAGTAGAAACGAAGCAAATACTGTAAATACGCTCCCCTGCCTTCTTGTTCTGGCTCTGTGAATGAGAAGGGTCTTAGTCTTCTTGAGTGAGGACTGAAAGATGTAGGTTTTATAAGCTTTACTGTTTTGCACAGTTCTTTTCTCAAATTTAGCTTTCTGCTTCCTAATTCCAAGTCCTAGCTTTTCCTAGGTGTTGTCTTTTCTTTCCATGCTGAACGTTTTGTGACCTATCATTGTAATATTCAAAGGAATAAACAAAGTTACAAGACCCAGTTAATAAGCTTGTCTCTTGAAAGCGACTCATTTTGCCAGTGACAGAACCCTCAGTAAAGCAAATATTGGCCTCTTAGATTTTTTGTTTTCTACACAATGAGCCTTAGGGGTTATGTATTCATCAGCGTGTGCATTGCTGATGCAATGTTGGGATATCTTAATATTTGATATCATTGTGCAGAGCTTACAGGGGAAAAAAAGACAAGTCTCTTTTATATTTTTAAAATTTCAAATTAGATATTGGGCAGTGTCCTGGATGCAAGTGACATCCTAGAAATCAAGCATCGTTTGTTAACAGCTTGTCCCTGCCAGCAGCCCTGGGCCTTAGAATACCCCCTGTAACATTTGGTTTCCAGCTCCTGACCCTCTTAGCACATGGCAGAGGGAGAAAAACCTTCAGAACAGGGAGAAGGATCCAAGGCTTAATGATTTTCAAACATATGTTACTATGCACAGTGAATTAGTGTACAGCAAACATTGTGACTCTTTAGAGACTGTTCCTCCTCCTTGCTTTAAAAATAAAAGTCAGGCGTGGCGACACATGCCTGTAATTCCAGCACTCTGGAGGCTGAGTCAGAAGGATCACTGGGAGTTCGAGGCCAACCTGGGCTACAATGTGAGTTCAAGTTCAGCCTGAACTGCACAGTGAAACCCTGTCTCAAACACATGCACACACACACACACACACACACGCACGCACACGCACACACACACACATGTACAGACACACAAAACCCCGAGTCACAGAGAGGATAGCTAGTTCCTCACTTATGACCACGGAATAATGGCATAAATACCCAGAAACACTGTTCTATCACTCAGTTGTTAACCTATGCCTCTGGCTCAAGGTCCAGAAAAATTCACAGGTTGTATCTAGCTTCAGTTAATTAATTACCAATCAGATATATCCTCTTGACCAAGGAAGAAAAAGCATCAGAAGAGCAGTCTTTCATTTTTGTAAGTGATGGCTTCTTCAGAAGCCTGATGAAAAAGACTGCTTAGAATAAATACAATGTGAAGAATGTGGATCTCACCTAGAAATTTCCCCAGAGTGCAGGCTCCAGACAGTGGATACTAGCTTCATCAGTTTTGAATTAATTTAAAATGCACACACAGTGTCAGCAGAATTGAGAACAAATATTTACCCAAAAGAATGATCCATTGAAAATATTTTATTTTATAATATTTTAAGTCAAATAATGACATCACCTATTTTTAAGCTTTATTTATATATTGTGGTACTGGATATTGGGCCCGTGGCCTTCACCCTGAGTTACAGTCCCAGCCCCTAGTCCCTTTTTAATATTTTAAAAATTTGCTGACAGGATCTCACTAAATGGTCAAGGTGATACCTGAACTTCCAATTCTCCTGCCTCAGCCTCCCTCAGTGCTGGGATTTCAGGCTTTATTAGGTCAGTGGCCTCCCTGCTGCTCTGCAAAGAACTGCCCTTTAGGGTGTGCATGTGGCGTAATGAAGTTTCTGTTTTTGTCTAGTTTTAAATCTCTTCTCTTGATAGTTACCAGTTTGTTTTATAACTATGCATGATGTGTTAACACTGTGGTCTCTGAATTTACTTATAAGTAAATATTACCACATTTTGGGAAGTACATGCAAACATGTTTTAGTGATAACCATTAAAACAGTTGGAAGCTACCAGTCTAGATTATAAATTCAGTGGTACCGTTTGCCCACTTTTGACGTGTCTTGACCACTAGAATTATAGTTTTTTCTTCTAGTGCCTTACTAGTAACACAGACCTTTATTGAGACAAGAACCCTTCTTTTTTTCTCTTTTCTTTCCTAGTTGAAACTTGTCTCTTAAGGATAATTTTTTTTTTGTTTTTTTTGAAAAGCTATTCAGTCCTCTTTTGCACTGCAGTAAAAGTTTAAACTGATTGTGTAAATACAAGAATCCAGAGAAAGGTGACAAGTCTCTGATTGTGGCCATAACCTCGCAGGAGGGAACTCTGAGCAGAGGCACAGAGGGACTTATTGGGGCAGCTCTAGCCTTCCCAGAGTCTGGCTGTTATCAATGCTTCTATCAGTGCAAAATTCCAGAACTTGGGACACTCCTCTGTGAGAGCTGTCACATAACACCTTCTGCCAAATACTCAGGGATTTTATGCTGTGGCACCTGCCCCTTAGCATGAAGAAATGAAAGTGGAATATGTTTTAGCAGGTAAAAATATGTTAAACATGTCATAATTGTATTTTAACAGAGAAGGAAAAATGTGAGTCATAATGAATGGATATTGCTGGGAATGATCTTTTGAAGACAGTGACTTTCAACTTTTTCTAACTTTGACCAGTAGTAAGAAATACACTTCACATGGATTGCATTTTATGTAGAAATGGAATAGAGTAAAATTATTAGCTTGTGGCACAGAAATAATATATCAATTTAAAAAAAATTTAAAGCTGATTAACTCAGTTATAATAATTTCACAAAAAGATTCTGAGAAAGTTTGAGCATGTCAGACCTACTGCATTTTATTCTTTTTCTTCTGTACTTTAGGTGTCTAAATGTTCTGAAGAAATAAAGAATTATATTGAAGAACGTTCTGGGGAGGATCCCCTGGTGAAGGGAATTCCAGAAGACAAGAATCCCTTTAAAGAAAAAGGCAGCTGCATTATTTCATAAATAACTCCAAGGAGAAACTCTGTCCTCAGCAGAAGAGCTCAATTTTTGTATCTTCCCCAACTAAACCCTTTTAAGGAAGAAGAAATTAAACTTAATGAGACTCTCTGAAGCACTAGATGCAGGGGGTTATGTGAAAAGCATATCTGCCTTTCCTTTTGTGCTCACTATACATCCTTTTAGCAGGCAGCGTATCCGCTGTTGCACAATTATGGAATTAAGGATATTATCGTGCATGACTCAGCTTTTTCACTATCTTGCTTGATGCCTCAAATAAAGTTTTGTCTTGGGAAAATGAATGTTGGTGTTTTACGAAAGCACTTTTCACGCCATTAACTTCTATACCGTGCTCCATAATCTTTCAGTGGTCGGGATATATATCAAAAGATTAGGTGGTGCGAGAGATGAGGTCTCCAATCCAGCTCTCTCTGCTCCCCAGATTCTCGGTGTTAGACTCTGTCTTGGGGAATGTGTTTGCTCTAATCCTCACTAGTGGGAAAAGAGTCAGCAGAAATTCTGCTAGCATCGATAGGAGCCCGATGATGTGAGTCAGGAATCAGGCCACACCATGTCTCCATGATCGTTTATTTCCCCAGCATGTCATCATTTAGATCTTATCACAGTGTTCCCGCTGGCGCTGGCGTGGCTGCGGGAAAGGCCCCACCTGGGACCTGGGAAGAGAAGCTTTCCTCCTGGCAGAGCAGTGGCCTCCAGGCCGGTGCTTTTGCCTCACAGACCTGAGCTGCCTGAGGGCTGTCAGTGTGGGTGGTTCTGTGGAGCTGATGGGACACTGGGATCTCCATATCCACTCCAGCCAGGCTTTCCCAGCAGGGTTAGACCAACTATGCCTCTTTTTCTCCTCTTCTGGATGAAGCCATGAGTCTGGTCCCGTTTTAAAAATTAGTTTGGCCTTTTGCTTACTGATTCCCCGTATTCTGACGGGGTATGGTGGTATGGCTTGCTGCAAATACTTTCTCCCAGGCTCTTGCTTTGTTTTTTGTCGTGAACTTAGCTTCGGTGCCTTTAACTTTAGCAAGAGAATACAACACAGCATGTACAACACCTGCTTCAAGAAGATCCTTCTAAGTAATTTTTCTCTTTTTCCTGTATCTTTTAGTTGGAAATTGTTCCAGGTTTGGGTCAAGAGAAAACAAAAACTTTTCAGGTTAGCTCTATCTCAAGGGAGCTTAGTTACTAACTTGTCCTATGATTCTAAATGTGGTACCAGAAAACCTAAATTTCTCAACAGTGGAAATGTACCTTCCTTTACAAGTCAGAGGGCACTGGTGCTTGTAACACCTTCTTAGAACCTACTGGCCTCCTTACTCTGAGTATTCATTTTCCTTTTCTACCTGGAAAGAAACAAGATAGCCAGGCTTGTGAAAATGTAGATTAAACAAATTCTAAAGTCCTTCGGTTTATGCCATTTTCCCAGTCTGGCATCAGTTGGGGTTAACAGCAGTAAAGGCACGCTTCTTCCAAGCACCACAGAACAATCAGTACTCTGAGTCACTACTATTAGTCCTTTAACATTTAACAGATGAGATTTTAGTATCTTGGAGCTAAGTTTTACCTTAATGAATTGTTTCATTTGGTTTTACATTTATCAATTTTTCTTTTGTTATATAAGAAAACAAACACTGTTCCAGTGACTGGTAAAGCAGATCAAATCACCTGCTTCCATCGTCAAGGACCAAGATAGCATAGTCATCTCTAACTTTCTGATAGCTGTGCTTACTAGGCTATATCCTGATCTTACCTATTTACCTATCTTTTACTGTCTATTCTTGGGACCATTTACATAACTATTCACGAATTTGCTTCGCTATTTGAATACACATAACCCCGGATTGATCTTTTGTTTTCATGTTTCTTTCAAGCATATGTCAAATCAGTCAACCAACTTCCCATTTTTCCTTAATGAATCTCCAATTTAGTATTTCTACTAAATCTAAATTTGTTAATTTTTTCTGCTGCTTCACTATTATGACCTGCAAAAAACAGAGCATAATAAAAGCTATCATTTTTTAAGTGTTCATGTACAAAAAGCTTTATAACTTGTAGTAGGAAAAAAACATAGCAACTGGGTACATATATTATAAAAGTATTATAAAAGTAACACTAAGAATTTAAATCATATGTTCAATTTCTTACAGTATATAATTATGTGATCATTTGGTATTTGATTACAATAATTGTCACATTTTGTGCATTGAGACTTAAATTCTATGAACTTGATCCAATTTATCAATTTTTCCTATTATGGACCACACATTTGTTATCAAGTCTAAGGAACTGTTTGCCTCTTTCTGTGTTAAATCCATGTTCAAACTTGAAGTAATTTTTACATGAGGGGTGAAGTTTAAGTGAGGTCCTATCTACCACATTTCCTCCAAAATAAGACCTAACTAGAAAATAATCCTTAGCATGATTTTCAAGATGCTTATAATATAAGCCCTACCACAAAAATAACCTCCAGGTTAGATTGTCAGCTAATCTAAAGGAATGTATCTAGTATGTACAGTGCAACAACGATATACTTACTGGATCACAAAATAATGCTAATATATAATGAAATATAAATAATTATTTACATTGATACTTAATCATACAAGTCATAATTAAGTACTGTAGAGTACTTATAAATACCCAAGCAGCATTACATAATATTACAATAAAATACAGATTTTTGTACATGAATAAATAAATGTGGAACATGAAAAAAATAAGACATCATCTGAATATAACTCCTATTGAGTTTTTTTGGAGCCAAAGGGTTTTTTTTCTTTCCTCTCCTCTCCTCTTTTCCTCTTCTCTTCTCTTTTTCTTTCCTTTCTTTTCTTTTTCCTTTCCTTTCGTTTCTTTCTTTCTTTTTTTCTTTCATTGTTTCTCTTTCATGTATCTGTCAATGAATGTCTAATTGCCCCAGCACAATTTATTCAAGAAGCTACCACTCTACCATTAAATAACTTTTGCTCTTTTATCAAAAATTAGTTAGATATATTTGTGTGGATCTGTTTCTGAGTGTTCTTTTCTCTTCTGTTCATTAATGTGTCTATGCATCAGTACCAGGCCACCTTCCTTTTTACTGCTGCTCGGTAAGCAGTATCTCAGGAAGGAGGCCACCTCACATTATTCTCCAAATTTGAAAGTCACTGGTTAAAAGTCATCATTCAGAGCATGTGACATCTGTACTGCACTGAGTTTTCCAATATGAATAGTCTGTGTATTTTCAAACCTTGTGATTTTCTTTGATTTCATTCATCAATATTTTATAAGTCTTGTCATACTTACCTTACATAAATTTTGCTATATTTATTTTCTATTTTTACAAGTGAAACTTAATTAGCATATCTTGCAACTTTAGTAAAATCACTTTTTCTTTCTGAGAGGGATTTTGCAGCTGCTGCAGAAAATTTAGACTGTCAGCCATCTGTAAATACAGAAAGCTGTCCTTTTTTTCTTTCCAATCTGTGTTTTCCTGTTTTATTGCAGTGACTAGACCTTCTAGTACTATGTTTAGTTGTAGTGGTATAAGTCAATGCAAAACTTCACAAATAATTTATTTTAAATGGATGGAATGAATCTTTAAAAGCGTGATTTAGAAAGCAATTTGGTAGTGTCTAAAACTGAAAATGTTAAGAACTAACTTGAAAGGTTTTAGAGAAAATATATGGAAGAATATAACCTATAGGTAGAGAAAATTGTCTCACACACAACTTAAGGGATAAGGTAGAACTTTTTCTTTGACTGAATTAAAATTAAAATATTTGTTTTGCCGACAGTTGGGAAAGCAGCAGGCAGCTGAGGGCACACAACTCTCGTGCCCTTAGATCACACAGGAGGCACCGAGCAAGAGCCTCAGCAGCACCAGAAGAACAAAGTAGACCTGTACAGTACTCCAACACTTGGAAAACCAGACAGCTAATGGGACCAAAGCTGTGAAAAGTAGATCAAAATCCATGCACAAAACACAGACAGGGTGACTCCCTGGTAAAACAGAAAGGATCAACTAAATAGGATCTACAGTCTTCACACCTAGTAGCTAGAATGTCCAAGACAGAACTGAAAAATCTTTGTTATAACAAAAGCCAGAAACACACACACACATACACACACACACAAAATCTGAGTAAGAAAAAAATAACCACTAGATGCTAATAGCAACAGGATTTAGATAATGGAAACATCTGATAGGAATTTTAAGTCCACTGTTATAACAGTGCTCCAGAAATGAATGATAAATACACTTGGAATAAAAAAAGAAAACTCCAGAAAAGTAACAGAAGTTGCATAAAAATACTTAGTAGAAATTATAGAACCAAAATTATAGCAATTGAAACTTAGAAAGTATATCTCACTTGATGTTCTCAGCAATAGTTTTGCTAACGGATGATAGAGTTGGAGGGCTTGAATATCGGTCTGCAGAATGCACTAAATTTGCAATGTAACACACACACACACACACGCACACATGCACGTGCACACACACAAATCTGTAAGAGAACTAAGTCAATCCACAAGAATATGTAGGACAATACCAAAAGACTGAAATTTGTATAATTATAATCCTGGAAAGGGAGGGCAAAAATGGGGCTGAAAAAAGTAGTGAGGTAAAAATGCTGGATGAAAGTTTAAAAGGAGGGCAAAAATGGGGCTGAAAAAAGTAGTGAGGTAAAAATGCTGGATGAAAGTTTAAAATTTGGTAAAATACATAAATTTACAGATTCAAGAAACTGAGCAAAAGATAAATACCATAAACCAAAGGAAATTCACATCTGAATACATTGTAACGAAACATCTTACAACTAAAGAACAAGGAAAAAAGTCTTTTAAGAGCCATAGGTAAAAGTTACATTACATAAAAAGAAAGAAAACTTTGAATTAAATGAGTGTCCCTCAAAAATCATGGGGGCTGGAAGACTTATGACATTTTTAAATGCTAAAGTAAAAGAATTGTTGACATTGAAGTGTCTACTAGTGAAACTATCCTTCAGGAAAGGAGAGGAAATGAAGACATTCTTAGGTGAAGGAAAATGAAGAGAATTTGTTGCTAATATTCCTTCTCTTGCAGAATGGCTAAAGTAAGCTCTCAGAACACAAAAGAATATCTACCACCAGCAGAAGGACTTGTACCTTGTGCAGAATGAAACATAGAACTAAAGATGAAGGGTAAAACTTTAAGCAAACCTCACAGATTATTGTCAGCTTACAGGTTTCAAGACTGAATGTGCTAAAAGCATAGCAGGGCAGTTCAAGTCATGGAGGTCCAATCGGGTACAAAGTGACCAATCCAAGTAACTATGTGAGCAGGGGAGCACGTATGCATTTGTCATTCAACAGCAAACATGTATGGTGCCATGCCATGCCAGGTCCCAGTCTATGCCCACAAACACTAGTGAATTAGACAAAGCCCTTAATGTCAGGGAATTTATCACAATTATAATGAATCAGTTATAAATGTAATATACAGAGGGTATTAAGTTATATACTGTAGCACCAATAGGAAAATGGTTTTTGAATGTTCTAATAATGATGACAGTTTATACATATCAAGTGCTTAATATTTTCCTAGATCAGGAGTGAGGTTTTTACATAGATTATATCATTTAATTATCCTAAGTACCTTATGTGATAAGGTAAATAATTCAAATATTGCTACCGTACCTGGCAAACTATGTCCTAAGTATTATGCAGTTTTGCTTCTCTTATAGAACTCAATGAACACAAGAAGAGAAAATAACTATTAACTGATTTACAGAAGTTGTTTTTGGCAATGGATAGCCAGTTACGATAGCCTTAGAAAAGTTTAGCCTTTGTGTTTGATGTAATGTTTTATAGTAGTTTATTTTAGTTGTTTTTGTTGATTGTTTCATTGGTTTTTCTGTAATCACAACCTATGATGATTATAATAATTCTTGTCTGTGCCAACTGGGTGAATTTTGCTTTCAAAAAAAAAATCACAACTCTAAATTATTGTGACAGTGACGAAGTCTAATTATGCATCCAACAGTTTTTGCTCATTTGTTGAATAATACACTCTTTCAGTTTAACACAAGAAGCCATCTGATGGAAGCTGTGAATGGTGTTAGATTGTCTAAAATCTATTGGACTCTTTTAAAAAAAAACTTTCTTAAAGACAGAAATATTACTAAGGGATAGCCCATCAGCTCAAGGGAACTGTTTACAGGTACCGAAGAATCTTTTCTAAGAAGTAATCAAATTAAATCTTTGTACAACTTGCTTTTCTTTAATCAAGGTCGCCATGGACTCTATCTTGTCAATTTTTCCCCTTTTCAGGTAGGTAGACTATCTACATCATAGACTTAGTTTGGGAATTACTGAGCCTGATTTCTAGGCTGGGAACAGAAATCTTTAAATCTATAGATACTCATATCTTGGCACTCACCACTATTTATCAGTAAACAGCTTTGAATTCTGTGTGGAAGTAATCAGAGTAAATATATATGAACATATATATATATTCCACAGAAAGGGTGTGTTTATATGAACTCCTGGAGCTCTTGACATGGTGCATGAAAGGAAGAAAGGGATCAGTTTTGCTTTACTGAGTGTTTTGAAATGGTATGAAACTTATACATGTCTCAGTCTAACAGAAGAGAAACACTGACACTTATCTTAAATAATCTAAAAACATAACCTGATAACCCTGATATCAATATAGTTCACTGATCACTTGAAATAGCTCCAAGTGCTCTGTAGTTACACACTTTTTATGACTACAGTTACAGGTCAGTGCATATATATATATATATATATATATATATATATACATACACACACACACATATACACAAATTTACTATAAAAGCAACTGTAAGCTAGGAAAAGTTAATATTTGTTACCGAGATTTTTCAGTTTGGGGTAGAGAGAAGACATTTGAAAAATATTGACAAATAAATCAAAGGCCTGTATATGTGACACTTACTAGACAAATTTATCTAATATTTTTCCTGTGTTCTAGGCACAGGTAGTTGAAACAAAAAAAGTGACACAGTTAAATAAACATAAATAAAATTTAATTGTGGTTTAACTAAGGAAAGGAAAAACAAATGAGTGGTTGAGTAAAAATATGACATTTTCTCCCTTTCTTCAGGTAACATTTCATGGGAAGAGAGACAGCAGCTTACATGAAAGGGAAGAATTTGTAGAGTATTAAATCTAAGAGGAAAAAATTTCATTTATTGAGTATATCTTGGCAGACCAAGAAGTCATTTATCAAGTTTATGTTAGAAGAATTGGGTAGATTGTCCTTGGTTTTAAAAAAAAAAAAGAGGTTTGAAATATTATTTGCAGTTACATTGGTAAGAGACTACCTTAAGTTCAGTGACTTAATATAATTACTTGTTCTCATCAGTCTATCTGTGGGCTTATCTGGACCTGACTGAATCTCTGCTGATGTCACTCAGCTGCATTACCTGGAGCGTCAGCTGGGGTCTGGCTTTTCAGCTGGGTGTTGACTGGAAGCTGCTGGAACCAAACAGGTGACCAGGTGAAATGTGTTCTGTCCTTCACCAGGCTTTCCTAGGCTTCTGCTCGTGGGCTGGCAGGCCTCTAAGAAAAGGAGAGTCACAGGGTGAAAGGAACTGTAAAGTCTCGGGAAAGAACTGGCACATTATCATGTCCATAACACTCAGCTGTTGAACGTGACGCTAGTCCAACGCAGACTCAAGGGAAACAAAACCAGATGCCTCCTCTGGAGTGTGTAAACATGAAGTCATATGGTGTGCGCAGAGGACCGTCTAGAAACTTAGGGTTGTATTGCAACTCACCCACCTCATTGGGTAAGGATCTTGGTCTCAGTTTTAGGCTGTGGAAGTAAATAAGAGTGACCTAAGAAGATGTGGGAGAAGAAGCTCCATTGAGATAAATCCGAAGATTTGATGTTAAAGAGAAAGGACGCAAAGCTGGTACATAATGCAATACAAACCAGCCACTGGGAGGATCTGAAAACTTCTGTGAGAGGAGGATCGATGTGATTACAGGGCAAACCTTCATCCCTGCTGTGGTTAAGCCTAACTGCACATAGGAAGAAGTGAGCTTCCTCTTAACGTTTTGTGAACCCAATTAACAGGCGTATCCATTCTGAGGAGGCAGAAGACTTCCAGGTCTGCATATGCCCCTTTCATACATGATAGAGTAGAAAGAACTCCTGAAGCATGGCCACCTCTTCATGCAGAGGAACTTACTTTCGATACATGCAAACTTGATAGATTTCCAAGCTTACATTTCTCTTCTCAGCTCTGGTCACATTGAAGGTAAAGACTCAGCAAGCCAATCCTGCCAGTATCTCAGACATGAATATACTGTGCCCAACTGCCTTTACCTAGCTCAGCCTGTGGGACAGCTTGCATTGCTTCCTAGTCCTGTGCTCATATTCAGTCAAAGATGACAAGGATAAGAGAGATGCCCAGAGAATGCACCTTTGTTATTGCATACTCCTGAGCCTCCTATTTCTATTCTTCTGACTACTTTGTCTGGATTTAGACTTTAGAGAAGCTCCTATTAATATTTCTCTATGGAAAGCTTTTGTTTTCCCCTGTTGGTACAATAAATTTTTCTTACTGAGGCTGAATTTTTCTCCTTAATCCTGACTAGTACTTCTGATTTCCTTTACTATGCCTCATATTTTGCTATATGTGAAAGGAAAGAACTTTTCTATACTGCTGATGAATGAGTAACACAGCCCAATTTGAAGACACACAAATCATGAGCATTACACAGCTTTGGTGCCTGTGTTGATTCTGTTGCTGACCCTGGAAATACAAGATTCTTTTTTCCTTTTTAGAAGTATATTTTCCCAGTCAGTATTGCAGAGTTCCTTTTAAAAATTTTACTCCAGGGTCTGAAATCTAAAATGTATAACATTATGATGTATTTGCACAAATTTTAAAAAAATGGGTGTGCATTTGTTATATATTGAAATGGATGCACCATAATATCATAAATGTATTTTCTTGTAAGGAATTATAATAGCAACTAGATCAGGTTTCGCCAAAATTTTTCTTTAAAGTATCAGATTGTAAATATTTTAGCCTTTGCAAACCTACCATCTTTGTATTAACCATTCAGTGTGAAAGAAGCCACTGAAAATAAGACACGTAAATCAATGAATGTGGCTCTGTACCAATAAGGCAATATTTTATTTTTTTAAAAAAGGCAGCAGCTGGTCTGCTCAGCCAGTAGTCTAAGTCATTGCTCTTTAAATTACATGTTAGGACACATTACTGGTTGATTTAGTAGAATATGAGCAATATTTTAAATCAAATGAAATCA
Organism: Hydrochoerus hydrochaeris; assembly: GCA_004027455.1. Lineage (NCBI taxonomy): Eukaryota > Metazoa > Chordata > Mammalia > Rodentia > Hydrochaeridae > Hydrochoerus > Hydrochoerus hydrochaeris. Next base: position 363,717 of record PVLA01000771.1, read on the forward strand.
AACAAACTAAAATAGCAAACATTCATAGAGTAAAAAAGTATTTGTCAGAGAGAGAGAGACAGAGTTAGTCAAGATGCAAAATGTATTTTTTTTTTCTTTTGGTAATGTCTCAACAATAAAAGTTCGAAGGCTGCTGGACAGGAGTATTGGAGTTGGAGGTTCGGCCTTTGACAGTGTACAGTAATGAATTTAACCTTGACCAAGGCGAAGTCTGACCTTTGCCTATTCCCCTGCAAAGTACTCTCTTGGCCTTTTCAATGTCTTGCCTACAATCTTTATCTCCCTGGGGGATTGGTAGAACTTGTAACATACAAAATGATCTCCAGAACAGCTGAAAACTGAGGCCAATGGACCTTGCACTCTCTGTGAAGACTCTGAACACCGAAGCTCAGGAGAGCTTCCTGGCTGACTATACTCCATGCATTTTGTCCACACTGTGCGGCAGTGTTCTCTGCCTCTACTTGAACAGGACAGCTGGAACCTCCAGCTCAAACTTTTCTTAAACTCTACCCTATGTATCTCTTTTCCTTGGCTAAATTTGATTCACACTTTTTTAGCTTTTGTGTGAGTACAAGTGTTTGTTTTTCAAGGGTTCTGTGAGTCCTAGCAAATTCTTGACTCTTGAGGTGGTCTTATAGAATGATGACCTTATGCTTGAAATCCAAAGTGAAGTCAGTCTTGTGGATTGTATGTCTTCTAACTTCTAAGATAGATGAGCCAGCTATGAAAGAATGACCTTTATACAATTGCTGCTACACATTAGTGGCAACTCCACACTAAGAATATCAGGTTAGTAGTTTGCATGTTAAAAAGCTTCTTTCTAGTCTTGTGCTACTTTCTGCTGCTTGCCAACATTTGTTGCGTGTATCTGATACTGTGCTGAGGGCTTTGTACATGTTATTTTATTTTATTTTTTGTCTTCACAAAGACCCTAAGCAATATGTAAGGATTATCACCTTCTTACAGTGACAAAACTGAGGCTTCAAGACCTGAGATAAATTTCCCCAAGGAAGAGATTTTAAGTGATAGGACAACATATCAAAGCCAAGGATTTAGATTCAACTGGAATTGTTATTGTTTCCACTGATTAATTTTTCCTTGGATGTTGAGCATTCTACGCCCTAAAGGAGCAAAGATTAAATTCTCTCACTTGAAACCACCAAGGTATTTGGGATATATGTACATATCAAGAATCACATTACATACATTTTTGTGCTCTCCTTAAAACATCCTTAGTTAAGGCTTAGTAAAGAGAGGTTGAACTAATAAATGAAGATAAAAGACACAGCTTATAAGCTGAGAATCCCACATGTCTTCTGGATTTCTCACATTGTTACTGACATTTCACTTTTCTAGTTCTCCATGTTTCTTCTCTCTCTCCTCTCCCTTCTGCCTTTTCTTTGTAGTCTTCCACGTCTCTCATTCTCATCCTTTCCGTGCTTATAATTATTACCAAAATCTGATTAGAGTAATCTCAACCTCTCCTACCTTCTAAAAATGAAATCAAGACCAAAATTATTGATAAATAGAATATTTAGTTGGGTTTTTCTTAGATTTTGCTATAAAACTTTTTTCTAAGTGATTTATTGCTTCTATGTACTATATTTTGCCACATCAAAATTTTCTTCTTTTCTACCTCTAGATACTTATGATAAGGATTTCCAGAAAATAAAATCTGGAATTAAGGAAAAATAAAAAATAAACACCTTAGAGTTTACATTAGTATAATTTACTTAAATATGAAATCAAAGAACCTTTTTGCCTATATACTTTGTTTAAACTTTCTACAAGAAAACTTCCACTTGGCATAACAGTTATTTTCTCTTTTCCAGTCTTGATTATAGATAATGACATTTGTCTCTTTAGTCACCAATGGAAAGGAAAAATATGCTTCCTTGCTCTACCTTCAATTTATAATCTAGGAAAAGCTAAATTCTTGGGGATGGTTAAGCCAAAAATTAATAGGTAAATCATGATGTTCATATGCTTGACTTTTTGGGTTTTTTTAATGCATAGTCACTTATTTCACTTGACCCTGCGATATAGGTAAAATAAGAATTGTACCACCTGACTGAATTTCCTCCTGAAATGAGGAAACCAAGCCCTGGTGACAAAGTATTTCTCTAGGTCAGACATCTAGTCAGAACTAGATTGAAATGCAGCTATTTCCTCACCACGCGGTCCTGTATCTTTACTCTATTTCAATAAATATCACCATTTAACAAGGTGTTTTTCAAGTCAAATACACATTTTCCTAGACTATTTGTGTAGTCCTTACCCTATACAATACATGAGTATACATCGATGAGTTTGGGGAATCAGAGAACTGTTGAAATATAATTTTGTTTTGTTTTGTTTCATTTCTCTGTGGGTTTTTTGAGACAGGGTCTCACTTTATAGTCCTGGCTTGCCTTGACCTCACTGTGTAACCCTGGCTGGCCTCAAACTTGCAGCGATCCTCTTGCCTCAGCCTCCAGAGTGCTAGGATTATAGATGTGCACCACCAATTACTGAAATGTAATTTAACATACTATGTGTGTGTGTGCTTTCCTTCCTACCCATAAGACAATGTACTTTTTATTTTTCACTTTAAAAGTGTCAGTAAGACAAAAATGTTTAAGCCCCTTTACCTTAGAAGGAGAACTGTCCTACCTTTTTCACATAAAGGGAATAGATTTGGGCCCTTAGCGCAGGCGATGTAGCTGTTGAGGACTCCAGAAGATGTGGAACTAACAGCCTATATACCTTTCATTGGGCCCTGGTTCCTTCTAGTCCACAGTAAACAGACTGGCTGACCTTCTCAGTCATTTCTTTCCATGAACTTTTTCTGTCATCACAATCAAAGAGGTTGCTACTTCCTCCAAGCATTTTCCTTCGTGGACTGAGCGTCTCCCTGCAGGCACGCTTTGGCTGACACTCCACGGCCTTCAGGTACTGACAGCTGAAGTTCGTGCTGCCTGCTCCGGCCCCCTTTTCTCCTGGGACGCAACCTCCTCCACCTCCATGGCGCGGTCACCATGCCCAACGGCTCAGCTCCCCCATTCACTCTGCCCTCTGCTAACTGGGAGGTCTAAGATGACGGCCCTTGTGACACTTTGTCCCTTTCTCCTCCATGTCCACTACTATGCTACTTAAAGTGTTTAAAAAATTGAACCTTCTCATAGATATATTTCAAATCTGGAATATTAATTTTTATCCTGAAGCCAGAGATTATTAAAGTTTTGAACAAAAACCACTGGAATTTTAATGAGGCACTAATGTGTGAAAGTAAAGACTGTGACTGTTTGTGGCTATGTGGCTTGGCTGAAAGGGAAATCTGCAGGTCTTTTAAGATGCAGAAAATATTTTGGTGCTGGGTGGACTCTTGGGAACACACTTGTATTCACCCGTTGAAAATTATGTGTTGCATTTGTTAATATGTATACTTTCCATATCACTTACAAAGTATATCTGACCTCTGTGTTGTCCCTTTTCGATTTTAATATTTATAATTTCTTTTTTTGTTTGTTTGTTTTAAAATCTGATTTCCCTGGTTAGTGCAACACAGCATCTTTTGTAATGTTTTAAGCATTTGTAATTCCCCAAAGCCAGTCTATCCTATACTTCCTGAAGGTCTGTAATGAGTTCTACAAAACTAGGGGCAGGGAGGGGGGAGACAGGACCTAGGAAAATAGGAAATTGCGTGGCAAGGCATTGTGGGACTATCAGAGTAGGAAGGGTGGGAGGTCACTGCCTTGCTTCACTCCCACAGGTCTCTGCAGGCTGATTAATGATGCGCTTCACTCTCATTTTTTTCTTATGCTAAGCCTGACAGTCCTCAAGGGTCTGAACCCTGGTGCTCCTACATGGTTTATTTAAAAGAGGACTTTTTAAAAAATGAGTCATCTGAACCAGAAGGTCAAACATACCACACACCTAGACCCTGACCTTCTTTCAAGGGAATCAGTTCCTTGGGAAGAACATAGAATATGATGACAAATATATCTTGCTTTATGCTAATATGATATTTAAATTATGAACTTAAACAAACGCTAATTATTGTCATTTAAGTTCTATGTTGCTTTTACAACTTAGCTTCCTTTATCTTCCCTTCTGCTTTCCCTCTGTCAATACTGGCTTATCTTACAATGTTTCTGTTTGATATCCCAAACTTGGGAATTCTCCAAGTCTCCATCTTCTCCCTCCCTTATGTAAATCCTAGTGTTTGTCCACATCTACATCTCCAGTCTCTCTCCTACACTCAGTTTCTCCCCCACACTCTGGTCTCCTTTGCCTCTGCCGATTGGGGGTCAGACAGCCAGTCATTTCAACAACATAGCTGTACAGCCCTAGTGTCCGATAGTATCTGATTGTCCTTTGAGAGGCCAGGGGCTGACTTTCTCAAGCTTGTCTCTAGTTCTGAATTCTACTCAAATTATCCCGCAAGTCCCCTTACATCTTAGCTTTTTGCTGCTCTTTTGTGTTTCTTTTCATTTTCCCCCAAATTTTTTCCTAAGGCACTTTGGGTATCAAAAATATCATTCATAATTTGAGTGAAGAGCAGTTTCCCAGATAAAAGAGAAAACAACTTCACACCGAGGCTCAGGTATGTCTATCCGTGGCAGTCTTTCAACCCGGGTGCTGCCTCTCCAAGCCGTGCTACCCAGTCCTGGGCCAGCATTTCCCTCTTGCCAATCTCTGCTCTTGCCAACTACAGAGAAGTTCTAACGTGAAACACACAACTTAACTCACTTTGTTTTTCTTAGCTCACGCACTTAATTTCATTACTTTTATTTTTATCTAAGTTGTTTAAGAAAATTCTCTAAAGATGTCTCTTTTCCTTATGCAAATTCTTGTACCTTTTCCCCTTCTGATACATTTGCTACCATTATCAACACACTTTCTCTCTCTCTTTCTTATTTTCTGTCTTTGTTTCTTTCTTTTCATTTCTGTCAGGGCTGCATCTATATCTTCTTAAGAAGCAGGTATAAAATAAAATGCTTAGGAGTTCAACATTGATGAATGCATCTGTAATTAAATCTCCATCTTAAATCAATGATAATGCATTTTCCCATACTTTCACATTTCACCCCTAACTTGCACTCTGCCCTTCATCTGGGATTGCATACTGAAGTGGAATTCTCCCTTGGGTGTTTTACCTCTTCCTCAGCAGCAAATGCCTGGTACCAACTTGTTTCTGACTATTGATTTTTGCTCCCAAACTTTATTTTGAGTCACAGCATTTTAGCTCCAGGGTGCTCTTGCCAGCCCCAAAGGCTTCACTCAATGCTATCATGGCTTCCTTTCCTCATAACAGCACAAGGGCAAGAGATTGTTTTGCATCAGCTCCTACAAGAAAGTGACTGAGCACCTTTCTTCCCTGACCTCTCTGTGCCACTCTCTACCTCTCTTTTCCCCTTCATTCTATCAGTCAAAATGTATTGAATATGGACTTACTAACTTGAAGCTCAAAAGAAACCAGGCTAAAGACACATCTTCCTTGGTTCTCAGAGTCCAGTGGAGAAGCTACCCGAGTAGATAACAGCACATAACTGGAATGAAAGTCTTCACTGGTTCCAAGTACCGCATGACATTGCTTTTTCCTCCCCCAATAAATTATGAAATTTCCTATATCATTAATATTATATATAGTATAGGTTTTCATCTTGTGAATTTAACCAACCAAGAATCTACAGTGGTTGCACAAACAGATTTTTTTCCTTGTCATTCCCCAGACCATAGAGTACATTGACTATCCATGTGTAGTGGGTATTATAAGCAATCTGATGATTTAAAGTAATAGGAGGATGTGTATAAGGTTTTTTTTTGGTAGATCTTTTTTTTTTTTTTTTGTCTTTTTGAGACAGAGTCTCGCTATGCAGTTCAGGCTGGCCTTGAGCTCACTTTGTAGCCCAGGCTGGTCTCGAACTCACAATGATCCTCCTGCCTCAGCCTCCCCAGTGCTGGGATTACAGGCGTGAGCCACCATGCCCAGCTCGATGTGTATGAATTATATGCAAACACTGCACCAATTCATATAAAGACTTGAGGATTCATGGGTTTTGATATCTTCCAGGAGCCTAAATCCAATCCCCCCAAATGCTGAGGGATATTTGTATTTCTCACTTGACACTTATTCACTCCAAACTTTTAAGTATGTTGAGACCAGCTGAGCTTCCAAATATCAGAGGTTGGGGAAATACAATGCTTGGTCAATTCACATTTTCTGTTTCTTCTGAAAAATTCGATCACAGACTTCCCAACTTCCAGTAATACGCTTGCTGGACTGAGTACCATTTACTTTTAGGTGTAGACTTGGAATTTGTGACACCTTTCCTTGACTTGCACATGCAGCCATGTATGTTCAGCAGCAATTTACCAAAGCACAATGGGGGCCAGTGCAGACATTCCTGAGATGAACCCTGGTCCAGCTTGCAAATACTAGAGCCCAAGTCACCAGCCCGGAATGAACTATGCCCTTCTAATGCAATTCTCCATGGGGCCGTTAGCAGCTTTTCTTACCAGTCAATTTTGTGTAAATAGATTTTCTTAGGTTTCAATTATGGAAACCAAGACTTTCTCCATAAGGGTCTTTACATAGCAGTATGTAAACTGGCTTATTTTCCCTTACAATCATCTCAGGACACTAGCGATTAATGTGAGAAGACTTCCTAGGTCACATCAGTGTTACATAATTGATCTAAGGACGAGTTCAGGAGTGGGTCTTTCCAGAGTACAGTTTACTTTTTGATACTGGAAACTGAACCCAAGATTTATTGATTTACCTCTCCAGACTTTTTATTTTTATTTTGAGATGTTATCTTGTTAAATTGCTCTGGCTTGCCTTGAACTTGGGATCTCCTCAGCATCTCACTACCCTAGCCAGCTGATAATTTGTCCACTCACGCAAAAAGAAGTATGTATTTCTGGAACTAGTCACACAGTAATATAAACAGTAGTGTAGAAAGAAAGTGATACAGATGAATATAGAATTCATAGCCTGTCCATGGGAAGATGCCTACCCTTGGTATCACTGTCTTGAGTCTCATCTGCTTTCAGGAAGTTGTCTACATGTGGAGAAACTTGACTGATTGATCCTGCACCTTGAGACTTTTTTTTTTGTTAATGAGATGTTCCTCTCCATCAGTTGCCACCCTTTTCCCTTCTCTTTAAGGGCCTACCCTTACCTCAGCTTCTCATCTTGCTAGCAAATATCCTACGCTTCTACTCAGTAGAAAAACTTAACATCTGCATCCTCCTAGTTTTCCTTTCTTTCCTTCAAATGTGTCAAATGTTCAACTTTCCTTCTTAGTCCTTTTATTTTCTGATAAGGAAGCAAGAATTTTCCTATACTTCTAAGCCTATCTCCTTGGTGCTTGTGTCCCTGAATCTCTTGGGACCTAAGACAGTAAGTTATGATTTCAAGAACTCTTAGATTTTCTACCTCTTGTCCTCAATTAGTAATCAATATCCTTTTCTCTGGCTAAAATGTGATTTGCACAATCTATCTATATCTATATAATTATAATAATCAAATGAAAGAAGAAACTTTCCCTTGCTATGGTGAGTACAATGCCTTTTCTGGTTTTATTCAATTCTGTGCTTCTTAGAGCATGGCTTGTATCAATTTCCTGCCTTCATCTCTTACTAATTAACCATTCTTTGAAGTCTTGCAATCTGTTTCCATTCCCAATGCTAACTTTCTCCCTGTGCATTTAAATTTTGATTCACAGAGACCTTTTGTATCACTGGTGCTAGTTTCTGAGCAGAGTCCTTTCCTTCTCTGCCCCTCATGCTTTTCTGCCCACCTCTGGCTTGTGGAAATCTTCTTCCTTGGGAGCAACTCTTTCTATGCTCATATACACTGACAGACAATGGCTCTGTTTCTTATACTCCTATTTTTTTCACCCCTCTCCAGAAGAAATCTTACCAACACCCTTCTGATAATATACTCACCACCCTCCAGAAACCTCATGGTCCTTATTTTGTCTCCTTATGTAACTGCAAACTGCCTTGTTTGGCTTCATGATTCCACAGCACACGTGTTGACTCTACTATCCTAGTCTATTTCCCACTGCACGTACTATCCGGAGATTGCTGACAGATAAATAAAGAGCCCTTAAGCCTCTGTGCCTCCCAATGTTACAGCACTTTTCACTCTGTCTTCTGCCTCCACCTCACCCCATCCAGGTGATCCTGAGTCTAGAATGCAGACCATTTGGGAGCTATTCCAATAAGAAACTAAGTGGCCATCTTTTCTTGATGTAGTATTCTTAAGCAGGTTCATTTTTTTTTCTTTTTAATCTTTTAAATGAGTTCTCATTTTTCAGAAAGCAAACAAATAAAATGCTATCCTCTCTATGGATGTGTTCTATGATACTAGGGAGTAAGTTTATTCCTTTTGTGAATGGAGGATTTAAAAATGACAACTTGGTATTTTATTTTTCAGTGAGAAAAGTAAACAGTCTTAGAAAACTCTTCCTAATTTTTGTTCTCTTTTGCTTTATCTCTAACTGTTCAGATTGCACATGTTGAGGTGTGTGAAGCACTGGACCGCATTGGAGAAGACACCACGGGTGGTATGAACTTCACAACTATAGCAGTGAAAGCGTGACGGTACTGCTGACTAGTTTGGCTTAGACAGTAGGAAACATCTGGTCATTTTCTGATATTTATCAAGACAGAACTGTGTTTCCTTTAAAAACAGCTTCACATGAACAATGCATTGCATAATAGCAGAGGAATTTTGTAACTGCAGCAAACAAGACTGTGACTATTAAATATGGAAATTAGTTTTGACAACATTAATCAAAAAATTAATTATAGCCTCAAAATGCATCTATGGTTATATTTCCAATAAGATATGTTTAATAGAATATATTTTTCTTAGAGCTTATTTCTGTCTCCAGTGTACATTGAGACCTTAAAACAAAGGCAGAGGCCGTCTCTCAGCTGCACCCTGCCTTCCCCCTTGGCTGTTGGCTGGTGTTTGTAACACTGGAGGGGATGAAGGCTATGGAAAACTCCTCAGCGGAGCCTGTCTCTACAGGAACATTGCTGCTCACTCTCCCATTTCATCTCATCAAAAACAACATATTCTGAAAACCTGTACAGAATATAATATTCCCTTCTGTTCCAAAGAATATCAATAAACCAATTTGGGATCATGGCACAGATTTGGGTGGATACTTCTTGGAATACAAAGTTTAAATGCATTTATAAGCCAGTCCCAAAGATATTCTGATCCAAGAAGGAATGAACATAAAACATAAAGCCACATTAGCGAAATAAGTTGAGTCTGATCATTCTGTTTCAAAACTCAAGTGCCAAAGTCCAAATCTTTCAGCTAAGCAATCTTAAAGTAAGGTGGCTTTGTCTACATTCATATAAACCTTTGATAGAGCACTAAATGCTGTCTTGCTTCTAGTCTTTCTAGACAGAAAATGGGACTGAACAACTTATAGTTATGGTTCCAGAGTTAGCAAATATATCAACCTTTTATGCTTGGCCCAAAGTAGACATTGCTAATCAATCTCACAGCACTATCCTGCTGAGCTAGAATGAACTTCATAATGCTTTCCAATAGCACAGCCGGTTTCCTAATCAATTGGAGATGACATGATATATTAGATCCATTTGCTTTCCCAGGGTTAAAGCTTTTGAAATATAACAGATACAGCAATCATTTGGGCAAAACTTAGCATTAGTCACTTTGCAAAAGGAAATCTGAAAAGCTGTTTTGGCAACCCCTCTTTTCTGTCTACTATATGGCTGTTTCAGGAGGGAATAACTGCATGTGATATTACCTTTCTTTTCCAACTGTGCTACAAACATTATCTCATTCACTTTGAATAAACTTCTGAGATTATCACTCCTAGGTCTTCACAGCTGATATATTTTCAACCATTACATCACCTGTCACCTCCTAGGTCATAGTGTCCTTCGTTTTTTACTACAGTTTATCTTTTGCCATTACTTTAATTTTTTTAGTTTCTTCACTCTCCAATATGTCTACATTTAGTCATTTCTTTATCATATTATGTCTCCTTTCTCTAGGAATCACTCTCCTCACAGTACAAATTTGCTGTCTTTTCCCCCTTAACCTTAAAAAGCAAAAGCACAAAGTTTCAAACTATTGTACACCAAATTTAAAGTAATATGCTGCAACTTTCTTTCTCCTAAATCTACAACAATTTTTAATAGACTGGAATGTCTCATCTATCTCTTCTGAATTCCTCACAAAGACTGGCATCTCTTGGGATCTGGTGTGTGCTTCCCTTTCCTGTTGGCCTCTGGGAACCCTCCTAACATGTTCCCTCTCCTAGGCTTATCTGACACTGTACAAATTGAATGTCTGCTTGCTCTATTTTTGTTTTCTTCTGTAACAGTTTATATACTTCCTGGTTCTTCTCTTTAACCTTCTCTTTCATTTATCCATAATTTTTCCCATTTGGAAAACTCAACTTTGAAACTTTCAGTTTTTACTCCTTAAAAACTTTCAAATTAATGTAAGTATTGTAGGCTTTTTCCCTACTTGCTAGTTTTGCATTTTCAACTCCTTTTCTAAGCACTGAATGATGACTCATGCACTATTCACTTGTGCAGTTGCAAATCTTTCAACTTTAAAGGAGCTTTTTAGTCTGAACTGTTATGTGCTGAATATCATGCATGCCAAATTTAGTTGTTGTCTTTCAATATGTTTTCTGGGACCAGTCAATTTCCTTCCCATTCTCCTTGTCATCTTGGTTAAAGCTATTATTAAAAAAATCTATTATTATCCAAAAATGGAAAAACTCAAATAGTTATATTCCAACTTTGTATTCTAGTCTCTACCACTCTTTTTATAATGTCATCTTGTGTAACACACCAAGATTTGTTGTATTAAACAGCTTTAAAATCAAATGTCCCTTGTTAAATACATGATGGATTGCTTTTATCTATTAAATGGGGAAACGAGTTCCTTACTTGGTAGCCAAACTCCTCCATGAAGCAGGATCAACTTCTCTTCCTGGTGCTTGTGTCAAACGGTTACTAGCTCTTTGCAAAACTTGTCTTGATTTTTGTTTCTTTTTAATTTGTGTCCTCATTTTGTCCTTGACCTTGAATTTCTGTAGTAATTCCCTCTACTTCTCTTCTACCTTTTAAGATTGTCCTTAACATTTAAAGCCGAAGTCAAGGTGGCCAATCAGTGAGCAACAAAATACAAAGCCTCCCAGGAGAAACAACTCATATGCCAGAATAAAACATCCTGGAGAGACCAGACAGAGGGAGATGGATCCTACTGACAAAGGAAGAAAGTAAAATGTAAAAAAGCTCGTCAAACACGTCGGGACTACAACTGGAACAGCTAAAAATTATGGGACACAGTGTTTTCATTGTGACCCGCCAAGTTTGCGCCAGCCTGAATTTGCACCAGCTTGAATCCATGCCGGCTGACAGAGCTGCACAAACTCGTTCTTGGCGCCACTCACAGGAACCACAGCAGCGTTGAAGTTGGGGGTTGGTGAGCCCAATGGAGAGCAGAGCCGGCAAAGAGACCTTCATTAATTCATGGTCAGTGCTGGGAATGAGACCCCCACCCATGGGAAGGGCATGACCAAATGGGCGACATGTTGGAATCAGGCAGGAGGAGCCTGAACTGGGAGTAACAGTGACTTCAGTTAGTTGCTCCCTTCCCAGAGCAGATTCATGGGATTTGCTTGGACTGGGCTGAGCCTCTGGCCGGGACCCAGTGAGCCGTCCCAAGCATGGGAAAAGAAAATGACATTTGGTTACAGAACTCCAGCCACCTATAACCAAATCAGATCTACATCCAGACATATAATAATCGAGATATCAGAAATTCAATATAAAAACAGAATATTAAAAGCTGTCAGAGAAAAGAAACAGATTACTTATAAAGGTAAGCCCATCAGGATCATGGCTAACTTCTCCACACAGACCATCAGATCAAGAGCTTGGAGTGAAGTTTTCCAAACCCTGAAAGAAAATAACCTCCATCCCAGATTGATGTACCCCGCAAAACTGTCACTAGAAATTATTTGGAGAGACAAGATGCTTCCATGACAAATAGGAACTGGGGGAGTTTGTGACCACCAATCCAACCCTACAGAGAATACTGAAGGACATTCTAGAGAGAGAGAAAAAAAATACCAGGATTTTAGAAACAGTGGCAAAAAGGCCTCAATGAGTGGGGAAGGCAGTAGAATGAAGGAGAAAAGTAGACAAATAAAGGCAGAAAAATAGCATAGCAGAAATGAGGCAGAGAAGGATGGCTAGAATCTCTAACATAGATGGCCTTGATATTGTTAATAGTGCACCAGGATTTAAAACCCACATTACTCATATTACTCTGCTTAGATGTATTATATTCTGTTCCAGTCATTCTACCTGTGCTAGATTTGAGGGCACAGACAGTAATCCTGAAAATGAGAAGATATAGTACAGTAATCATCCTTAATTTCCTATTCACTTAATCTAAAGCTCTGTAAAAGCTACACTGTTTTACCATGACTGATCAAATCTGGTTTGTTAGATCATTGTTTTGTATTGATAGATTTTATTCAAAGCTGTTATGATTGATAGTATCAAGTCTGAGAGTATAGGCAACTGCACTTAATATGACAAGATTCACTGGAATATCCACTATGGTTTGATTATTGCCTGCCTTTGAAGTGGTTTGATTATTACCTGCCTTTGAAGTTTTATGCTGTGTACAATGTTTTATTTTACTAATATTGTTATTTACTGCTATATTCAATTATACTGCTATATTCAATTATGCCTGATGATATAGACAATTCTATTGAAGATAATAAGAGACAACACAGTAATCATTGTAGATCACCTTGTACTGTGGTTTTATACGACTTTTTGGCTTCATGTTCTTATAGTAATTTGTTTTGTTTTGTTTTGCTGTGTTTTATTTTTCTCCCTAATACAGAAAAGATAGAAATACATGTGGAGACTCATGCATTTGTAGCTGTTTACACTCTCACTGTTTGAATACCTACTTTGTATGCTTTAATTTTGTAACTTAAACAACTATTTCTAAAAGGACAATATGTAATTTTTCAACTAGAGATTTCTTGTTGTTTATCTTTTTTTTAATTCTGTAGTATCTCTACTCTTTACATGCTTTTGTTTTTCTTTAAATTAAAAAAAAATAAAAAAAGATCATCCTTAACATTTACCACACAAATTGAAGAACACCTCCAACAATCATCTTGAAATAGAGGTGTGGTCAGGTCTAGGTAAGTCATGATGAAAAAAAAAAAAGAGGAGGCAGTCAAAAGTTGCATATGACAGTAGGTGCTGAATTCCAGGAAGATGACGGAGAGGTGAGCAGTAGCAAATCAGTCTTTCTGAGATTTGCCATCCAGGTGCTAGCTGTCATAGCAATTTGGGGAAGAGAAGGAGGAAGGTGGATTCCTAGGACACAGAAAGGATCTAAAGGAAGAACCAAAGCTCTGTGGGAGATGAAAGACAGGGACCTCAACACAGAAGAGGGAGGTGCAAACAATGCTTTCTCCCTGATTCCCTACTCCAGAAATGAGCGCTGTGCTTGAACCTCCAGGGGTGCAGTGACTGCAGGTATCCCTGGAGGTTTCTCCACAGAGAAACCCACCAGTGGCACAAGGCAGGAGACGCCGTGGGCTACAGTGTTGATGAGTAACTCCAGTTGAAACATTCCCAGGGGAGAATGATAGTCCAAATGCCACTTTGGGAAAGGGAAAGGGCTAACTAAACCCAGGACTTGGAGCAGTTGTAGGTTGGCTTCATCTCCAGGCTCCCAGCGTCTGGGTAAAAGCAGCCTTGGGAGACATACAAGGTCAGGGAACCAAGTTTAAGCTAGCAAGAGACACTCAAAGAATTATGGACTGAACAACATGAGTCTCAGTCTCACAGTCAGAAACCAAGATCAGCCTGAATTTCAATGGAGTTCAAAGCACAGGCACAGTGGGATTGTCCACCACACCATTGTAATTCTATTGCAGGTTTGCTGGTATCATTCAGAGTGTATCTGGGCTCTGCCTGCCTCCTTTGTCTACTAGTGACAGCAGAGATACACCCTGGAGGGGACACTTTTTTCCTTTCTCTGCTTTTTTTTTCTTTCACAATTGTTTATTCTTATTTTTTGTCTTGTTTTGTTCTTGCTTTTGTTTCTTCTTTTTTCCCTCCTATCTTCTTCACCAGTTTTCCAGAGCTTGAATAATCTTTCTTTGTCCTTTAGCCTTGATTCTAATCTTTCTCTTCTTCTATTTCACTGTTTTTTCTTCTTATTCATCTTAAATTTTCTCCTGTGAGGGTAATATCACTCTACTAAGGGAATATTTGTAGAATATAACTTTCTTATTTGCTTTAGATTTTGTTGTATAACTGTAGATCTTGTTCCTGTGGAACAAGATGGAAAATTAAGAGCACAATTTGTCATTTTCTAGGCTGTGTTTGATGCTATTGTTATACTGATTGGACTACTTTAGCCAGGGTACCACATTTACTGACATAAAATTCCTCTTTGCAGAAGTAATGGCATAAACTTTCCCAAGCATAGGAAAAAGAATTTGACATACTGATAAGTGAGGCATACAGAACTCTAACTAGTCATACTTAGGAAATATGCTACACCAAGGCGTATAATAGTCAAGATTCTAGAAATTAAACACAAGAACAAAACATTAAAAGTTGGTTGAGAAAAACAAACAAAACAACTATAAGGAAAGCCTATCAGAATCACAGCAGACTTTTAAACACCAGCTCTTAAATCAAGGAGAGCTTTGACTGAAGTGTTTTATGCCCTAAAATAAAATAGCCTCCAACCAAGATTGATGTACTTCACAAAACTATCTTGCAGAGTTAGTGGAGAAATGTCTTATTTTTTATGATAAAAACACCTGAAGAAATTCATGACACCCAAACCAGCTCTCCAAAAAGTTCTGAAAGATATTCTAGAAAAAGATAAGATGAACTTCAGTAGAATGAATCCACCAAAGTGAGCAATTAAACAGAGGGGAAAGAAAGGGATCTGATAACATGAAAATAATATGAAAAGGATAAATGAATACATATCAGCCATAACCATCAATGTAAACGGTCTCAACTCAACAATCAAAAGAAACAGATTGGAAGAATGGATCAAGAAACAAGATCCAACAATATGCTGCACACAAGAAACATACTGAACTCAAAAAGAAACTCATAAACTGAAAGTCAAAGGGTGGAAAATGATACTCCATGGGACAGAGGCCTGGAAAAAAGCCAGGGTAGCTATTTGATTTGTAGATAAGGTGGATTTCAAGCCAAGACTTATCAAGAGAGACAAAGAAGGTCATTACCATACTTGTTATATGAAAATCCAAGAAAAAGAGATAACAATCATAAATATATATGCAGCAAATACCAGCATACCCAGTATACGAAATAAACATTAACAGATACAAAACATCAAATAAACACTAATACAAATTGGAATGGGGAACCTCAATATCCCACTGTGACAAAATAGATCAACTAGAAAAAAATCAACAAAGAAATATTAGAATTGAAACAAACCTTGGGACAAATGGACTTAGTAGATATTTACAGGGTGCTCCATCCACAACAGAACGCACATCCTTCTCAGCTGCACACAGAATATTCTCCAAAACAGACTACACTCTAGGTCACAGAACATGTTTATGTATATGCAAAAAATTGAAATTAATCCATGCATATTTTCAGAACATAATGCAATCAAATTGCAAATCAATGAAAAAAGAAACTACAAAAACTGCATGCACATACAAAAATTAAATAACACCCTCTGTCTTAGTTACTTTTTACTCATCGCTGAGACAAAATACCTAATGCCCAAAGTTGGGAAAGGAAAGGTTTTTTTCTTACAGTTTTTGGAGGTTTCAGTCCATACTCAGTTGGCTCCAAGGCAGGGTGGCATGGCGAGGCTGCAGTTCATGGCAGCTGCAAACAGCAAGGCAGAAATGAGCAAGAGAGAGAGACACACCTTCTTCCAGCCATTACATTGTATGCTGGCTCCACCCCTAGGTGGGTGTAGCAGTGACACCATCAATCCAAGCTTTAGACAATGAACCAACCACAAATGCACAATGTAAATTCATGAGACCTGGGGGCCACTGACATAAACCATGACACCCTCCTAATGAACCAATGGGTCACAGATAAAATTTTAAAAGAAATTAGACAGTTTCTTCAATCAAATGACAATGACAATAGAACCTCTCAGAATTTATGCGACTTAATGAAAACAGCCTTATAAAGGAAATTTGTAGCAGTGAAGGCAGAGAGATCAAATAAATAACCTAATGTTGAATCTCAAGTTTTTAAAGAAAGAAGAGCAAGATAAACCTAAAACATGCTCAAGGGAGAAAATTATAAAGATCTGAACAGAAATTAATGCAATTGAGACTAAGAAAACAATACGAAGAATTGATGAATCAAAGAGTTGGATTTTTTTAAAGATTAAAATAGACAAACCCTTACCTAACCTTATTAAAAAATGACACAAAACACTCAAATTTGTGCAACTAGGGCTAAAAAAGGGTAAAAACCATAACAGATCCTACAGAAATCCAGAAGATCCTCAATATCAATTTCTAAAACTTGTGATCTGGTGAAATAGAAAATGCAGAAGAAATGGGACAGATTTCTATGTACATATGAATTACCAAAGCTGAATTAAGATGATATAAAAATTTGAAATAACCCAATATCAGTCAATGAAATTGAAGGTATAAATAAAAAACAATCAACAAGAAAAATCTAGATCTTGATAGATTCACTATAGAATTCTACAAGAAATTTAGGGAAGATTTAATGCCATTACTCCTTAAAGTCTTTTATGAAATTAAAAGGATATAAAATACCTAAACTCATTTAGGAAAGCAAGCAGTACTGTGAGATCAAAACCAAAGAAGGATCCAACCAAAACAGAAAACTACAGTTCAGTCTCCCTAATGAACATAGATGCAAAAATCCTCAGTAAAATACTAGCAAACAGAATGTAGCAAATCATCAAGAAGATTGTACAACATGACCAAGTGGGATTCATCCAGTGATGCAGAGATGGTTCAACATAAGCAAATCAATAAACATAATATGCCACATTGATAAAACTAAGGACAAAAATCACATGATTTCAATAGATGCAGAAAAAGCATTTAACAAAGTCCAAAGCTCATTCATAATAAAAGCTTTACAAAAATGTGGAACAGATTGTCTTTATCTCAATTTGATAAAAGCCATCTATGACAAACTAACAAACAACATCATACCAAATTGTCAAAAAGTGAAAATTTCACTCTAAAATCAGGAATAAAATATGGATTTCCACTATGACCACTGCTATTAAATATAATTCTTGAAATGTTAGCCAGAGGAGTTAGACAAGGAAAAGAAATAAAAGGAAGAAGAATTAGAAAAAAACCCGAATTATTGTTAGTCACAGATGACATGTAACTCTACAAGGAAGACCCCAAAATACCACCAAAAGACTTCTAAATTTCATAGCCAAATTCAGTGGTGTAGCTAGATATAAAATCAACACTCAAAAATTGGTAGCATTCTGTACACAACAAACTTACTGAGAGAGAAATTAATGAAATAATAGCTTTTACAATAACATCAAGAAAAATTAAATAGGTAGGAATCAATCTAACAAAGACCTTTACATTGAAAGTACTGAAAATCAGTACTCTGAAAAAGTAGATTAAAGAGAATATCAGAAAATGGAACGATATCCCTTGTTCATAAGCAGAACCAATACAATGAAAATGAAAATACTTCTAAAACTGTTATAAACAATCCCAATAAAAATACCTCACAGAACTGGAGAAAACATTCCTATAATTCATTTGGAACCAGAAGAGATCTAGCATAGAAAAGACATTCCTGAGCAACAAAGGCAAGTCAGAGGCATTACAATTTTTGACTTGAAATTATACTGCAAAGTTTCTATGATAAAAATAGCATAGTACTGTCAAGAAATAGCAACAAGAAGAAAATCCAGACCTGAGGATCAATGGAACAGAATAGAAGATGCAGAAACAACTCCAAGCACACTCAACCACCTTTGACAAGGGGGCCAAATGCCTTCACTGGAAGACAGTCTATTTAATAAACAGTGTTAAAAAAAATGGTTTTTCACATGCTGAAGATTAAACCTAGACCCATATCTCTTAATCATACACTAACCTAAACTTGAAAAGGATCAAAGACCTAAATATTAAAACAGAAACACTAAATATTAAAACAGAAAATCAGGTGGATGGTAAAATATGTAAAATTCTTCAAGACATAGCTGTAGGCAAAGACTTTATGAACAAAACCCTCATCCCACAGGAAATACAACAAAGAATCAGCAACTGAGATCTCATCACTCTAAAAGCTTTCACACATCAAAAGAAGCCACCAACAGAATGAAGAGAAAAACCACATAATGAGAAAAATCCTTTACTGACTGTTCCTCAAAGGATTAATATCTACAATATATAAAGAGCTCAAAAGTCAAGCCCTTCAGATTTAGAGACTTAATCCAAAAAATAGGCACCTGAAATGAATAGATGCTTCTCAGATAAAGAAGTATAAAAAGTAAATAAATGGGCAAAAAATGTTTAACAACACTGGTCATTGGAGAAATGCAAATTTAAACAACACCGAGATTTCATCTCACTCCAGAAAGAATGGCTAGCATCAAGAAATCAACAGATAATACATACTGGCAAGACTATGGGAGAAAAAGAAACCCTTCTCCACTTGTGGGAGTGTAAATTGATACAACCAATATGGAAATCAGTGTGGAGATTCCGCAGAAACAGAAAGCTAGAGGTTCCATTTGAGCCAGCTATTCCCCCTTATGGCATCCTCCTGAAAGAATTAAAAAGCACCACACCACAGTGATACATGCATACTCATGTTTACAGCAGCAGAATTTTTAATAGCTAAATCTTGGAAATAGCCCAAATGCCCATCAATGGATGAATGGTTAAAGAAGATGTGTATCTGTTTTTTAATGTACGATGGAGTATTATGCTGTGATAAGGAAGGTAAACTTGAGACATTTCCAGGTAAAGAGATGCAGTTTGAGGCCATAGTTTTAAGTGAAATAATTAGACATATCTGTTTAAATATCACATCATTTGTCTCATGTGAGAAACTAAAAGTGTAAATAAGGATCAAAGTGGAGGACAGACTGGGTCATTATAGCCTTGTGGCTATCATTCAGCAAAAAGATGACAGATATTGGGAGGTAGGGGAAAAAATGTTCAAATGGGAAGGGGAGCAAGGAAGGGAGAGATGGGGAAAGGAAGAAAAGGAAAAGGAAAAGAAAGGATAAAAAATGGAAATAAATATTTTGCAAATAAAGAGGAGAAGAAAAGTTGAAGGGAGGAGAGGGGAATTTACTTGTGTAAAATTCTTGAATAGATGGGGGAAGAGAAACACAGAAGTTCAACCTGAAGCTTTGGCATTGGCAATGAGGTCATGCCCCACTGCCAAAAGAGATACAGGTGTGTGAGAAGAGAGAGAATGTGCATTTAGTGATTAGTAACTAATGTCATGTGATTTAGAGGTCAAAGTGAGGGTGCTGGTGGCATCTCTTTTTCCTGTTAGGTAGAAGGCAGTGTGAATTGCTGACATCAGAGAAGTGAAAATGGTAGGGATGGGAATTTCAGGAGAATGTGAAGTTTGGAAACAGTAATTGCAGAGTAATGTGACTATAGACTAATAGAAAGCATTTGTGAGAATGTCAGCAAAGAACACAAGCAGGGAGTGAACCAGTAGTGGAATCATTCAGGACTACTCTTTTGCAAGAGTAGTGTGATCAAAGTCAAGATCAAAAGCGCATTTAAAATGTGATGAAGAGTGCTGGCATGTTGGGTAATGGAATATCATTTGTTAAGGGGTCATGAAGAGAAAATTAAACAAAAGAACAGCAAAAAATGGAGCTATAAGTGGATTGGTAATCCCAATGAGATTCCAGACTAATTTCAGGGCCTGAGCTAACTACCCCAGGTGGAAGTTCTCTCCATCTGGGTCACCCACCCCAGATATTTGAACTGGCATCATTCTGCTACCCATCATATACTGCCACATGGTCATAAAGATGCCTAGCTCTCTTAAATGTGTTGGTAGCATAGTACTCTTACCCAAATGCTTAGATTTGCTCAGAATAGGTATTCAGCTGGGTGTGGTGGCCCTGCCTCTAATCCCAGCCCTTGAAAGACTGAGGGAAGAGGATCAGTGTGAATTCCAGGCCAGTTTGAGCTGCACAACAAGTTTAAGGCCAGCCTGAATAACATAGTGAGACCTTGTCTCAAAAACAAAAACACAAATAAAAATGACAGGTATTCAATAAATATATTTTGAATTAGTAAGTAAAGGGAAAAAAAGAAAGAAGGTATAGAAGTAAGCACAATGCACTTCAGTTTTGGCTCTGTTCACAGGTTGTTAACCACTACATCTATCTTACCTTACTAATTCCATTTCCTTTTCTTGCTACTTTTAGGAGTTAGTGGAAAACATTTTAGTCTTTTATTGATCAAAAAAGATTGAAACATTAGATCAGATCACTCAAACAAAGAAAACAATTGTTTCATTAAATATGTATCATTGCTTTCTTTTTATTCAAAATGTGAAGGAGAAAATTGGGAAATTTTCCAGTAATTAAGATTCAATCCAGAGGGTAAGTCAAGGAATGAGTCATACACTTGCTTGGACATCCCCTGTGGTTGTGCTGACTAATGGTAGCAAATATCTGCTGTCAAACTCCTCTTCAGTTTCCTTCTGTAAGAAGAAAACAATTGAATGTAACAGAAGAGAACTAACTGAATGTGACTGTTAAAATAATGGTTTTCTGAATTTGCCACTGCTGATATGAATGCTATTCTTAATACACTGGTGTTAGTATCTTAATTATCACTATCTGGTAAAATATGAATTTCTCTTTTTTACCTATGAATGTGCAAATTCAGCTTATCTCTGTACATTTTTATTACAATTGTATTGATATCTTTCAGACTAGTGTATCTTCCTTATTTTATTGCTTTCCTATTTAAGAATATTTCATGTACTATCAAAGATATGGTAAACAAACTACAAACAAACATAAAAACTGGTGAAAAGCTAAAAGAAATAAACAACTGTGAGAAAGACTACGAGGTGTTATTTAAATGCCTTCAGTGAACCAATGTCTGCTTTTTTTTTTTTTAACTGAATTAATTGAATGCTTTCCTTGCCCTGATCAAATAGCAGATCTCTTACTGAATGCATTAAAATTTGCATACATTGTGCACATGGCCTAATTAAGGTAAGCAACATTATGTCCTATACATGGAACCTTGGTTTTCCTTCTTCTTTGGTGATGTAACAGGAATCCTTATCATCATCATACCATTATTGTCATTGTTAAATCAGGCACCTCAGGCCAAACCATCACTAGTGGAGACTCTGAGTACCTCCTTTTTTTCAAGCACTTTTTAAATTCTTGCAACAAATGTGATTTGAAACATAATCCCTTAAGGGACAAATTTTCTTCATTGCTTTCTCACTGTTTATTCATCTTCTGGAAAATATTTAATGTACTATGATTAAAAAGCAATGAGGAAAGATTACATTCTGAATGGTCCAGGTTAAAACCTTGGATGCATTGTTTGTCTGCCTGACTGGAAGAGATAGTTTTGGCTTTTTGTATCTCCATTTCCTCAGCTGTAAATCGCTGAGGAGTGCTACCTGATATTGTTCAGTAATTCAACATCTATTTCTTGAAAATCTGCAATGTTCTAGGCCCTGTGAACAGAGTAAGTAGTTGATGACTTTATGAAACTTATACTTTAGCAAAGACAGTAACCAAATTGTCAGTGAAGAGGAAGGGTGTGCAGTGTCTAACAGCTGAAAAACACTGCTAGCCACTGGGGGTGAAAATGCAGGTAGCCATTTACTAGCTGCAGAGTGTTACCTCACTGTGACTCAGTCTCCCTCTCTACAAATAAGGCTGATATTGGTCTTATATCCTGGAAGTGAGGGGATTGAATGGATTAGTATGCACAGAAGTGGGTTTTGTTTTTCTTTCTGAAGAAAGGATTAAAACTTCAAGAACCTGAAATAAGGAGCTAAGAGCAGTTCCTAACTCTCAAGACAGGTTTTTGATTTTCTCACCCTTCAGAAACCTGAAGAGAAGTGGAGAAATATTTCAGATCTCTGAGTTTTTAGGTGTGAAATTCTATAGTGGGAACCATGCCTGAATCATTAAGGTCCAGGCGGAACCACTGAGCTGTCACGTAAATTCATGCTTTTCTATGACATCTGACGTTGCATGTAAAATGCAGCTTCATCCAGACAGCCTTGTAAAGCAGGAAGCAATACAAGGTGACCCAAGGACAAAAGCAGAGCAAATGCAATGCGCTCATTTTACTGCACAAGAGTCACATAGTCAGAAACAAAGTCTCTCTTTTGCTAAAGTACTCAAATTCCATTAAATTTCATGACCAAAATTAAAGAGAATTCCAGTAGAAAATATAAGTAAAGGAACATTTACTACATGTATTAATAGTAGTTCATTTATATTAGATCATAAATTTTGACTACTTACTACTTCTTGAGGTATTTGACATTTTGTGCAGTGTGTGCGTGTGTTTTTAATAATTGAGGATCAATTTATTAAAACAGTTGCCTTAGGCATCTGTGATGGTGACTTCAACCTCCACTCCCGCCTTGATACCGATGGAAGTAATCTGTTTAACAATCTCAGAAGAACTGTGCAAATCAATGAGTCGCTTAAGGATTCTCATCTGAATGCGATCCCATGTCTTAGAACCTTCACCACAAGGCGTTGTTCCTGTAGTGATTCTCCAGGTCTTGGTAGGCACGCGAAGGGGTCCTTTCACTTGGAGATTCTTTTGCTTTGCACCTCTGATCAAGTCAGCACACACACATCTTTTCCAGCGACTTCACATTGCGGCTGGTGAGGGTATTCCTAATTCCGTGAATCGCGACCTCTGACTCCACAGATGTTTTTCCAGGATCTTTAGGGGAACAAGAGACTGCTCATTCCTCCCCTATCCTTGGCAATGTCTTTGCAAAAGCACAGGTGAAAATGATTGGAAAAGAAAAAGTATGATTTATGTGCAATAGATATTACATTTTTAGTGTGAGTGACTGTGAATAGATGGCACTTTTCAAAATGGGCAAAATTGTGGTTTATACACAGCACAGATTCCCCTATCAACAATAAAATTGGAACTCTAGTAGAGAAAACTTGAACATGTATATAAACACTTTTTAGGCCCTAAGCCATTTATTTTAAGCTCTCAGCAAATAACAATAATTTTATTTTTACAGTGTGGCATCTATATACATCATTCTCTCAGTGAAAAGAATAGAAAAGTTTATCCTGTTTTGGGTACATGTACATTCCCAACAAGGCATTCTTACTCCTAAACTTTCAGTACCCTTCAGCTTTAACCCTTTGTATAGTTGCAAACTTCAGTATGAAAGAAAACATTGCATATAGATTCTGAAAGACTTAGCAGTCCTCTCTGTTTTACTGACACCTTGTAATTACCTCGAGACTTACATTTTCATTTCTTAATTCAAATGAGTTTTACCATTATTCTCAGGTTACCAGTAAGATAATTATGTATTCTGCATCTAAGTATGCTTTTTGGTGATAAATTAGATTATAATTGTCCCTGCCAGAGCTGCTTTAGTTAAGTGCCCAGTAGCATTTTCATTACATACATCATTTTCATCCCCAAGGGTTTATAATTTTACCCTGCTAAAATCTGCTATTGTTATTCAGTTACTAATAGGATATGCATATTGGAGAAAGGCAAAAATATATATGACTAATATTTAAACCTTATCTCAGAGGGGAGTCCTTTGAGTAGAACTGTTACAAAGTACAGGGGAAAAATTCCTCTTTTTCTTGTTAAAAAAAAGAAAAAGTGGATAGTTAATGGGACATACCTGTTGTTGGTTTGAAAAACATGGTAAAGGGGAGACTTTGTTCTACACTTGAATGTGATGTCCCTGACACACACACAAATATGAAAGAACCAAACTGCTGTTGATTGTTTTCATGATAATTTAATAGAGCTATGTAGAAGGTAAAGACAACTGGGGAACTGGTAAAGAACAGGCTGCTCATCAAAACAAGTCATATTACGGACTGTCAGCATTGCACGATGAGAACATGACACAGCTTCTGCTGAAAACAAAATTGAATGCAGCCAGTGGAACACAGAGGAATAGATGGAGCTCCTGGCATGATGTGCGATAACAGTAGGAAATGACAGACAGCATATTTACGGGAAAATCTGTTCCTTTTACGTGACGCATCTGCAATGTGTTTTTGTAGATGCTTCACAAAAAGGGCTACAGGTAGAGAATCTGCAGTTATGTATGTGTTAATATCTACATTTAAACTAGCAGATTGTGCAAAAACATACTTTTAAAATTCACATTGCTGTTTTATTCATACCATGTAATTATTCTTAGGTGACATTATAATGATACAACAGAAGTTACGGAATTAGGATTTAGACAAAGTTGTGGTTGAACCCTTGTTTTCTATGTAACAGTACACATTTCTTCCCTTAGAATTTTAATTTTCTCATCCATAAAATGAATATCATATCTACCACACAGGATTGCTATGCAAATTGCAACTTAACAATTGCTATGCCAATTGCAATTGTAACACATAAAATATACAACTAATCTCAAGTATATAGTACATGTTTAATAAATACTGGGTCCTTTCTAGTATTTGCACCAAAGTTGTAAATATGGTAGTGCTTCAGATTAAACAAAATTTTTATTTTTTTAAGACATAAAACAAAGTATTAAGAAAGAATACAGGGACATTATGTCTAGGTGAAGTGCACATCAGTTCTGAGGGTGGTAGTACTTAAGCATTGAATGCCTAGGTGTTCCTGGGATCAAGGTCTCAAAGAACTTGATGTTATCTTTAGGCTATTGCAAATGATGAGCTTGTCAGATTTGAATTTATTAAAACATTAAGAACTAAATAATTATTCGGAGGTCACCAATTGTATCATCCAGGAGTTTATAATGTACGAAAAAGACAGACACATAGCAAACACAACATTTTGAAAAGTGTGGTACTGGGTGGGATTTAATAGAAAACCTGATGTTTCACTCAAGGGACACTCATAGGTAACCAAAAGAAAAACTGGGCTAAAATTGTAAGTCATTGGAAATGATACATATATAGATATTTTTCATTTAAAGAGAAAAAAACATAAAGGGTAGAGATAATACAGAATTAAAAAAAAAGATAGTAAGAAATCACTAGTTGATAATTACATGTTGTCCTCTTAGAAATAGTTGTTCAAGTTACAAAATTAAAGCATACAAAGTAGATATTCAAACAGTGAGACTATAAACAGTTACGCATGCATGAGTCTCTACATGTATTTCTATAAACTTAAAGCTCTAAAAATCTTACTGAGATAAAGTAAATAATACCTAAATAAATATCATGTGTGAGGATTTGAAGACTCATTTTTTAAAATTTAAACAGAAATAAAAGCATGTAAAGGGTAAAGATAACACATAATTCAAAAAAAAAAAGATAAACAATAAGAAATCACTAGTTGATAAATTACATATTGTCCTCTTAGAAATACTTGCTCAAGTTACAAAATC
>PVLA01000771.1:389475-457480 GCA_004027455.1 Hydrochoerus hydrochaeris
GAGGGAAGAACAAAACTTAGCAAGACAAAACAAAACAAATTCCTATAAAAACATGAAACCAAAAAGTCGTATAAAACCATAGTACAAGGTGATCTACAATGATTACTGTGTTGTTTCTTATTATCTTCAATAGAATGTCTATATCATCAGGCATAATTGAATATAGCAGTATAATTGAGTATAGCAGTAAATAATAATAGTAGTAAAAATAAAACATTGTAGGCAGTATAAAACTTCAAAGGCAGATAGTAATCAAACCATAGTGGATATTCTAGTGGATATTGTCATCTTAAGTGCAGTTGCCTATACTCTCAGACTTGATACCATCAATCATAACAGCTTTGAATAAAATCTATCAATACAAAACAGCGATCCAACAAACCAGATTCGATTACGATCAATCATGGTAAAACAGTGCAGGTTTTACAGAGCTTTAGATTAAGTTAATAGGAAATTAAGGATGATTACCATACTATATCCTGTTATTTTTGGGATTACTGTCTGTGCCCTCAAATCTAGTACAGGTTGAATGACTGGAACAGAATATAATACATCTAAGCAGAGTAGTGTGAGTAATGTGGGTTTTAAATCCTGATGCACTATTAACAATATAGCGTATCAAGGCCAGCTATGTTAGAGCTTCTAATTATCCTTCTCTGCCTCATTTCTGCCATGCTATTTTCCTGCCTTTGTTTGTTTACTTTTCTCCTTCATTCTACTGCCTGCCCCACTCATTGAGGCCTTTCTGCCACTGTTCGTAAAATCCTGATATTTTTTTCTCTCTCTCTAGAATGTCCTTCAGTATTCTCTGTAGGGTTGGATTGGTGGTCACAAACTCCCCCAGTTCCTCTTTGTCATGGAAGCATCTTGTTTCTCCATCAACTTCTAGTGACAGTTTTGTAGGGTACATCAATCTGGGCTGAAGGTTATTCTCTTTCAGGGCTTTGAATACTTCACTCCAAGCTCCTCTTGATCTCATGATCTGTGTTAAGAAGTCAGCCGTGATTCTGATGGGCTTACCTTTATAGGTAATCTGTTTCTTTTCTCTGACAGCTTTTAATATTCTTTTTTTATATTGAATTTCTGGTATCTTGATTATTATATGTCTGGGTGTAGATCTGTTTTGCTTGTAGGTGGCTAGAGTTCTGTATGCCTCACATAACCAAATGTCATTTTCTTTTCCCATGCTTGGGAAGTTTTCCTTAATTATTTCCATGAATAGCCTTTGTAATTTGCCTGTATGTATTCTTGCTTCTTCATTCACGTTTCTTATTCTTAAATTGTAGATTCTCTTGTCATCTTCTAGCCTTTGTATTGTTACTGCCTGTTTCCTTGTTATTTTTAAGAGATCTTTCCTTTCATGATTACACACTGCCAACTTGTCTTCAAGTTTTGATAGTCTATCCTTAGTTTCTTTTAAGGAGTTTTGCCAGCTTTCAATGGAGTTTTTAATTTCCTGATAGTCTCTTTGAATCTGCTTCATGTATTTTATATTTTCTTTATATTCTTTATCGAATGTTTCTCTCCTTTTTTTGTGTTCCTCCCTTCTTCTGTCTATATCATCCTGAGAGATGCTTCTTGAGAGCATTTCTTTTATTACTCTACTCATATCCTGCTTTACCTGATTTAATATTTCAGTTTTGAGCTCATCTACAAGGTCCCGAAGATATCTCTTAATGTCCATTGAAACCATGTCTGATGTTGTGTGTTTGCTGCCCTCAGTCTCCCTTGTTTTTCCTTCTCTTGGTTCAGTGTTCTCAGGGTTCTGGGCTGGGGTCCTCCTCCTGCCTCTCTCTCCTGTCATGGCCTTGGCTTCCTCCACACAGGTTACAGTGTAGGTCCCAGCCCCCTACCCTGTTGGCCAGGGTTCCTCTGAAGCACACTGGCAAGGGACCTCTGCCCTCTCCTGCCTGCCCCTCCCCTCCAGGCCAAACTTTAGGTGCCTTCACCCAGTCAGTGTGTGCTAGGCGTAGTGAATCAATTTGGGATGGCTCAGGGGGTCCTGGCCAGGGGCGAGGCCCAGTCCAAGAAAATCCCATGAATCTGCTCTGGGGAGGGAGGAACCAACTGAAGTCACTGTCACTCCCAGTTCAGGTTCCTCCTGCCCAATTCCAACATGTCTCACATTTGGTCACACCCTTCCCGTGGTGGGGTCTCATTCCCAGCACTGACCATGGATTAATGAAGGTCCCTTTGCTGGCTCCACTCTCCATTGGGCTCACCAACCCCCCACTTCAGTGCTGCTGTGCGTCCTGTGAGTGGTGGTGGGAACGAGTTTGGGTGGCTCTGCCTGCTGACACGGATTCAAGCTGGTGCAAACTTGGCAGGTCACGGTGAAAACACTGTGTCTCATAATTTTTAGCTGTTTCAGTCATAGTCCCAAAGTACTTGATGAGTTTTTTTATGTTTTAATTTCTTCCTGTGTCAAGAGGATCCATCTCCCCCTGTCTGGGTCTCTCCAGGGTGTTTTATTCTGGTGTATGAGTTGTTTCTCCCAGGAGGCTTTGTATTTTGTTGCTCACTGATCGGCCATCTTGACTTCTCTGATACATATGTAGTATAAGCACATTTGTAAATTTAAAACTCGGTGATGGATTCTTGCCCTGTGATGCGCTGCCGGGCTTAGCGTGGGGCCTCCCAACATGGTGCTGGACAGCGCCTCCCTTCAGCACTGACTTCCACATTCCTCTTGTCTGCCCATTGAATTATATGGGCCTTTTTTTTCATAAACATTAACCACAATACAATGTCTGGTGTCCAATCTACCTTTCAAGAAAGTTAAACAAGACTTCTGAGATTTGAGAAACAATTTAAACCCTGAAGGAAGTCTTGGAAGTTGTACTAAAATCATATCCATACCTAATTCAATAAAGTGTTTCTTATGAAATTCATTTTTGCAAAGTTATTTGTAAATTTATTAATCTTTGTTTTTATAAAATTACAATATCCTTTCTTGATCTCTTTTATAAATTTACAGAGTTTAACATGACATAGTTAAAATAATATGCACAGGTGGTATATACAAGTTTGAGAAGAATCACAAGCTGACCCAGTGAGTATATAGATTAAACTTACAGGAGTTGTGATTGCTCATATACTCAGTGTGTATTGAAATGTGCTTTGGGACTAATTAGGTTGAGCTCTTGAGGAATCGGTTATCCATTTGTTATGTGAAGATTGCCTGTGAGAGCTTTTCCAATTTTCAGTAGAATGAAAGAGGAAATGTTACAGTAATTGTGATGTCTATTCTAAACTATTGTATGTGCTTTATCAAATGGTCACACTGCACTGTTATAAGAAGCAAACCTCTTAACACAGTGCATGATACAAACTATGTTTTGCAAAAATGTTAGGGATGATGATGATGGTGAAATGGTCAGAGGGCCAAGAAAATGCTGCCTTAGTTAAGTCTATTATATTCTACATATTTTTCTTCTTAAATCTTTTTCTGTGACAACTGTGTTGTTAGCTTATAAAAATCCTCTGGGGAATATGTCACCACACTTTAAATGGCACTTTAAGTTCCAGGGACCTATCATCCTTAGGTTTCCCTAAGGACAAGACTTGTTCTAAATATATGATCAAATATTTGAAAATACTCACTTCTATTGGAAAGAAAACTTCAAATGTCACAGGCAGAGCCACAAAACAAAGGCTGGTAGGGGTGGATCAGAGTGTGGAGAGAGCAAATAAACTTGTGAAAGAGACTTCTGCTAGATTGATTTAATTTCCTTTCATGATATAGTCCCTTGCTCTATATATAAGATAAATATAATGAAAACTGTAATCTATCAACATGGTATCAGATATTTCAAAATATTTGATTTTTTCCATTATATGAGTTTTATCTAAATAAGAAACCAGAATCTCTTCCTTTGTTGGATTCTCAAACATTGCTGTCTGCAGGCTGTTCTCCTTGACCTCTTCTCTCTTCGGATGCTTTGAATAGAGAAGTTGATTTACATCTACGGCCACAACTGCAACAAAGACACGTCTTTGTCTCTCTTATGACTCACAAGCGTGTTGTATGTAGCATGCTCTAAAATGTAAGGATATTCATCTCACATTCTCCTATTACAATCTGTCACAGGTTATTTGCTCAAGCTAGACATTTGGGAACCAAAATTAGCCTTTAAACCTCCCTTGTTCCTCATAGCCAAATGGTCCTCCTAGTCCTGTTGATATTTCCTTTTGAAAAATTTAAAGCTTTATGTAAAAAGCATTTACATTTTTCTAAGACAGCATTTAAAATATTTAAAATAATTAGTTATAAGGGAAGGGATTAGTAGTAATATTGCTAAAGGTGAATTCTACAAAGTAAACTTTATAGAAGAGTGAAAGTTACAGGTGATTCTTGAAATATGGGTGAGGCTTTGGGAATTTGCTATAGGGGTCCAAAGAGATCACCTTCAGGATAGGCGCGAGACTGAGCCAAGCATTCAGAGGACTAGAGGCACAGCACTGTCCATCGGCATAGAAAGGCTGCACCTGGGTGTCATCAGTGGCCCTCAAGTGAAATGTGTCACTAGAATTGGACAGGAGACACAACTGAAACAGGAAATACAAAAACAATATATAAAAATGTAGAAAAGGAGTTTTAATGATGAAGACAAGGAAGAGACAGAAGTAGTATTTGCAGAGGAAATAGGGTAAGGAAAAACTTTCTTTCCTGAAAAGCTGGGCAGTGTTTAGCGTAAGCAAAGAAAAAAGTTCAAATGAGAAAGAATAGTGACAAATCAACTACATAGCAAAGAGTGGGTAGTGGAATCAGGACTAGATATAAAACTCTCATGGAACAGTTTTCTCCTAAGATCACAAGCAAGAGAATATGAATGACAACATCCAAAGAAATTTGAGACAAAAGAAATAGGATGTTGAAAGAACTTCATTGCATGGCTCTTATCACAGGAAATGATGAATGAGTAAACTTTCACACAGTTGGGCAACTTTCTAAACTAGCAATGCTGGGCCTCACATAGAAACTGTGATAGAAATGGTTGGAAATGGAGCCCATTTACCAATCTTTGTTAATATTTCTCAAATGATGCTAATGTTAAAACAAATTTGAGCATATTTACTAGAGAAAGCCTGGGGTGATTAGAGATGAAAGTGAAGGTTGAACAATGGCTGAGATGAAAGAGCCATTAAGGAATCATACCTTTCTATTCAAACAAGAAAAAAAAATAGGAGTAGAAAAGAAAAGAAGCAATTAAAATGCAACTGAATAACTACTCTGTGGATGTGGTCTTCTGCATGCTTTTACCTTTTGTTTATGTCATGCACCTTTCTTATCTGTTTCAACCTATTTCCTTTCTAACCTTACCCTCTGACAGCTTTGACATTACTCCTGTTTTTATCACTTGCTTTTCTTTCATCTTTTATCCTTTACACTTTTAAACTTTTCTATTTCTACCACTCATTAGTTCCTTTCCACTTACAAAGCAGCCACAATGACTTGGGCTAGGCACGCACACATAGCCAGACAGGTTTGATAAATGAGCCAAACCTGTGCATACTACAGAATAGAGCAAGGCTACAGGAGCAAGCTGGCACTGCAACTACTAAGACAAACTGGGACAAAGTCAAGGGTGGAAGCCCCACTTGCCATTCACTTAACACGAGACATATAATCTCAGGGAGAAACTACAGTTACAGCCTCTGGGTATGAGCAAAATACTAGCAATCAGTTCGTGCCTTTACTTGGCAATAGGTCTGACTGGGAGATAATTTTAGTTGGGTCTCTTAATTGCAAGTGAGAAAGCAATGTCGGATAGCTTGAGAGAAACAAAATCGTTAAAACAGAAATGTCTCAAGATTCCAAAGACAGGTAAAGATGAAAACTGAGAACTAAAATGTTCTCTAGATCATCTCTCTCATATTTTAACACACAAAAGCGATAATCCAGTTGGCTTCACTGGGATTGCATATCAGCTTCCGCCATGATCCTCTGTACCTCTGAATTACCAACAGGACAGCCCTCTAAACTAAAGGAGAGGAGCATTAAGATTTTGAGTCATCAAAGGGTTGTTTCCTCAGAAATGGTTCTGAATCTTATCTAGTAACTTCTGTTAAGGTTTCCAAAGTTTTTCTAAGACAAATAATTAAGAAGTTATTTTTGGAAGTTCAATATATAAAATTTCTTTATTTTGAAACAAAGGAAATAATGTATTTTAAAAACCAAAGATTCACTCCAAAGAATGCTCTAAGTATCCTTAAGTATAAAGAAAGCTCTAAAAAAAACACATGCAGATGTAATCACTGCAGACAAGAATCTGGTTTCATGTATATTCTCAATGTAAGATGCAGATGGAGCAGGCCTCCCAAAACACGCTTCATCTTCAACTTATCCCAAAGGAAAGAGAACTGCCAAGAGGATAGTCCTGCACTTGAGGACAGAATGACCATTTACTTTTCTTGCTATTCTTTTCCATTTCATCTACTGTAATCTACAAATCATGTGGCTTCATTTATTTAAAATTCAATGAATGTACAAATTAGTGATAATAGTAATCTCAGTAGTAACAGCAAGAAACATTTTTCTTGTTCATGTATTTCAAATTCTGTTTCTGTGTTACTAATAAAAAATCCAAACTTACAAGAATTTCTGATATTATTTTATTTCATTTTCATCAGAGCACTAATAAGCTAAGAGCACTTACTCATTGGCAATGAGGAAATGACAATGTTCATATAATCACAATGAGAATCATAGGGAAATTGCTGATATTGTTACTTGCTTAAGCACATGAATGTAGTACTGAGATGTCCACAGGAGTATGACAAAAATCATCACTGAAAAAGAGTGCATGGATTGTGGTCAAAACCTTCACAATGGACTTACCATCTCATGACATTCTTAGCTGTATGAAGGAAGATCACAAACACTAGAAAAGAATCAGAAAATGCTAGAAAAGAACTCAAGGAAGATGAAGAGAAAAAAGCCCTGAGATATACAAATTATAAATGTCAAAACTAAATAAAAGTAAAAACTATAATGAAAGGAAATTAGTAGTAATACAAGGAACACTAGACATCGAGAAAAACATAACAAAGAACAAGGTGGAAATGAGAACAATGAATACATACATACATACACAAAGAGTTTAACAGGACCTCAATCCCAAAGGGTCTAGAGACAATCTCTTAGAACTAACAATTCAATTTAGCAAAGATGATAAATAGAATTCTATATGTGAAAATTAATTATGTTTGTATCTATTGTTACCTTAAAAATAAAATTTAGGAATCATATACAAAAACATTGAAAACCATCAAATAGTGCAAGAAATATGGGTCATTAAAGTTTCCTACCAAATGTCAAAAGAAGGCCTGGGAGGCAGGCAACGTGTGACAGGGTCAACAGAAGGCCTGCCAAAGGTTCCTGTGATGACGATGTGTCAAGACACCCGGAAGTCAGAGATACCAGGAACCTGGGATGTCTGCTGAGCAAAGACAGCTGAAGGCAGCAAGTGAAGCCAGTCCAACAGGGACCCATCTGAGCTGCAACTGCTGAGGCCATGGGGATGGGACTGCCCAAGCCT
Source organism: Hydrochoerus hydrochaeris (assembly GCA_004027455.1). Taxonomy (NCBI): domain Eukaryota; kingdom Metazoa; phylum Chordata; class Mammalia; order Rodentia; family Hydrochaeridae; genus Hydrochoerus; species Hydrochoerus hydrochaeris. The sequence goes on from PVLA01000771.1 coordinate 397,017, forward strand.
CTGGAACTCACACGTCACCACCACATGCCACAAATGGCAGATGTGAAGGTAGGATTTAATGTTTGCCCTGCTGGGTTTCAATCATGCTTTGATCTGATTCTTTCCTAGCCTCAGACTCCTCCCGTCTGGAATGGGAATGTTTAGCCCATGCCATTGCATCTTGGGAATATGTAACTTGTCCTTTTTTTACAATGTTTCACAGGTAAGATGTCTTAGGTTTCAAAGGTGGAATTGGGATTAAACTTTTAAGTAATGCTGGAACTGTTGAGACTCAGGAAAGAGATTAGTGTATTTTCAGTTGTGTGAAGGATAGTTCTACTATGTTTGTGAGAATTATTAACTTGCTATTGTGTTTATCTGGATGGAGTTTAAATATGACTTAAGGAGATGCAAATTATGTGTCAAGTTGACAACAGGTGAACCTGGTGCCTGGTAATCTTAATTGTCAGTTTGACAGGATTGAGAGACTCTTGGCAAGACAAGTGGATCAAGGGGATGCTATATTCATCAGTGGATTATTCTGTTGATGATCATAATTGACTATGCCGATGAGAGGGGGTCCCATTGGGAAAAGTTGGGTCACAGGAGTAGGATGGGAACTATATCTGGTCCCTGCCTCCTTCTTGGGGTTCTTGCCAACTGACTGTACTTCTCTTCTGCTGTGGATAGAGCAGTTTTGATCTACCACACCCTTCCACCATGATGCGTGTCTTGGAACTAGCCATCCATGGACTGAAATCTCTGAAACCATAAGCTAAAATAAAGCTCTCCTCTATTAAATTGTAGACATCAGGTATTTTATCCCAGCAACTGGAAAGCTGATCAATACCAAGTACTTATAAATAATTTCTAATAAAATATACTTAATTACACTGAAAACTACAAAACAATTCATTACTAAAGATAATATAAAATAGAGAAGAGGTCCATCTTTACATATTGGAAGTTCAATATAAAGTTCAAAAAGGTGAACTCTAGTCAAAATTATGCATGGATCATACATATTCCAAATTACAAGGTTATTTTATGGACATTAGCAAACTGACTACAAAGTTTATATATAAAAACAAGGGCCAAGAGTACCCAAGAAAATACTAAAGAATAATACAGCTGGGTGATTTCCACTACCAGATATCAATACTTATAAAGCTACAGGGGAGTGTGGAAAGTGTAATATTTTAATATCAGTGCTAGAAATTGAATATTTACATAGGGGAAAATCTCTTTTCCTGCATTATACATCATACATGAATTCCCAGTACCAAAAATTCCCAACATATATGAAAATAATTTCAGATAAACTATAAATATGACTGTGGAAAGTAAACAAGTGAATTTTTGAGGAAAGCAAATAATCAATACCTTGATGATTTTGTGGAAAGAAAAGAATTTTAAACAAGATCCAAAATGTAAAGTAAATAAATTGAATTTCATTAAAATTGAGAACTAAAAGTGAAACTATGATCCATACAGCTAGAGAATCATTATAAAATACACTTACTACTCATAATCCAGAGATAACACTTTTTAATAAGACAAAGACAGACGACAACAACAACAACAAAAAGCGAAGAAAGAATTGATCAAGCACTTTACAATGGAAGACATCCCAATGATCAATAAATATATCTGAAGTGGTAAGTCCATCTCATTAGTGACCGGAAAGAAAACCAAAATAGATCCACCATAAAATATAACATAGATCAAATGAAAAAGATGATAGCACATGTAGTGTTTATAGGAGTAGAGCAACTGAGACATTCACTCATTCCTGATGGAGTGTACATTGTTTAAAACACGTCAGTAAACACTTTTGGAGCACCTATGAGACTTGAAATTTCACATATGTAGTATATATAATATATACAGTCTATGTGTTAGAACCCAAAAATTCCACTCATATATGGCCAACAGAAATCTATAATACATTTACCAAAATATATGTATACATGTTCATAGCAACACCTTTGTAACAATTCTTTTTTTATTTAAATAGAAAAAAACCAGGAAAAGGGTAGAGATATTACAGAATTTCAAAAAAAAAAGATAAACAGTAAGAAATCACTAGTTGTTAAATTACAAATTGTCCTTTTAGAAATATTTGTTCAAGTTACAAAGTTAAAGCATACAAAGTGGACATTCAAGCAGTGAGACTGCAAACAGATCTGTTCAATGATCCAACAAGAACTTAGAAGTATGGTTATCAATCCTACACACTTAAATATACATGTAGTTATATCTTTTATAGCACTTACTATTTCCTGTCTTTGTTACAATAGCAATTACGTATTTTTTAAAATATTTAAAGAGAAAAAAAGCAAAACAAAATAAAGGGTAACAATACAGAATTCTAAAGGAAAAAAAGAAAACACTAAGAAATCACTAGTTGATAAATTACATACTGTCATCTTGGGTATAGTTGTTCAAGTTACAAAATTAAAGGATACATAGTAGACACTCAAACACTGAGACTGCAAAAAGTTCTGCTCGAAGATCCAAGAAAGATTCAACAATATGGTCATTTTACACACACAAACATACATGCAGTTATATCCCTTAGAGCACTTTCTTTTCCTCTCTTTTTTACAATAGCAATTACACATTTTGGGTTTTATTACTCTTATAGTTCTTATTACTTTTTACACTAGAGACACAATGTGATATTTATAAATATGATTCTTATTTATTTCACTAATGAGGATAGTCTCAAGTTGTCTCCACTTACCTATGAAGGCTTCAAGATCATCATTTTTTATAGCTGAGTAATATTCCATGGTATAAAAATACCACATCTTTTTCATCTACTCTGCAGTTGATGGGCATCTTGGTTGTTTCCAAGATTTAGCTATTACAAATTGTGCAGCTATGAACATAGCTGCACATATATAATATGATATGAACTTGTCAGTTCTTCAGCGAAAATACCCAGGAGGGGAATAGCTAGATTGAATGGAACTTCCAATCCTAGTCTTCTGAGAATTCTCCATATGGATTTCCATAGTGGTTGCACCAGTCTACATTCCCACCAACAGTGGAGCAGTGTTCCTTTTTCCCGCAGCCTCGCCAACATTTGTTATCAGTTGATTTCTTGATGGCAGCTATTCTTTCTGGAGTGAGGTGAAATCTCAATGTTGTTTTAATTTGCATTTCTCGAATGACCCGTGATGGTGAACATTTCTTCATGTATTTATTTACCATTTGTATATCTTTCTCTGAGAACTGTGTGTTCATTTCAGATGCCCATTTTTGGAGAGGGTCTTTGAGTTTGGGGAGCTTGATGTTTTTCAATTGTTTATATGTTCTGGATATAAGTTCTTTTTCTGAGAGGTTGCTGGCTAAAATTCTTTCCCACTCTGTGGGTTTTCTTTTCATTCTGTTGGTGATTTGTTTTGAAGTGCAGAAACTTTTCAATAATGTGAGATCCCAGTTGTTAATTCTTTGAAGTGTTTCCCGTGCAGTTTGTGTTTGGTTCAGGAACTCTCTGCCTACTCCTATGTCTCCATGTAACAGTTCTTAACAGGAATCAACCTCCTTGTTTCCTCCATCTTTTCTTTCCTTTACTCTTTAAATAATTTATTTTTTTTCATATAAGAAAAACCATTTGATGTTTAACCTGCTGTGTCTGATTTATTTCATTTAACATTATGGCACACTTTTTATATTTATCAATAGTAAAATAGATCAAGAAAATGTAGTTTAGTCACACAATAGAATGTCATGTAGCAATCACAATAAAGTAATATAGGACAGTGTCCTGAATTTACCAAGACTAATTTTGATTAAAACAACCAGACATAAAAAAATATTTAGCGCACATAAACAGAAATAGTTTAACCTATGGCATTAGAGTAACAACCTGAATTTGCATAGTAGAGGGGGAAGTTGAGCAGTTACTGAGAGGGAATTTGGCCTGAAGAGAGCTTTTCCAGTGACAGTAAGAGTCTATTTCTTAACCTCTTTTTGGTTTCATAAATCTCTTTATTTTGAGAATACTCATCTGTGTGTGCATTATGACATTTGTGTACCCTATGCACATTATGCTTCAAAAAATTTACTTGCAAATTTAAAAATAAAAGCATTATGGGAAGTAGCAAAGAAAACCCAACATACTTCCACAGGAATTGAAATTCTCAAAGGAGGAAATTGTTAAACCAAATAACAAATACATAATCTCACATGGTTAAATTTATTTAAGAGTAGAATAGTGATGGAAATACACATACATGGTAAGCTATGTGCGAATTCATGGAGGCTGAGGCTAGGGTGCATTTTTATTACCAAAAAGAGACATTCAAGGACAGTGCTGGGACACAAAACTCACTGATCTTGGAAATTCAAGACAGAAGTAGGCTTCAGCTTATTAGTGGAGGTGCCATTGCCAAAAAGCGCTTCAACAAGATCCTTGTCTAAGTTGCTACAATCTTAATAAACTTATTCAGAAATTCAAATACATATATGAGGCTTATGATCCTGCACTGCTTGTAGAATGCGGAAGAAATTCTTGTGTCTTTTTAGAAAAACAATTTCACTTTGATATCAGTAAATTTTGAAATGCAAACAATAATAGAGATAATACAGATAACTCTTGAGGAAAGCACTTTTGAGGCAAGACATTTAAATCCATATATTAGGAGGAGACCCTAGGACTGGGGAAAATTGAGTGAGAATAATCAAGACTAAAATTTATTTAAAAATTCAAAACCTCAAAATTAAAGAAAATCTCTGGCATTCATGAAATTAGCTGGTGCCTTTTTATACCCAAACATGTCAGACTGGAGTCCAGCTTCTTCCACAGCAAGATATGTGCAGAGAGACAACAGACCTTTAAGGAAAGTAAATGTGTGCATTAAGGTTTTCATATACAGTTGAGCCGCTCTTTAAGCCTGATGACTACTTACAAGAATTCAGAGTGTAACATTTTTAACATAATTTTTTTCAGAAAAATATTTTGATAATTTGATCCCCTTTGCACTAAATAATTATGGACATTGAATATATTAACTGTAGTACCAAGCTAAAAACCAAAGGAAAAAAAGAACAGAACAAATAGAAAGCATACAGACACATACACATACACATGTTCAGACAATGTAGATAGTACGCACATGTCAGTAGCAAGAGGGTGTCTGTATTTCCATCTCTCCCACCAGCACTTATCATTAGTGCTTTCTAGTTTTATCAGAGAAATGGAGTTCAAGACATAAGAAGTGATGTTCTAATTTGCATTGCTTTGATATTATTTAGTATCTCACCTTAAATTTGTAAGCTTCTGAGTTTTTTTTCAAGCACTCTGCAGCCATGTATGTCTAGTGACTTAATGATAACACACATTGCAGACATAGAATATTGCATTCTCATTTTATTGACTCATTTTCTATTATTTTACAGAAATTTCATATGTATTTAAGAAATAAACTACTCATGCCTTTCAGATATTATTTCGATCTTTAATTTCTACCTGCTTCTTACCTAGATATACCTTTGAGCAGATATTTGTAACTATCTCGTTACATTTTTTTACCAAAAACTTTGCATTTTTTAAGGACATCTGCCTACATTTTACTGTTTTAACTGTTTAATTTTATTATCACATTTATGTATTCAATGAGTTGGGAGCCCAAATTGGTATAGAGGGATTAAATCCTAATTTTTCATCATATACTGTGATCATTTTTCAACAGTATTTAAATGATTGTTTTCCCAATGCATCTGTGATATATGATTAGTTCCCATATTTTTTGGTTTGGATCTTAAATATCCAATAGACTAAAATAAAGGCTTGGTTCCCAGTATGCAGAGTATTGGGAGGTAGTAGAATCTTTAGTAGATGGTAACTGGTAGAAAGGAATTACATTGCTGAGACCTCTTTTTATCCTGGCACCACGGGCAAGAAGATATGCTCTACTACATGCTTCCTGCAGTGTGTTCTGTTTCTCAATGATCCCGAAAACAGTGGAGGCAAGTGATGATGGACTGTAACCTCTAAAACTATAATCCCAACTAAATCTATCTCCCCTTTAATTTGTTTTTCTCAAGTATTTTGACACTGTGAAGCAAAGATAACTGATGTGTACTACATAGGATTGCTTTGAGTTCTTTATTCTATTCACTTGCCTTTTAATGTGTTCTGTTCCGTGTTGTTACTACTATGCTTTTGTTATGTATTACCATATCTACTTTCTGCTTCCAACTTATTCTTGTATTTTAAGGTTGAGTTAGTCAATGATGGGTTATAATCTACTTTCTGCTTCCAACTTATTCTTGTATTTTAAGGTTGAGTTAGTCAATGATGGGTTATAATAATGAAAAGCCACTAAGTGAAGACAAATATATTGGTGGGATTAAGAGCCCAGAAATAAACCTTTATGATTATAGCCAAATGATTTCTGAGAAGACTGTCACAACTACCCCGTGGGGAAAGGATAGTTTCATTAACAAGTAGTACTTGGAAACGCGTGTATCCACAAGGAAAAAAATGTTTCTACTACTCATGCAGATACTAGAACTTTCTAGTTCTGATTCCATTCAGAGATATTTCCATGTAGGCATAATTTTTAATGAACAATGTCCTAGTCTTTTAATATATTGGTTATAGACTGCTAGGGTAGTATATCAGCTTGTCATACATGCTCCTAAACTCGTGTGAAAATATGATTTACCACATTTTTGCTGTATTCTGGTTTTATGTTCCCATGGAAGTAGACTTCTGGTTTTGACAAAGGATTGTTACTGAAAAAATGTCTGAATCACAGAAAAAAATCAAAGAGAATTTGTGAAAATTCAACCACATTATAAAAATTCTAGACTGTATTTTGCTGTTCTATGTTCAGTCATAGCCTGAAACTACAGCTGAACTCCTACAGTCCGACTGCAATGAGCCTGAAAGTCTAATGTAACAGAACAAAGGTGAAACCAAATTTATAGCTTTTGAAAGTTTATAGGCCCTGTCAAGTAATGTTTAGGAATGTAAACTAAGAATCTCCAGATACCAAGATAAAGATCTAAGAATTGAGTATATTTCTTTATACACAGTGTTCAAAGTTTTCAAAATTTAATGCTCAAATAAACACTTACTTTAAAAAATAAACCTCAGGCTACATTATCTGAAATTCAAACTATTGAACTAGTGAATTCCCCACAGTTAACATCACAGACTACTTAGCAGGATTATAAACATCCTGACCGAGATAAAAACTGGATGTATCAAATTATTTAATTATATCTCTGAACCTCACTTTCATTTCAATGGTTGAAAAAAAGAAAATAAATACTTCTGTACACTCACCTTGATGTTTAGAACACACATTGTACAATTGTATGTCCAGCAACTGGAAAGCTAAAAATTATTTTGATATCATAAGAATAACAGTGTCAAACACTATTGAAATCAACAGACTATGACTATGTTAAATCTGTGTCAAAGTTGTTCATTACTTAATAGGTTATTCCAATAGAAAGTCTAGAAAACAGGTAAATAAGTATTTTTGTTTCAATATATCAATAAACAGTGATATATTGAAAGAACAAAAGTGAATAAACATTTGCTAAACCTTTTAGAATTTAAAGAGCAAGTCAGAATAAGTTCATGCTGTATCAGTTCATCAGATTATTTTCTTCTACCGCATTTCTCATCATCTGAAATGCCATCTATTTTATCTGTTTATTTATATATTTTTTGTTTCATTTGCTAAAAGTTAGCCAGTCTTTAATGAGGGTAAGTGCTATATTGACTGTTCTATATGAACACCTAGCTGCCACCTAATAAATATTTGTTGAGTGAACAAATGAAACTGTTCTTTCAGTTTCTTCACCTTGACAAAGGATGTGTTTTACATATAAGTATCTCACTTAACCTCTTTTCTCTATGAACATGAAAAAGCAGTAAGACCCTAGTAGTTTTCACTTGCAACAAATTTCCTTTGAGTCTCAATTTCACTTTTTCCGTATTGCTATAAGGGTTAGGTTTCTAGTTTGTTTGTTGTTTGCTTATTTTTAGGTACTATAGATTGACACTGGGGCCTTCACACTAAGCTATATCTCTGTTCCTTTTTAATTTTTAATTTTAACTAGGCAAGTCTTCAATTTATGATCCTTCTGCCTCAGTCTCCACAAGTTTTGGGATTACAGGCCTGCACCACCATTCCTGGTTGAGAATTAGCTTTTTAACAAGTTCTCCATTGCCAAGTTAATTAGAAATTCTGTCCACAGTGAGTGGAGTCTCACATTTTGGCTGGTGGACTTTCACCCATTTATTTCTATCTGCAGCACTCTAAATGTTGATCCAGGTACTTCAAGGTAGTACAGATCAGAAGTTCCTGGAGATTCTGTAATTTGTGAAGAATAGAAATAACATGACACTACTAATGACACTATTTTAGAGAGCTCCCTATAATAAATCAAGGTAAGTGTTAGTATTCACCACTTTGGGAATGCCAGTTACCCAGAATAAATATTTAAGTGATTTTAATAGTGATAAAATTGAATTAATCTAAGTTTTGCTTCTTCATTTTTATAATGATATATAATATTATACATTATAATACAACCTATATAGCTCTAATTAACTTTTGAGCTAGTTAAGCTTCATTGGGTCATCTTGATTGACTTGGGAGCCAACTAGGAGACAGGAAGAGGACCATGCATTCTGGACCTGTGAGGGATAGGTCAAGGAGACCTTAACGGGGATCCTCTTTGTGGACCCTGGTGCCTTCCTCTCTGGCGCAGTTTCCCTTGCTCTGGTTCCTGCTGCCTTGAACTAAGCAGTTTTGCTTTCCCAAGGACCTCTGCCATGATGCTTCTGCCTGGAAACTAACCGACCAGTGATGAATCCCCCTCAAATGTAAGCCAAATTACACTTCTTCTCCTTTAAATTGTGAGTTTCCAGTGTATGTCCAGTAACATGAAAGCTAAATAACTTTTTTCATCCATAAAAAATAAATGTTCATATTTGTCAATTTAATTTTCTTGACAGTAACAGTGTGCAGCAGGGTTACAGCCCACACTCACAGCAAGTTGAAAATTTTCAATAGAAACCGATTTTCTAATAGTGCACATCCCTGAGCCTGTGGTGTACCTGTCTCCCTGGGCAGTCTCTGAATTTCTTGCCATACAAAATACAGTGTTGATTAAAGGATAAGACTTAGAATGTACTAATCTGAAATTTAAAATATATTACTACAGATTAACAACAAACAAAGCACTTTAGAAATTAGATCAATACAAGATTTCTAATCAGCAGGAGAATTTTTATCAGGAAAATTTTAAAAAGTGCTGGTGGATGATGATAATAAATCACAACAGAGCTTTACGTGGTTTAGTTAACATTTTTAAAGTCTTTGCAGGCAGTGCCAACTCTTATTGCCTTTACTTGTGGTGGTCTGCTTACACCATTCTGGTGTCCAAACCACAAATGAATGAGTATTTAATTTATGTTGAACAAAATAAAATATTTTAAAAGAGTAAGTGTGATCAAAGTAGCCCTTAGAATATTAAACGTGATCTTTGAGAAGTCACTTCAGCTGCCTCAAATCGGTAAAATCCAGGTACATAAAATCAGTGAAATGACTCTAATACTTTTAAAGAACCTACTTCTGTAGTGTTACAAATTGAAGTTTCAATTTATGTTGAAAATTTAAAACAATGAAAAAATGTGAACCAAGAGATGGCACAATTTTGGTCCATAAATGCAAATTTTAGTTAATACTGGAAATACTCTTACTGAACTGAAAAATATTTAAATAAGGATTTGTACTAAGTATATAACTTCTCTAACATGGAACCACCTTCTTTTGGTAGTTTGAACTCCTCTTCACCTACAATGGGCAGATATTCATACCTTTAAGCATATGCAGGTTACACCATCTCTCTTCTTTGCACTCATTTTACAAATAAGCATGTAATACAATTCTGGTCATGTGATATGAAAGCCTGGTAGAGGCGCCTGGAAAAGTTTCTTCTTGGGAGGTGAGGAAGAGACTGTCGTCCAGTCCTTTAACGTGCCTTGGGAATAGCATGATTTGTTCAGACAACCTTCTTGAGAGTATCATAATCCAACAATGAGATGGAGGTTCCAATCCATGGGGAAAACAGTTTATGTTCTTAGAGGCATCCTTGAACTACTGAGTCGATGATCTCTGGAACTTCTCTATCTCTGGACTTTGGGTTTTATGTGGATCATTTGGGATCAGTTCTTCTATTTTAGTCAGACGCATTCTACTTGAAATGTCTCCCATACTCTGTATATAATATATTAAAATATTGCATTTCATGTAGGCACTATTAAGGTAATAGTTATATAGATTAAGAAAAAATGTACTTATGAATTAGGAAGCTTCAATGGATGGACCATATTTTTCCTTGATTGGTACTCCACTATGGAAGGTCACTATATAGTAACTTTGTGTTACTTCTTGAAACAAGAAGAGCCATTTATATAGTTGCATCAGGGACATTGAATTATATGTATCTGCACCCTCAAACCACACAATGACTTCTAGAATGCTACTGACTTGTGCCCTACCTCTTAGGGAGTTTCCTGTGCTTATATCAAGTATTCAGACTAGAAACACTTTTCTTTCACTGACTCAAAGCAAGCTGGTGGTGACAGCTATGTACAAGGGTGGTAGTCTTTCTCACATGACAAGGGCCCACCATATTGTATTTAACAGCCTCACTGTGAAGGGACACTTAATATATGCCCACAAATTGTATTTTAGTTGCAAATTTCTTTTATGATATATTGCTAAATTTTCATAGAAAGACTTAAGAATTAATGTGACTGCAACGATGTACTTACAATACATATATGATAGTTATCCACCTTTGTAATATTTAAGAACTGAAGCTAAATTTTACACCAATTTTTAAAATGCTTAATGGAATTTTATTGTGCAGGTTCTACAAATAACTCAAACTTCTGCTTTTTTATAAACTTTAAACAATTTCTAATACATACCGTTGTTCTAGAGGACAAACATAGCTATATTATTTATAGATAATTCCTGCATTTTTACTTTGATAAATTTTGTTCCACAGAATTCATCACAAACACCATCAGAAAGACTATAATGTGGTTCTATTTATAACAGCTCTGCAATTATCACAGTGAATTTTGAAATGCAAAAGTACTAACAGGCATTTCCATTAAGAGTTTCTTGTGTATTCAACACACGATCCAATTTAATTCTAGAAGAAACTCAGTGGACACATACTGACCAGAATACATTAATTGAGTTGTTTGTCTTATATGAAACAATAAAATGAGTTCTATTTGATCCTTCTTTTTCTGTAGCACAGTAATAAATACACTGAATTTATGAACAATTTGTTTAGTTATCAACTCACTTCTTCTGTAATACTTCTACCTCCTTGGCTTCAAATTTAGCATAATTACTCTCCTGGTGATTTATGAAATCTAAAAATGTTAGAAAACATAACTGAGCAAATATAATTTCTTAATAAGCCTCTATTACTTTTGTAAATAACTGCAAATGTGTTAACATAGTTGCACAGATATTGATCTCATTTTAAAGCAGATGATTATCAATTTACAAGGTAGGAATAGACAAACACTGAAATATACAAATATCCCAAAACCATACACACAAAAGTGCTAGCATTTTAGGAGTGGCCCAGCAGGGTAGGGCAGTGGGAGCTTAACAGTCACCAAGTCATCCGACACTCTTGATAACTATGCTATGTGAAAATTACACTATGCGAAAAATGAAAAGGAATAACAAATACCTTTTGTAGAAAAAAAATCTGAAGGTCAATATGTCTAAAGCACTTGTGTAATATTGTCAGAATTATGGCTATTTTATAAATTAGGGGTAAGAGGCTCAGAAGAGCTAGATAATTTAGTAAGGTAGCACACGTGATAAACTACAAGACTGGAATTCACTCCAGTTCTCTGGGAAGCCAAGAGCCACATGCTGTGGCTATACTTTTCTGTCTTGCTTTTATGGATTTATAATATCATAGGGGGAACAAAGACATAAACATGAAACAATGAAGAGTGAAAAGCCAACCATGCATTGATGACTTCAGTGTTCTTGAAGGAAGAAGTGAAAACAACTTTTTTGAAGAATGTCATTTGCCTAACTGGTCTGACATGTAATAGAAGACTGAGAAATATTTGTCCACCATCGACAACAGAAAGTGTAAATTGCTGGCTTTCCATGTCACTGGTTGTCCACTTTGCTCTTCTCAGAGTGAATAGTAGGCAGTGGAGAGGAGGAATAATTAAATGCATATTTTTGTTCTCAGGACCACGTGAATGCTCTAATTCAATTTTAATTAAATTTTAATAGTTTGATCGCCATCAGAATTTTGAGCTCACTTTCATCAAAGTTGGTTCAGAATTCAGACATGAGAAATATGTGCTGTTTTGGTATCAGTGAACCCCAACACTGAACAGCTATGAGAAAGGCCTTATTTCTCTGAGGAAAATGTTTCTGCCCTGAGGAATGCTTCCTGGAACTTGGCAGTCGCGCTCAAACTTCTAGTACAACAAATAAAATTATAAATTTGTCTGTGATATTTTAGTTGATAAAACTGAATTAGAGATTTAGATTCTGGACTTGTCACTTGGGTGAAAAAACACCATTAGGACTTGTCTTTTTCCTGGAAACAAAAGAAAACCAAAGCATGACCTGAAGGAATGCTAACTTCATGTGAATACATTTCTACTTCAATTTGTAACACAGAAATCCTATTCAGCATATATTTTTGGGTTTATATTTAGGTGTCATATTGTTTCTCTCTGTCCTAATTGCTCATTATTTTGGAAATGGTATTTTTTCCTATTCCTACCTGGTATATGATAATTTCAAGTGCCCTAGTTAGTCTCAATGACTTTACTTATGAATTTCAATATTGAACTGGAGTAAATTTAATATATATTATTTGAAATCAATTTTTGGGTGAGTAATACTCATCTCTTTATTAATTTTATGAATTTCTGCTAGGGCTTTTTTTGTCTTCACAGGACGAGAGCATAAATTACTAATGATTTTCAGTATGTGGTTTTTTTGTAAATGAAATATGTCAAGTTTGTCATCTTATACAAAGTTAGTGGTATACAAGACATTTGCTTTAAAAATAATTTGCTCTAAAATAAAATTCTGTAGTCTAACATGCGTGAAAGAGAAAATAGGTGGTATTTATGAAGAATATTCATCAAGAATTGTGTTTAACAGAAAAATATAATTAAATACTAGTGGATAGCAGAGATGTTTGCAAAAGACGTGTTCTCAGCTGGGCACCCATGGGGCATTCTGTAAACACCTCTGCTTCTCAGGGTAGGCTAAGTATAGACGCTAATGAATGCAGGAGCACAGTGAACCTCTTTGCTTGGCAGGTTTTCCTCCATTTCTACTGCTTCTTAAGATTAAACAACTGTTTTTGACCTTTTACATACACACGGCACAAGATGACATAGCTAGACTCCAAAATAATTTAGAATTGGCATATATTACACATTTTTCTGACTCTTAAGAACATACACTGCAAATATACAGCCATAATTTTTACCCTATAACCTTATTCAAAATAACAAAAATGTACATGTGTGCAAAATGACAGGACATATATCTCACCTTGACATTCGCACAATGATAATAATGTTTAATAGGCAGTACTTCTACTATAGGTGTTATAAAACGAATGAAACATACAAAGAGGAAAAATGTGTTGAAAAATACAGGGAAATACATTTTAAATATTATACAATGTCTTGCTTTTGAAAAATACATATACACACACTCCAAACTTGTTAATCAAGTATATTTTTCCATTCACCCATTTTTTTCTTTTTCTTTAAACACTTTAGTGTTTCCATTAATATACTAGCAGGAAGGTATAGTCAAATGATAAGTAGGAAGAATATAGAAAGCTAAGAGAAGACATAGCATAGAGACAATTAACATGGAATTAACAGGTTACTGAAAGTGAAGAGATGCCTTTATCAAAATAATTTAAATAACTTTGAATAACTTATAAAAAATTATTGAGAATACTTATGTCATAAGGCTAATTACCTGGTAGAGAATATTGTGTAATATTAAGATATCTCTCACTGCACCGAACTGATGAATCCAACAGATTCAAATACAAGCTGTATACTGTAAATAAAATCTATACAGAGGTATCTATAGGACACAACAAATATATTTTTCTCATATAATCACATTTCATTTAAAAGCCTAGCCATGTCTCTAAACCATTTATCCTTGGGGAAACAATATGTTCCTTTAGGAGAAGAGAACATAAAATGTGGATCAAATGTAATAATCACAAAATTGACTTACTGCCTCTAATGCATTAGTAGAGAATAAATCAAGATCCAGGCAATCAATGCCAGAATTTTAGTCCTGCTTTGAAATCTGAGAATAATTCAGATACATAGAAAATTTCTTAGAATGACAGTTCAAATTAAAATTACATACAAATCACTTACAAATCTTCTAATTCAAGAGGAAAAACAGCTGAAATTCCACTAACTTCTAAACAGCCTCATATCATTTCCCAGTCTCTAGTGATCAGGCCTCTTAGGTATAAGTGATCAAACATGTCAATCTTCCTGACTCCACCTGCCCCTAAATCATCCTACTTATGGTACCAGGGTAATTATTAATAAAGCCCACTTTGTACTGTCAAACATGTCTCAGCCTGGAACAAATTATATAGTTACCATAATTAAATGAAAACAACAAATACTAAATTTTAAAAGTGATATGTTCATTGTTAATGAGTTTTAACTAAGAAACTTTTAATTATATAGTATCTCTTTATGAACTAAGCTGACTTTTAAAAGGGCAGTAAGTACTTTATTAAATGAAGTGCTTTTTGATAGTTTGCATGCATTTCAAGCAGTTACTTTTTTATTTTAAAGAGAAAAATTAAAAAACAACAAATGGTGCAGCCACCATGGAAATCAGTATGGAGATTCCTCAAAAAACTAGGATTGGAAGTTCCATTCAATCCAGCTATTCCCCTCCTGGGTATTTTCCCAGAAAAAACTGAAAAGGTCATGTCACAGTGATATATATGCACCCATGTTTATAGCAGCACAATTTGTGATAGCTAAATCTTGGAAACAACCAAAATGTCCATCAACCGCAGAGTGGATGAAAAAAATGTGGTATTTTTATACAATGGAATATTACTCAGCTATCGAAAAGGATGATCTTGAGGCTTTTATAGGTCAATGGAGGCAACTTGAGACTATCCTCATACATGAAACAAATCAGACTCACATTTGTAAATATTGTATTGTCTCTGTAGTGTAAAAATAAATAATAATAAAAACTGAAAGAGTAATAAGATCCAAGATGTATAATAGATAAAGGGGAAAGGAAGTGCTTGAAAGAACAACTTGTAAGCATACACATATAACTGTACGTATGTTTGTGTTAAGTGTGCAAGATAGATTACCATCCTGTTTTTGTTAGTTCATCAAACAAAATAGTTTATGCTGTCATTGTTTGATTGTTCATTTTTATTCTTTGATTTTGTAACTTGAACAACTACTTCTAAAATAACAATATCTAATATATCAACAAATGATTTCTTAATGTTATTTTTCTGAAATTCTGTATCATTTCTCTCATTTTTTCTGTTTTGCTTTTTTTAATAAAAAAGAAATAGGGTTTCAAAATAAATTGGTAGGAAATTAACAATGGTTATATCGCATATCATTATTTTCAAAATATTTGCTCATATTACCAGATATAGGCATACAAAATTGATCGAACAATATAAGCACTAACTGTTCCTTTCCACAAACTATTAGAACTAGTAGTATAATTATCTTAGCTGGAGATATAGAGATAAATATAGATATAGATAGACATATAGATATAGATAGACATATAGATATAGATATATTAGCAGTTGCTGCTTTTTAAAAAATCCAACTGGGATAGAAGAGAAGTATTCATGAGAACATTCTTCCCAGCCTTGTTTTTCTTTAATGTTTTATATTTGAGGCATCAACTTTAGTTTGCCCTCTTTCCTATCCAGAGAACGACTTTGCACCAGAACTGTCCTGTAGAATTTCTGTATCATTCATTTATGTGTGACCACTTATGGACATTAGCTCTAGAATTTGAGTTGCCATCTATTAAAGACAAAACCTATTCCAGTGGCTAACTAGTTAGAAAACAAAACAAGTATACATGAGATGCTATACCAGGTGTTGGCTGAAATGCAAAAAATGTTGAGCTCTGGCTATTTTCTTATTAAATTAACATTATAGAAAACTGATTTGTGCCAGGCATTTTAACACAGCTTTTTTCTTTGATTCTAATAAAATCCTGTGAAGTATGTGTTGCTTTCTAGATGGGGAAATAGAAAGCCAGAGACACTAAGTGAGTTTCCTAAAGTCACTTAGCTGGTAATTAATGGGAAGATGATTACATCAAGGCTATTGATTCAACATGAGCACTTTCTGCGCTGCCTCTCCCCCAGTCTTTGATGTCTGACTGAGAAGAGGGTTCTCAGAGGGATAAAAGGTCGGTCATTTTCCACAAGTCTAAAATAAAAAAACTTTTTTATGAAAGTTGAAATTGATTCTTTTTGTTTTATAAAAAACATCTCAATGCTTTCCTTAGGGAAAATAGATACAAACGTGGTCATCTTTATCTTCTTTTTTTAAAACCATATACCCTTAACTTTATGAAAGAAATTGTCCATTCAAATAGGAAGACTCTTACTGTGCTGCTCCCACAAAAGCCTCATCTTCTCTATTTCATTTATTTTTTGAAGCTTGAAGTTGGCTAAATTGTTTAGTCTTTTCAACTTCATAACTGCAAATTTGGCTGTAAATTAAAGCATATCAGGAACCAAAGGAGAACAAAGATATCTGAGATTTTTAAAATCTAGATATCAGAGACTAATGAATCATTCAGTTATGTAGATATTTGAAGTATAGATGACAAGACATCAAAGTAGCCCTGCAGGCTGTCCTGGGGGCCACAGATGTTGAAACTTCACTTGTGGGATGAAAGCTTTTCCACGATGTTGAACTAGATGTGGATGTGGGCCCTGTAGATGCTGTCTTACAACTGTTCCAAAGCCTGATGTTTCAGAAAGGCTGTCTCACCCCATCAGCAGAGCAAGACAGTCCTTCTTGGGTCATAGTCGCTGCTCATCTCCACACTGTTAGAGGAAAAAAGCTGGATCTTTAACTGTATCCAGTGTAGTTTCAGAAGCATTAGTTCCCTCAGCCTTCAGACAATACAGAGGCAGTGCCTTCGCCATAACACCTGAACTTAGCTCTGGAGAGCACACTCTGGAAAGGGGTTTCTAAGGAAGTGGGTGCACAGTGTTATTTACTAAAAGCTCTGAGTTGAATTATTTAATGTGCATATAAAACCTTGCATTATAAAGACCTTTTACTTATCAGTCATGAGGCACTAAATGGCAAGAACTCAGAAGGAGATGAGACAGGTAATAGACTTTCCCCACGTGTGTCACCACCTGCCCTCTGCTGTGGTGAGCAGGCTGAAAAGCAAAAGAAGATAAGCAATGAGATTTGTAAAACTGATCATGATGATGATTTCAGCAAAACTACTCTGGGGGATGCCACAGACCTCTTAGCTTTTCACAGACTGGAGATGGGTAGTACACATGCGTTCAGCATCATGACTGTGATGATGGATATGACTCTATGCATTTTCCAAAACTCATAGAACTCTATGCTACAAATAATGGTTCACACATACACTGTGTGACTTTATGAAGCAAAGTGGACCAGGCTATAAAAAGAACCCCAAAAGGAATAGAAATTATAGCAAATGAACCTACTTTAAATGCATAACAGTAGAGGAAGCATAAAAGAACTAATCTAAGTTACTTTGGAGAATAGGTCTTTGAACAAAGATAGAAAGAGATGCACTTATTTTACTTAGTAAATTTTTTTTCTCACATGAGTATGTATTACTATTTCAGAAAATATTTTCTTTGCATGTCAGAGTTGAAAATTAAATACATATATTTTGGAAACAGTTTTCGTGGTTCTATAATGGGAAGAAAGCACATATGAGGAAAGAGAGATAATGACAGTGAATGCTATAGTACCAAGCTGTAATCACAGTGTCATTATGAACTCATGATTTAAAAATATATACACATATAGAATAGAGAGATCCTGAAGTAAATTTAGATGTTTATACATGAGTTAGTGTGCATACATATATTCTCAAGCTCTGTCCATTGAAAGGGACTAGAAATAAAAACAGTGGTAACTTAGTAACAGTAAGTAGACCCAACATATAGATTTTGATTTGCAAAAACATTATCTAATAAAAGGAATCAGGGCTCCTGAGAGATGTACTTGATTTCAGGTCTGAGACAGAAAATATACAAGATGAAAATCTACCCTCTTGTAGTGACAGAAAGCAAGACAATGCTCTAAGATGGATGGGAACACATCTGAAAAACAGAAGAACAAAATAGAAAAGATCCAAGTGTCCAAATCTAGAATTTTTTTATTTTAAAGACAATAAAACAAAAGAAGACAGATCTAAGCAGATCAGAACAGAACAATGTAAGCAACACAGCACTTCACAACAAGACAAGTGGATATTAGCAGTAGCTACCATAATGTCTCTTTCTTTGAAATAGTTGAGCTTCGCTTTACACACAGTAATGTCACACATAACAAAATAGAATAAAACCATTCAAAAGAAGGAAAGCATTTCAAGGCATTCTGAACCAAATAACCGAAGATGAACAGTGGCTGCTATTTTGTCTCATTTTCCATAAAAATTTTGTTTATACAATCATACATATTAAAATCCAGTAAGACACATGATAGAACTAATGGTAATAGAGAAACAAGAGCATGGTAGGACTTCAGAGCAAGATGATATCAAATCAACAAGGGCTGCCATATTGTCTTTTCTTCAAAGTAACTATTCATACCATCACATATATTAAGATCAAACAAAACAGAATAAAACTATTCCAACCAGTGAATGAAAACATAAGACTTCAAAGCAGTATAATGGTGAACGATGATTTCCATAAAATCATCTGTACTCTTACCTTTTCTTACACTAGGGAGACTATACAGTATTTATATATGAGTTTGATTTACTTCACTTATGAGTATAGATTCAAGTTGCATCCATTTATTTATAAATATCTCAATGTGATCATTCTTTATAGCTGAGTAGTACTCCATTGTATAAAAGTACCACAATTTTTTATCCATTCCTCAGTTGATGGGCACTTAGGTTGTTTCCAAGATCTGGCTATTACAAATTGTGCCACTATAAACATGGGTGCACATATATCACTGTGGTAAGATGTTTTCAGATCTTCTGGGAATATGCCTAAGAGTAGAATAGCTGGGTCAAATGGGACTTCCAACCCCAGCTTTTTGAGGAAACTCCAGATTGACCTCTTCAGTGGTTGCACCAGTCTACACTCCCACCAACAGTGCAGAAGAGTTCCTTTTTCCCCACAGCCTCTCCAGAATTTGTGGTTGGTAGTTTTGTTGATCTTGGCCATTCTTTCTGGAGTGAGATGGAATCTCAGTGTGGTTTTAATTTGTATTTCTCTAATGACCAATGATGATGAACATTTTTTCATGTATTTATTTGCCATTTTTGTATTTCTTCATCTGAGAACTATGTGTTCATCTCAGATGCCCATTTTTGGATTGGGTCTTTGAATTTCGGGGGTCTGATTTTTTTTAATTCTTTATAAGTTCTAGACAGAAGTCCTTTGTCTGAGGGACAGCTCACTAAGATTTTTTCCCAGTTTGTAGGTTTCTTTTCACTCTGCTGGAGATTTCTTTGGACATGTAGAAACTCTTTAATAAGACATGATCCCAGTTATTGATTCTGGGAAGTATTTCCCATGCAGTTTGGTTGTTGTTCATGAATTCTCTACCTACCTCTATGTCTTCAAGATTTTTACCTACTTTGTCTTGCAACAGATTTAGTGTTTCTGTTTTAATATTTAAATCTTTGATCCATTTAGATTTTAGTTTAGTACATGGTGATAGGCATGGGTCTAATTTTAGTTTTCGGCATATGGATAGCCAGTTTTTCCAGCACCATTTATTAAAGAGACTGTCGTTCTTCCAGTGAACATGTTTGGCCCCTTTATCAAAGATAAGGTGGTTGAGTGTGTTCATAGTTGTATCTTCTAGTCTATTCCATTGATCTTCAGGTCTGTTTTTATTCCAATACTATGTTGATTTTATTACAGTAGCTTTGTAGTATAACTTCAAGTCAGGGATTGTGATGCCTCCTGCCTTGACTTTGCTGCTTAGAATTGTCTTTGCTATTCTAGGTCTCTTCTGGTTCCAGATGAATTTTAGGAGTGATTTCTCTAGCAAATCTAGAATTATTTATAAAAGAATGAAAATTGCTTTGAATTATAACCCATAACTGTATATTAATACAGTGGTATAAACATTCGACTTGATATATAAATTGAAGAGAAGAGACAAGCTCTTCATTAAGATTACAACTAGTACATGAAGAAGGAGTGAGAAAAATAGAAAATTATCACCGGCACATCAGAGTAAAAGTTGTCTCAAAGCCGGGAATTTAGTTTAGCAGCATAAACACCTTCCTGGCAAGCGCAAGGTCATGAATTCCATCCCAGGTATCAAACAAATGAACAAACCAAACTTGTCCCATGTAACATCCACTGATAGATTCTAAAGTTGGTGGGAAAAGTTTGAAGAGAAATAGAATCTTTGCATTTGAAAATACCTCATCCAAAAGGCCTATTAGTTACATAAGGGTAAATAGTCACTTCAGGGTGGAGAAATCTAAGAGACACCACGTTTACAAAGTGATCTACATTAATATAACCAGTATTTATATTGAAATCATAACAATGAGAGGAGTACTTCTGAATGATTCTTGTGAAAAACACATACTATGAATCTAATCATTCAGCGTTATATTGAAAGACAGAACCACGAGAAAATATCATAAGCAACCAAGTTGAAAGAAAGTCTATAAAATAGTTGATCAGTACTTTTCAGGAGTATTAATTTCATCTGATGTCACAGATCCAGGGACACTATACAGTTATGACGACTAAATATAGCATGGGATTGCGAAGGAGACTGGATCAGAAAAAGGAGTCAATAAGAAAAACATAAAATCTAAAGAAAGATTGCACTTTAACTAATGGTATTGTGTTAATCTTCATTCTGATGATCATACTATGATTATAGAAGTTATTTTAACCTTTCAGTGGAGCTGTATGAAGGAGTTTTTGAAGCTGTATGAAGGCAAATATTTTTGCAACTTTTTTATAAATATAAAATATAAAATAAAAGCTTCTAAAAAGTATCAGAGTATTAAGAGCAGTTGTCTTTGACAGGTGAAAATATAGGTGAATTTACTTTTTTCCTTTGTTCTATTTTAAAATTTCTATGAAGTAAATGTAATATTCAGAAAAGACATTATTTTAAATTTAAGTGAAAAAATTCCTCATGTGTAGCTTTAGTTGTGAAAAAATTAACAAACTGTAAGTGAATTTTAAGATAATGTCAAAAATTTTACATTGCATGTCAAAAAGAATCTGAAAGCTTTGGAGATTTGGAATTTGATAGGAGACATTCCATGTCAGTCATTATATACTGTCATTAAGTATGCCTTCATATTTTAATTGTAAGCAGCCTGCTTCTTGATTTTGAAGGCTGAGATAATACTAGACATAATGAGTTTATTTGAAAGAAGACCATTTTCCTTTGAATAGTTGAAGGATGTTATGATACTATCTTTTAGTATTGTGTTTAATCATACATATCTATTATTGGTTTTCAATTTTCACTGCATTATGAATATACTAAATATACTTGTTAAAAACCTACATCTCTCCTAGAAGATTAGGAGGCACTGTAAAATTCTTCAGTGCCTCAGAGTCATAATTCTGACATGCTGTTATATCATTCTGGGCTTGTGCTAGACGGGATTGGAGGGAAGCTGGTTTAGCTTTAAATTTCTGGACAAATGCTGAGGAACAGCTGCAGAGATAAGCAGGAATAGGGCAGCAATGTTATCATTACTTGGAACTTGAAGGATCTGTTGTAAGAAACAAATATGCCTTAGTTTCTTAACAATTTAAAAAAAGAAATTTAAAGTAAATATACTTTCAAGACAGTTGCAGAAAAAGGATATAATCAGTGGATTCATGGAAGGCTTACATGATAAGAAATAAAAACCTTCTCAGTCAGTCTTTTACCCTTGGTCCTCCCTACCCTCTTGACATCTAGATAACTTTTTATGCTGTGAGAGAAAAGTTAAGATTTTACTCTGAAAGGTGGAATACACCAGGCATGACAGGATTAATTCATGGGATTTACTAAGCGTGATATATTTGAAAGATATCTACTTATTTTATATATATATATATATATATATATATATATATATATATATATATATAGTACAGGGACCATGAAGTGTAAGAATATTTGATACTATCAACCTTACTAGTCCAGCTTGAATATATAAGAAGGGTTTATAAACAATAGTTTTCTGGGTCATCATATACATAAATTTTTAATTTTTACCATTTTTTAAAAGTACAAATTAGCACTACAGCATTGCATCAGTGTTTCATATTTCATGGCAGCTTGTTCAGAAACGGCTAATTGAAATGTCATTATTTAATGATGGACACTTCAGTACCTCCTCAGCCAAATCTGTATCTTCTTCAAGGAATCACAACATAAGTATCGACCCACCCACTGTTCACAGAGGTTTCAGCGTCAAAAGTGACAGAGCAGTTCTTTTCAGTGGTGACTTAGAATCCGCTTTACCCTGTATATGAGACTGGTACTTGGGATAAGTGTTAGTGTTTTGTTTCTGTGAACAAATACTTGAGGAAAACAACTTGAAGGTGGAATGATTTGTTTTGGCTCAAGATTTCAGAGCTTTCAAGGCATGATCTGCTGCCTTACCTCAGGTGTCATTGCTTTCAGCCCAAGATAAGGCAGGAATGCCATGGCAGAGAAAATCTGCTCACCCCATGGAGGCCAGGAAGCACAGAGAGCAAGAGCATGCCTGTGGCAGGGGCAGAGGCCAGGGACAGCTGTATGATCCCTCCCCTCAGAAGAGGCTCTACCTCTTTGCAGTCCATTTAGCTATGGATGCAGTCTTGGCTTCATCCATGGATGAGATTACCATCCTAACAATTCAGTCATCTAAGTTTCCCTTAATCCACATGTTGACAGTCAACATGAGTCATCAGGGATGTTTCTTATCTTTGATGTGGATTTGTCTACATAAATTTGAAGTTTTTGTAAATTGAATCAAGACTGTCCAGTTTTTGACAAAAGTTCTCGAACAAAAGTTACATGGAGCTTAGTAGGGGTCACTTATTCTTCTCTGAGTAAGTTTTTGGTAGCATTAGTGAGGCGTGTAAAATGTACAAACACCTCAAGGGCTGCCATGCTGAAAAATTTTATAAATATATTGTTTTAGTGCACATTAATATTTCACAATGATGGGTTTGTTTTAGAAAGTTCATATATGTGTTTAATATAGCTTAGTCAATTTTAAATCCGTGTTTCCCCTTCTTCCCTTCCATTTGACCCTTTCCTATGTCCAGAAGCCTATCTCCTAGTTTCTAGGTCTCCTCACCTATTTACTTTTACATTGATTGATTGATTGATTTACATCTTAGTTTTCTCATGTAAGAGAAACTTGTGATAGTTAACTTTCTGAGATTGTCTAATTTCAGTCGTATGATAGTTTCTAGTTCTATTCATTTTCCTGAAAATGACATAATTTCATTCTTTTTGCTGAGTAATATTTCTGTGTATGTTTACCACATAGTCTTTATCCATTCATCTTTAACAGATATGTAAGTTGCCTCCACAGCTTAGCTACTGTGAATTTCACAGCCAAGAACACAGATATACATGGATTGCTATACTATGAAGCCCTGATTTCTTTCAGGAAAATGCCTAAGAATGGTATAATGGGTCAGATGGTAATTCTATATTTAGTCTTTTGAGGAAACTCTATACTGATTTCCACAGTGATTGTACTAGTTTTTATTTCCATGAGAGAGAATTTATATATACACACACATATATATATGTATATATTATATAAAGAAGTTTAAAAATTAACTCCGTAAGATGATGAATCCATTTAAAGTGGTAAATGAACTGAATAGATCCTTCTCAAAAGAAGTTCAAATGGACAAAAACTGTTCAACATCTTTAGACTCCAGATCAATGCAAATCAATCAGAATAACTATCATTAAGCTGAAAGCTTCTATAAGAAGACATTTATTTGTTCAGCTCAACATGGATGGTTTAGTAACTTTGGTTACCACTCTCTGAGATAAGTAATTGGACTTGAATATTATTTTGCCTGAAAGGAATATATTACTAAATCATTTACTTTAAGAAAAAGTTAACACAATCTATTCATAAAATTGTAGAAATGTAAGTAGACTAATTTTTATTTGATTGGATTAGAAACAATGATATATCCTAAGTTTACACATCCAAAGTAATTACAGTCAAGAATATGCCTTTCTCTTCCTTTAAAATGTCTCAGCCAATTAGGCTTAAATGATTATTGCAACACTAATAATGAATTTTCCCAAAGGCTTTTACAGATCCGCTATTTTACTCATTAGATTTATCACTAATGGAACTCCCCAGAGCTGTTCTCACATGCCCTGGGAAGCATGTGCTAAGCCTAATGACCCCAAGACTGTGAGTATAAGTCCCCATGCAGAGGAGGTGCAGGGTGCTCTGTAGGTGGGGGCCACACAGCCAAAGGAGCTAAAATATACACCTGAGACTTTCTTACTCAACCTTTTTTTCCCTTTCCCACCAAAGCTTGAGCCAGTTGGCTTTTTAAAGCTTCCAGTGAAATCCATTCTTAAAACTGAAATAGTGTTCATTTTTGTGTAGACCGCTTCCAGACACTAGCCTTACAGAGGCTGTGCTGCACCTTCTAATATTAATGTTTAGGTGAACTGACATAGCATTCACGTCCTAAGCCACGAAGGTGAAGCTTGACTTCTAACTTTCCTTCCCCTACAAACTTCTAGGGATTTTAGTGAGAGCTGACATTTCCATTCAGATGTTTAGATAGTCTACACACTAGAATAACTCACCTTTTCTTTACTTCCCACAAAGAATGGCAGTTTTGAAATAAAACAGAAACAATTGGTATAACACAAGTTTATATGTTGACTTCATCATTAAAGAAGTAAAACTAAATTTCAGGTAAGAGTAGGATTATTTAATCAACGAGTTTATCTTTGAAGAAATTATATCTGAAAGTAATATTGGATTTTTAAAATCTGGCTTTAAATTCTAGCCCTTTGTTTTGTTTCTCTTTTAAAATCTATTCAATAATATATTTCATGAAATAGAGAGCTGTAATCAGATATCAAATTTCATTAACTTTCTATTTCTGGAAGCATTTCCCTAGATATATGAATATTCATTATTCAGTGAATATATAATGAAGTGAATATTTCCCCAGCAAAGCTCAAATGAATAACTGTTTACATATTTACATATAATACATATAATGTAATTATGAATATTTCTATTTTCCTCTAGGAGATGGCAGGACTTCCCTTCCTGGCCCTCTTGAGATTTTGGGAGGCCATGGTGGGGCTATGGCAGTGACCCTGAAGGAGTACACTTACCCTGCAGAGTGGAGCATCCAGTGCTGTTTGCAGTATTTCATTTTTTCTCCTTTAGCATTAAAAGGTCAGAGATGGAGCCTCCCTCTGCATGAGCAATCAAGATGACACGAAGCAGGATGACACATTCCTGGCCAACATGTGATGAGCCCAGCAAGAGGAAGAAGTAGGTTTTGGTGTTCTAAGTCCCTGAGCATGTTGTAGTTTGTTATAGTAGCATGCCCAGACTTTCCTGCCTGGTGTTTCCTTCAAGCAACATTCATGTGACAAAAGGGATTGAGAGCAAACAAGGTTGAGGTGAAATCCAGTTAACTGTGTGAATAACAGCAGCTGACCATGAGGAAACCAGAGCAAGCTTCAACGCTACTCCCTGTGTGATCTTAGTCAATTCAGTTCCTATAATTCTTGTTTTATTGTCTTTTATGACTGTTTGAATCCTATTGCCCCTACACAGTCATTGACTTTTGTTATTATTGGGTTTGTTTCACAGTTTCTCATACTAATAGAAGTGGAATCCAGAAATAAAATTTAAAATTAACTACTTTGTTTAATTATTAATGAGTAAAACTTGTGACCTTAATTATTTCTAATGTCAAATCTCTTATGAAATATAGGTGGCTAAAGACATACAAGTTTTAAAGTATTGATATTCAATACATTGAACATTTAGCCTATGATTTAAGAGGATAATTAATCTCACATATATTTTATAGTTCACAACTCTTACAAAACAACTTATCCAGACAGTGAGTTGCATAGTATATTATTTTTATTATTGTTGTTATGGTTGTTACTTTGCTCTGCTGGGAATTGTATACATTGGATTCATATATTACTGAACTTGAAAACATTCATTTAACCATTTAAAATATTTGAATAAAATCTGTTTCCTCTCTCCAAAACAGAGTTTTACTATTTATTTTTCTGCTTCAACTACTGTTTACTTAAAGTGCAACTATTTTGCTACACATAAGTAACACAGTTGCAAATAAATACACTATGATAATTGCATGGATAGAAATTGTGTGAATATGCAGTAACTAATGAATGGCAACTAAAAGTGAAACAAAGGTAAAAGCCTATTTATCCTTTGGATAGAGTATTGGTTTCCCAGTTAAGATGACAACATAATCTCTTCTCTTTCATTATCTAGAATAGCAAATTAATAAAGATGGCCTAACAATCCCCTAATAAGAAGGCCTTTCCTTCTTTTTAAATAAAATAACAGAAGTAAAATCACTGTGTTACATTAAAAAGCCAAATAGACTATCGAGGCATCTCCCACATTCCCAACCCTCAAAAATAAACTGCTGGACCTCGTGAACTAAGTCTTCCATATAACAAAACTTCTACTGTTGTCAATAAGAAGAATCATGAATTTTTCACACTTGGAAAATAAATATTTTATTACATCTTCCTCCCATTTGAGGTTGAGGATGTTTTTATGCTCTTTTCTATGTATGCTTTATTTTTGAAGCTTTACTTCTGTTAGCACATGCTTCCAGGATGCAATGACTACCTGTATCATAGGGAGTTGGCACATGTACATAACATGTTCTTTTTTAATTTCTTTTCCATCCTTGACCTCTCTTGTTTTTATTCCTTTCATTATTAAAATTGAAATTTCTTCTGACATAAATACATTTCTGAATTACTGAGTACCAGGAAACTTAAGTACAACTGTAGACATGTGTAAACCTGGACTATCGTGTTGTGCATTATATCATATGTATGTTTCCACTTGGAATAGCATCTCATTTTCTCCCTTTAGAACTAGAATGATGGGTTGAAACATTTTAAATTAATTAAGCCTATCCAGATTCATCTGTGTTGTGTGTGCAGAACTCAGAAGCATGTTGAAATCATGAATTAGCATCAACATGTCCCTAATCAGTTACTACATACAACTCAGAAGGAAAGTAACAGTAGACGATGGATGAAAACATTGTCACTGTCATTCTCTCCAGAGGTAAGGTACCTAGTTAAAATAAAACATGTCCCTCTTTGCTAGGATGCGCTATCTAAAAGACCGTGTTTAACTAATGCAATATAGGCAGATTTTGAGCAGAATATAAAGATTTGTCTGCAGCTGTTATTATCTGTAGTGCCATCTGCATAAATAACCATTCATGTGGCATCATGACAAGTTGGAAATACTTCTTTTCACAAATTAATTCACCACGCAATTTGTTGTAACTTTTCTCTTTCTCCAAGATAAAGTGGCAACTATGTACAAATAATACATGTTTATTTACTATTAAATCAATTTACTATAAACATGAGCAATGTTGTCAAATCAGAATGGTATTTTCATGTTTAAAAATCTGTTTTGATTGAGGACAGCTAAACAAAAAGGTTAATTTCTCATAAATACATTTATTACTACTTAAAATGATCTAATGAGGTCTCAGTCTGAAAAATCTCTAAAATGCTTGATATGATCCTGAGCCTTACTATAATTTTTTGGTAGTTGTTTCATTTTGCTTGTTTGGTTGGTGGTTTTTGGATTCATCTGTTTAGGAATTCAATATTTTAATTAAACTATACTATGTCTTCTGTACTTATAAGCAATATTTCATTGCATTTGAGTGTTTTTTTTTTTTTGTACTGGGAATCAAACTCATTACCTTGCGATTGTCAGAAAGGTGTTTATGCCGCTGAGCTAAATTCCCGGCCCCAATATTTCATTATAATACCAAACATTTCCCCAGTAGTTAGTCAGTCAATACATAGTATATTTAATTTTTCATATTATAGGATCATTTTATAGTGGTTAGATAAACTTAATTTCAAGTTACTTAGTTAAAACTGTATTTTTCAAGAAATTGCTTCAATTTCTTTTTGTTTTTAAGCATTTAGTAAGAGAAGCAGCGAGATTTTTATTTGTCCATTAAAGGCTGGAGATATTTTTCTATGGAGAAAAATGAAAGTAATGATCTGGAAAGAGGTGTTGAATGTGGACTTGAAGCTGTGTTTGCGAAGCTTTAAATTAAACTGAAAAGCACTAATTGCAAAATTAAAAAAAAATCATTTCTGATGGAATTCAGAAAGCTTCACTGCCTTGAGAAAGGCTAATTCTAGTCACCCTCTGCTCTTCTAACTAAAAGTCTTAGCCATTTAGGTTCCTAACAATATATAGAGGGGAAAGTTGGGTACCTCCTGTTTCTCCTGGAGGAATTTCAACCCTTCCTGAGCCCCTAGGAGACCTCAGAGAAGAACTTCCTAGGTTGCTCAAAGAGGTGACTCCTAAGACAAGGCCTGTGTCATGTAGAGGGCCAAGACCCACACTGACCATGCTGTTCATTAAAGGGCTGTGAAGTGTCCTCCCTGCATTCTGCCTAAGTGATAAAGTCTAGAATAAATGCTACTTCTCTCTTCTCCTTTTCTCAGTTCTTGATTGCGCTGGTGAGTTTGTATTTTTGCTAACTTTTGGGTCTGCCCATCTAGGTCATTATTTGGCCCTTATAGGCTCTGTTTCAGGATAGTTTCTCATTAGAGAGACCCAAACATGATAGATAAGCATGCTTCTATATAAATGTAAATGCTATGTGGAAAAATGGTTTGCAGATGAATCTTTGTATTCTAATTATTTGCTTAATTAACTTTAAGGACTGGGGTATAAAACTAATATTTGGCCATTTACTTAATTCTGTCTGACTCAGATTCAGACCACAGCTCTCTGTTCTTCTTTCTCTAGCTCTTTCTTTGGCTACAAAATCATTCCTTTCAGGCCACCCTACCTCTCTGCTGCCTTCCTAAGTTGGATCTCCAGCTTTGAGCTCTCTTCCAAGTAAACTGAAAGAAATCTGAACTCTACACTTTGTCCCAGAATCCAGACACCTGTGTGCATCTTCTCTTCTTCCAGACTTCAAGCCATCTCTGCAGCCTTCTTTACTGAGCACTGCATCCAGCTTCCTAAGTACTTGCCAAGCCTTTCTCTGCGATTCCTCAGGCAACTGCCTTGCATGATAATACCACTCACTGCCTTGAGAACCATCAACCACTCCAGGTTTACAGGCCCAAACAAACTCCTTACTAGTATCTATGACCATAGTCAAAGGTTACTTTTATGCAAACTCTGATTGTTATTATCCTGAAATGTGGCGTCTAAAACCCCATTTTCTAGTACTTATTCCAGCACTTGCACTCTGAAAGCTCTCTGCTTTTTGTTCATCTATTTCATTCCTATATTTCCCATAAAATGCATGTTTTATGTTCCCCAGGATGCCTTTCTCCTGGCACTACCAGATGATGCTAGAGTCCTCTAAACTCCATAAGGATGTGTCTCTGACAGTCTGTAGACAAATTTGACTTTTCAGATGCTTCCTGCTCTCATCTTGTATAAGTTGTCCATTTTACAATTGGTGTATTTATTTTGTGTCTCCTTTTAAAATCCCTATAACATGATTTTGTATCATGAAAGTGAGGGTATGTTAGTGTTGCATGTTAGGAAAATGGCCCTGACTTACTTTAATGAGAAATTAATATTTTTCATAATCGTTATGGAAGCTGGATGATCAAGAGAAGAAAATGAATAGGGACAAATGAAGTTTTGACTACAAAGCAAGAAGCACCCTTAGTCATGACGCATGAGTACACAGTTGTCACTGACATTAGAGGACATCTAGGCCACCATTCTAGTATCTCACTGTGCCACTGGACACTTGGTACCTCTGCCCCAGGACACCATACCTATTTCTCTGCACCTAATGCTCCTGATTCTGCCTTCAATATTTTCTCAACTTCCTGATGTCATGCAGTCTTTGGACATCTTGACTGCATGTATGTATTTTAAAAATTTGTTTACAATGAAAGCACAAGTAGCAAGAGCAAAATTAGACAAGTGGGATTATATTAAAGAAAAGAGTCTTCTGTAAGGCAAAGGAAGAGTCGATAAAGTAAAAAGACAACCTTGATAATGAAAGAAGGTATTTTCAACTATGAATTTAACATCTAAAATATATAAGGAACCCCCTACAACTAAATATTCAATAATAATAACAATAATAATAATAATAAAGAAGTAGCAATAATCCAATTTTAAAATGGACAAAGAACTTAAACAGACATTTCTCCAAAAAAGATGTACAAACGGCTAACCAGTATGAAAACAAAAAAAAGATCTGTATCACTAATAATCAGGGAAATGTAAATCAAAGCCATAATGACATATCACCACATACCTGTTAGAATGACTGGTATCAATAAAACCAGAGATAATGGGTTGGAGTTGTCACTACTTTTCTAAACACCAACAAAACCAATGCACAAAATGGACATTCTGATGTGGCAAGTGAATGAATCAGCTTCTCTTAAATGTGTCACCTTCCTATGTGTTGTCCTCGATTTTATATTCCAATTATAATTGTTATTATTTTGAAGGATGCTATCTGTTGTACCACTGGGTACAAAGCTTTGCACATCAGGCCCTACTAGCACCCTTCAGCAGGCAACAGTAAGTGCAGTTTGGGGCATAATTTAGACTCATTTTCTCTCTAAAATCCATTCCCATTTTTCCTTAGCATGTATGTAAAGTGG
Source organism: Hydrochoerus hydrochaeris (assembly GCA_004027455.1). Taxonomy (NCBI): domain Eukaryota; kingdom Metazoa; phylum Chordata; class Mammalia; order Rodentia; family Hydrochaeridae; genus Hydrochoerus; species Hydrochoerus hydrochaeris. The sequence goes on from PVLA01000771.1 coordinate 428,215, forward strand.
CTGGCATAACTTTAATCACCATTATGAGTTTCATAAATTGATAGTTTTATTTCACAAGCTATTCTATTTTTCTTCATCTATATGCCCTAAGATACATAGACAAGCAACAGTTTCATTTGCAAGAAAATGCCCAGATAAATGAGGTATTTTTGTTTCCTTTAAACTGTTGCTTTTATGTCATGTTGTTCCTTTGGTATTTATTAAAAATACTTTAAAATTTTTTTCTCTTTAACTTTGATGTTTCACTTTGATGTCATAACTAACTGTGGCTTTTTTTCTCTTTATCCTTGTTGGGTGTCAATATAGTGTATCAATCTGAGAACTTGTGTTATTTCTTCAATTTTGGAACACTGTCATTTAGTATCTCTTCAAAACTTGCTCCTTTTCCATACATGTTTCATTTACACATCTTAGTATCATTTTCAGTTTTCCACTCTTTATCTATTTTAGATAGTTTCTTTCATTTTTGCCACCTGGAGATTTCTGTTTCTTCCATTCCTTCCTATATACATTTTTCTTTTGTTTTATGTTTGTAAAATTGTATCAATCATTTCTATGTGGTGTCTGGTGGGGGTGGGTCTGCTTTTTGTAAATATCTCCACATTGTTTTCCAGAATGATGAACTCTGCTGGTTTTCCCAGGACTTTAGCTTTAGGTCTGAAAGCCCCAGGTCTGGGAAATCCCTTGGTGCTGGACAGATGGCAAGATTTGTCACTCAGTCGTTTTTATTGTTCCATATTATGAGGAACTTTCAGAGTCAAAAGTTATTGGCATTACCTCAAAGGTAAGATATTTATGAGCTCTTTTAAATAGTGAACATGGTAAGCATGCTCTCAAAGTAGAATCTTTCAAGCACTGTTTTTGTTCAGTTTCCTGGAAAATAAAATTTGATTCAAAAGCTTATCGGGAAGTACATTTGCAGGGAAAAAAAGAAGTAAAGAAAGAAGAATAGCAAAACCTCTAGGGAGTATGCTTCTGAGCTTTTCACAACCTTCTCTATTAGAAAAATAGTGTGTGACCATGTCCCAAATAATGTCTCCTCCAGAAGGGCAAAGCCTAGAATTCATAGAGAAAGAAAGACACAATTTATGAGCCATTTCCTTGTCTTTCACTGATTGAGGTCCTCTCAAGGGGCCATTAAATCCACCACAATTCCAGGTGTGTTACCAGACAGCCACTGGAGAAGTGACAGCTTCTGCTGGCCCCATCTGGCTGGTGAGGTCAGCAGTGTTGATGGACACTGGCTTGTGTGGATATTGAGAAGTGACAGCCACAGTCAACAACAGCTGAAGTCAGCATTCTTCCAGGGGGGAAACACGGGAGGTGGCAAGGGGCTGTGGACTGGGTAGACAGGCAATGCTCAACGGCTCTGGTGTGACGTATAAACTGAATCTAGTACAGATATTAAATAACAGATCCCCATTTGACCTCACCACATATCAATACATACATATTTTATTGCTTACTTGTAATGAAGAATGTAAACTTTGTCTTTTCGTAAATAAATCATAACCTGCCAAAAGCAGGATTTTATGTGTTTCTTTATAGACTGTTGGCAGGTTAATATATGTTTTATGTAATCATAGGAGGCTGGTGGAAAACATAGCTCTATATATTCTGTAATTATAAATCTCATTGCAATGCATGACTTTCCAGCAAAAATAAAGAGAGAACCAGATAGTATTTTCACCCTGATATTCCATGATAATTTCCATTTCTCAGTCATAAGCAGTTTCATTTATCTCAGCATCTAGAGCCACAATTTGGTAACTTTGGTTCAGCTGCCCCTTACTTTTTTCATTTATTTCCACTCCATTTATTAATTTTCTAATCTATGCCAGATACTGTGCTGAGTAGTAATGATTGACTATGTTTGTGTCTTGACTTTCCCCTGAAAAGACTCAAAATATAACCAAGAAAATAAATAAGAAATCAATATGTAGACAGAATCCCTTGATATAGTTCCAGGAACAGAGTATAGTTTTACTTGTATATTTAAATTGTGTTTAATACTCTCAACACTGCTCTGTATTTCAGTAAGAAAAATTACCTTTATTACATGGGGTTGAAGTAAACAATATGTATATTTCTTGTAAATACAAAGCTTCCTTAGCATTGAAATCATGGGAGTTTAGACTACAGAAACAGGGCAGCTGAGATAAAGCATTCTCTAACCAAATAATCACCTCTATCAGATAGAAAGTTGATCCCATTGTAAAGTCAGTATTGGAAAATCTTTATGTCGGTCAAGGCCAAGACACAAAGAGCCATGGGAACTTCACCACTTAGCACTGACTCAGCAATTAAGGCATGATCGATGGTTTATGATTATTTTTGATCTGTCATTGTCTTTCACTATCAGTTTTATAAAAGGTTGTTAGGTGGCATATTTTTCCCAATTCTAATTTTGGGTGAATTTTTCTATTAATTATTCTCTTATGCCACACCAAAGTTAATCCTTGTCTTTCAAAAATTATAGCACTGATGGCTCATCTTTGTATACTGAACTTCTATGGAGACAAATTGAACTCCAAGTCATAAGAAAAATCCCTGAAACTTGTACTGTTTTAAGGGGCTAAAACTTATAACAGTTCAAATGTTCTTAAAGATCCATAACATGCTTATGTGTCAAGGATTAATTCTGACATACATGCGTGGAGTAAGAAAACTTTTCTAGGTCCAAGTCAAGGTGGTTTGTGGCTTTGCACAAAATTTTTAGGAAAAACATCTATGGACGTACACCATTTTCCCTAGAAAGGACTGCGTTCTCTCAATCTAGCACCAGGTCTTCAGTGTAGAATACTGTGTCAGTTAATCTTGATCGTCAATTTGAAAGGACAGACAATGCCCGGTGTGAGGGTACTCACTTCATTAACAGATTAACCCAGAGCTGAGTGGCAATGAGACCAAGGGTCCTAGCTGAAGAACACGGGTCATGGAGGTATGACCTTGGGACCGTATCTGGTTCTCAGCCTCTTACCCTCGGGTTCTGTTTCTTCTCTCTGCTTCCAGCTCCATGAAATGAGCAGCTTGCATCTGCATGTTCCTCTGCCATGTTTCTGCCTTGGAACCAGAGGACTTTACTAAAACTATTTACTGAAACGATGGGCTAAAATGAACTCACCCTCCTCATTTCAGGATATTTTGTTCCAGCAACAGGAAAGCTGATCAATACAAATACTTTCATTAATTTTAGCATTACTTCAGGAATTTGCCCTATTCAACTGTTCGTATCATTTACCCAATTCAGTTCTCTAATCTGTCAAGCATATGATGAAAAAGGGGGAAGAGTAAAGAAAGACAGAAATCCACAGAATCTCCATGCATAGACTTTAGCTGAAATGAATGAGAATGTCACAGCCAGGGCCCTGTATTTTACTCTGCAGGATACTATTGTGCGTCTTGGATGCCACCCTTGGCATTCTTACCTAAACAACAGAATGCAGCATGGACACTGTATTTGTTTCCTAGGGATGCATAAAAAATTATTGCAAATTGGTAGTTTAAAATGGCAGAACTATTTGCTCCACAATTCTTGAGGTCACACCTTCAAAATCAAAGTATTGGTGGGCCTATGCTCTTTCTAAAAGTACATGGGGAAGATTTTTGTTGCTGTTGTTGTTGTTTGGTCCCATCTAGCTTGTTGCCATTAATCACTGGTGTTCATTAGCTTGCAGGAAATCTCATGCAGCTCACTCGATCTCTTCCTGTCTTCCTGAAGCAATACTTATCAAACTTCTCGTTACTGAGGAAAATCAGTCATTGTATTAGGACCCATCACAATTCATTGTGATCTCTTTTGACTAGATTAACCTCCAAAGAGCATATTTCCAAATATGATCACATTTTGAAGTTCTGAGTGAACATGAATATTTAGGAAACTATAACCCAGCATATCTGAGAAATATTAGTGGCTAATTATGTCAAATCTTTTACTATTGTTAAAATGGCATTCTTCCAAAGGAGGTGATTATTCATTATAATTTCTTATTTGGGATAATATATTCCTTCTACTTGAGAAGGCTACTTTCTTTCCTATATCAAAAACAAAGCTAAATGTAATGAAGTTTTTTTTTTTAAAGTACCATAGTTAAAATGACAAAGCTTAATGCTGATCAGTTCATTTTTTATCTTTGTGATCTTTCTGCTACATGTCTGTTAATATAATGGACTACAAAAAGTTCCTAGACTGTCTTTGTAAATGCCTGATAGAAATTCAAATCAGCACTGTAGAGAATTACACAAGTTGAAAACAGGAAGTTTTCCAAAAAATACAGGCAGGACTTTAGAAATGATTAAATGGTTTTCCTGGAAAATCAAGTAATGTATTAATATTATATTGCTTCATAGGATGAGAAGGAACACCAGATATGAAGTTACACAGATTTCTTTATATGTAATACACTTTCTGGCCAAACTCAATTGGCTGCTGGTTTTTAACAATTAAAATTAAAGCAGCAGGTTTAAATAGTTTGGCTTTTCCAGTGGTGTAAAGAATAGAAAATATCTCCATTCTGTATCTTGGAAATTCAGAACTTTAAAATCAGACCCAAGTCTTTAAGAAGATAGTCTTATTGTGCCCACTTCCATATCTTCCATAGTTTCCTTCAACTCCAGAAAGCTTCTGTTGCTGATGCTCCTTCCTACTTTTATGATTCTCCTTCAGTCTGTGAAGATTCTAGAAAGTCTTATGCTGAGCAATGAAAGCAGTATTGTATGATTATCACAGGGTTGAGGTCAGGCTGCCAGAATTACAAATTTTATGTGTGACATTGAGTTGTTCATGGGTTCTGGGCGAGAAGTTAATGTGTAAAGTAAGGCTATTAATAGTACTCACCTCAAAAAATTTTATGATGGTTAAATAAACAAGAATAAAGTGTTTTGATAGTCTCTGGCCCCAAGAATGGTTATATTAACCTGTGTGGTGTTGATATATAACAGAAAAAGTATCTGTATTCAAGCTAGACACTGGAGACACCTCACATACTGAACATAAACATAATTTTAATAGAGCAATAATGCAGCTCTCATGACTGGCAGATTGAGCTCAGTGGAATAAGACTCATGAACATAAACAGTCTTCAACTAAACTTCCAGCTCAGTATTACCCGACAATAAAATAGTCATTCAAATAACTTTATCCAAGATGATAAACAATAGAACGAGGAAGAGACACCAATCAAGAAACCAAAATATCATGAGTTGGTGATAAGGACAGCAGCATCTTCCTATAATATAGGGATTTAAATCTTAATTCATTTTTTTCTGTTCTTCCTCACTCTATTCTACTTTCTCTAATTCTACTGATATTTTCCCAGTCCTAGAGGGGTTGAAGAGAGGGGAGGGGAATAGGAAAAAAAGAAGCAAGATATATCATGTACAGGTACACATTCCATATTGTGAGTTAAGTTATTACTATGTATATCTAAAATATACCAATGAGGTAAAAAATTTAATAATTAATAAAAAAAAAAGATAAAGTCAATGGCTGGCTGCACACTGGGGACTTTGCAACTTGACTTGCCCAGGAAGGAATCTCGGGACTGACCAAACATACAGAGGGGTCTGCTCCTGGAGTCCCTCAGCATAGTGCCAAAGAGGTGACAGGCAACTCACCCACTTGACTGGAGAAGATGCTAATACAAAGCAGAAGAGCTTTGCTTGGGGACTGAAGTGTTACCCTATTACTGAGACCAGGCGAAAGAATCAGAACAGGAAGTTCACAGGGCCTGTGTTCTGTCATGTGAGGCCAGATCTGGAGAGTGAAATCATCAGAAGGAATAATCCTGAAGAAGAAGGAATCTAGAGGTATCTTTGACCTCTGGCATGGCTGCCTACAGTGAGCAAATCTAGTGGTCTCAAGTATTAAAGGCTAATATACAGGAGTCGGTCTGCACTAACATCAGTCTTCTTAGTTTTAGCTAAGTGATGTATAGGAGTGGCTCCTAGGGTTTAGTAACACCCAGTTGTCACTTGATGCCATTGATGCCACTGAATTTACTACTATAGCCAAGGTAACATAACTGTAGATAACAACTGGTTTTCTCTCTATGCCAATATGTGGAGTTCCAGGGAATCACAATCAAACTGGATACTTTGTACAGGCACACAGACTTATGGGGAAACCAGACAACAGAAGACCACCACGGTCTCCTGACTCTCCTGAGACAGAGCACGAGAGGGCAAATGGAGAGGAAAGCAAATGCCAGGTAACACAACTCTACAACAATTTTATAGAAGGGATGAAGAAATTGGATGAGCTTAAAGAGGAAATAAGTTAAAAATTTTACAGCATTGTCACTCAATGTACCCCTGGTGAATTTGAGGAAATTAGTAAACACTTGATAGTTCAAAACATGAATAACAGATTCAAGAAGCATAAAAACCCCTCAAAAAGATGTCAGCCAAAAATATCTGAAATAAAAAACTATGGAATTCATAAATTGCAGAAATTACCAACACAAATATCCTGTGTAAAATTGGGGACAAAATGGTAAATAATGAAGAAATATTCAAAGGAGCCATGGGGAAAAAAAAGTAAGGGAACAAGAAAAGACCACCTAGTACCTACTACATAACACTAAGAAGACCAGCCTAAGGGTAACTAGACTTACAGAAAAGCTAAAAAGATACATAGATGGAATTTTAATGTTTACAGAAATTGTAGCAGAAAACTTCTCAAATTTGAGAAGAGTTCAACATATAAGGAATTGAGGCTTACAGAACACCAAACAACTATAATGATAAAAGAGGCTCACCAAGACTTATCCTTTTTAAATTTCCAGATACTAAATAAAATAATATTTTAAAGCAATAGAGAAAAACAAAAAAAAACACATATAAAGGTAAACCCATTCAAATTATAGCAGACTTCTCAATACAAACCTTAAAGGACTGAAGAGCTCAGAGTGAAGCATTTCAAGCTATCAGAGCAAAAAGTTTTCAACTTTGACTAACCTAGTCAGCAAAGTTTTCTTTGAAAATAGATGGAGAAGTATTATTTCATGAAAAAGACCAGCTCAGAAATTTATGACTACAAAACCAGCACTCCAGAAAGTACTCAAAAATATCCTAGACAAAAACAATGAAACTAATACATCTAAAAACTCAGATGAAATGAAAACTCCAAGCAGTCAATGGATAAACAACAATAAAAAAAGAACACGAAAAGAAAAACAAAGGAGTCACCAACAGAGAAAGAATGGAATGATGGTAAATAATCAACACATCTCAGGAATAGCTCTCAACATTTATGGCCTTGATTCCTAAATTAAAAGACACAGAGTAGGGGCCTAGGATATGGCTCAGCAGCATAAGTACCTGCCTGGCAAGCGCAAGGTCCTGAGTTTGATTCCCAGTAACAGGGGAAAAAAAAAAAAAAAAGACACAGACAGGTGCACTGAAAAAAGAAGAGTCCAACACTCTGTTGTATTCAAGAAACTCAACTAATTAAAAAGATATTCACTGACTAAAAATTAAAGAATGGAAAACAATATCTCATGTACCAAGACCCCCAAAACAAGCAAAGGAAACAATTTTAATCTGAGGGTAAACTTCAAGCTAAAACTAATAAAGAAGGTTGCTACATTCTACACAAGGGAAAAATCCAACAAGAAGAGATAATGCTGAAAAATCTTTATGCAGCAAATACTGGGGCACTTATTTTCATAGAACAAACAAATACTTTAGAACATAACAGATCAAATAAATACCAACATGATTATAGTGTGAAATCTTAACACTCCACCTTCACAAAGAGACAGCTTGATAAAACAAAAGTCAGTGAAGAAATATTAGAACTGATCCATACCCTTGAACATATGGACTTCATAGATACTTACAGAGTATTCCACCCCACTACTATACAGCACACATTCTTTTCTGCAGTACATGGTACTTTTTCCAAAATAGATCACATACTGTCCAGGAAGATTAAGTAAATACAAAACAATTGGAATTACCACATGTATACTATAAGAGCACTGTGCAAAGAAAATACAAATCAGTGAAAGAAGAAATTATATAAAAGAGAGAAGTACCTAGAAAATTAACAACACACTCCTAAAAAAATAATGGATAACAGAAGAAATCAAAAAAGAAATTTAAAAAATTCTGGTGGTTAATCACCATACTGGTACAACTCATGGAAATCTCTAGATGATCATAAAAGCAGTCCTAATTGGAAAGTTCACTGCAATCAATGCTCACATTAGGAAAACAGGGAAACTCAAACAAATATCTTTATGTGAAATCCTGAGAGATTTGGGAAACAAATTCATGCCCAAACCAAAATTAAGGAGGGAAATTATAAAGAATAGAGCACAAATCAATGAAATCGCATATATATATATATATATATATATATATATATATATATATATATATATCAAATCAAAAAGCTGGTTCTTTGAATGAACAAACAAAATAGATGAGCCCTTACTCAGACTTAACAAGATAAAAGAAGAGACATCAACCCAATTTCAGATGAAAAAGATGAAATCCTAACTGTACCAGATGATAGTAACTACTATATTCCCCAAAATTGGCAAATTTTGAAGAAAAAAACAGACTCTTAGACTCATACAAGTTATCAAAGTAACAAGACACAAATATGTTGAAGAATCCATTCATAAACAATGAAATCAACACAGTAATAAACAATCTATACCAACTAAAATGCCTAGAACTTGATGAATTCACTACTGAATTCTACAAAACCTTTAAGGATGTTATATCACCTATACACCTCAAGTTTTTTGAAGAAACTGAAAGGTATGGAGTGCTCATATGGAAGCCAGTATCACTGTGATTCCAAAACCAGATAGGAATCCAACTAAAAAAGAAAATAATAGGCCAGTCTCCTTAATGGACATTCCAAAATCCTCAAGATATTAGTGAATGGAATGTAGCACATTGTCAAAAGATATATATTTTGACCAAGTAATGTCCAGAGATGCAAAAAAGGTTCAACATACATCAATCAAGAAATGTAATGCATTACATAAACAAAAGCAAGGTGGAAAACCATATGCTCATATCAGTAGACGCACAAAAGGTTTTCAACAAAACCCAACATCTCTTCATAATTTAAAAAAAAAAACCTGAAGAAAACAAATAAAAATAGATCACATCTGAATTTAATAATAGCTATTTATGACAGACCAATAGCTAAGGTTATATTTAATGTGTAAAAACTACAAGCATTCCTCCTAAACTCAGGAATAGACAAGGATGCCCACCATCACCACTTCTATTCAATATAGTACCTAAAATATTAGCCATGGCAATCAGGCAAAAGAAAAAAATAAGAGGGACACAGATAGGAAACAAGAATTTAAAGTATCATCATTTGATGGCATGATTCTCTACATAGAAAACTCAAATAACTCGACCTAAAAACTCATAGAATTAATAACCAACTCCAACAACGCGGCAAGAGGCAAGATCAACGTATAAAAATCATTAGCATTTGTGTACACCAATAATGAACTTGAAGGGAGGGAAATTATGAAAACAACACTATTCACAGAAGTTTCAAGACAAATGAAACCCCTAGGAATTAACCTCATCAAGAAAGTGAAGGACTTCTATTATTCAGTGCCCTGAATAAAGACTGAAAATAACATCAGAAAATGGAAAAATGTCCCCTACTCCTAGATATGCAGAACAAATACTGTCTAAATTTGACAATGTGCTACATTCCATTCACTCATATCTTGAGGATTTTGGAATGTCCATTAAGGAGACTGGCCTATTATTTTCTTTTTTAGTTGGATTCCTATCTGGTTTTGGAATCACAGTGATACTGGCTTCCATATGAGTTCCATATGAGCACTCCATATTGCTATACAGATTCAATGCAGTGCCGATCAAAATACCAAGAGCATTCTTTACGAATCTAGAGAAACAATACTAAAATTCATATAGAACCAGCAAAAAAACAGAATAGTAAAAGCAAGTTTGAGTAACAAGAGTAAAGCAGGAGGCACTATAATATTAGACTTCGAGCTAGCAATACAGCTCAGCAGCATAGAACCTGCCTGGTAAGTGCTAGGTTCTGAGTTAAATTCCCGTTACATTTACAATTCAAACTTTGACAATCTCACAACTAGACTGAAAGATTTAAGCACTGAAAAATCCATGGTAGATGTAAAGAGCTGTGTTTCTAAGGCTAATATGTATCACTTGCCTTTCATGAAGGAGAATGCTTATTCTGAAAGTTGGAAAATAAAATTTATATTCCCTGTGATTTTTTTTTTCAGTAGATATCAACATAATGGACCTGAAGGTCAGCCCTAAAGTGTATCATCAATGGCTGAAAAATGTGGACCAGTCATGGACGTGGGCGGGCCGATTAGATATGGCTAATTTCCAACAGCAGCTACCTGCCCCATCCTCTTTACCAAGTTCCTTCTCAGTCTATGTGTTAGTAGAATTCTCTGGTGAGAATCCACCGTATAGTTTGTGGACTAAGTGAGTCACATTTTGCTGGTGGGCTTTGAGTGAAATGAAGACTTCTTACAATAAGCAGGAGTTTAATATGGTTCCTTAGAAAAAGAAATGAGAAAAAAAAGTGTATCAATTTGTTTTGAATCCAGTTTTTTTGGATAGGAACACCCTACCTCCCTGATTAACTTGAGACTTGGGTTAGAGATGCTGATCAAAACTTTGTCATGAAATGTGAATTTTAATGGACACAGAGAAATTCTAAATAGCTTTTCTCAATTATTCTGGCATTGTTGCTTAAATTGTGTCTATTCTTTACCCTTTAAACAGGGAATTCAATGTTTACCCACATCTCATCAGTTTTATGAAGGGGAGAAAAATTAGCAAAAAAAAAAAATATATGGTTTCTAACTAACTTAAGGACAACAGTGTTGTGCCTCCAAGTAGTAAATGAACTTTTATGCTATTCATGAAGGCATAATTTTTAATTAAATGTCTTCTACAATCTCAGCAATGGAAAGTTAGTGAGAGATAATAAGAAGATATGTTTTCTAATAGGAAAGGTAAAACCAACATTAATTTATTTTCCAAGCACTTGTTGGGATCTATGCTTGATGCCAATGCTTGATGGAAAAACAAGTGCACAACATTAAGTCCTTTTGTTAGTACACAGTTATTTCTTTTCTTACTGAATTAAGCAGGAATATTTGATAGTCAAAATTTTCTGTTCTATGTTTTCATTTTTTATTAGTAATTCACACTCCCTCAAATTTATAAAAACTGTATATATGGGATATGAGGTCAGACACTATTAGAGGTACTTTTTAAAAATGTAACAGCTATAAAAAACATTCCTCATTGGCAAGAGACAAATTAGTTTTAAATATTAGAGTTTGTAATTCTGAGAGGCATATATGGTATGTTTATACTAGCTCTGGGTAAGTAATTAAAGAAACATTTGGCAGTCAGATCTAAATGTTCCTACTTATATGAAAAATAATGCATTTTTAGTTTAGCTGGCATAGATTACTACCAGAAAAAATTAATTTAAAACTAAATTCCTGAAACATGCATCATTCAACTACTAGAAACAAAATACTGTATGTTGAATGAAACACTTGTACATTTCATTAGAAACCACTTAGCATATATTTTTGTACTGCCTGTGTGCCCTTCAAATACCTACTTTGCCCCCAAATGCATATAATTTAGATCAAACACCATATAAATGTAAGTGACTGCAATCTATTATCATTTCTATCTGTATGTTGGGCTTTGCTTTCTTCCTTTTCGCTTTCTTACACACATGTTGCATTTATATTAAAACTTATTACATGAAAATTTTCTCATGAATAATTTCAAGATACATGAAGGCACAAATAAGTATATTAAAATCACAGTAGTCCTCTGAATTAAAATGTTAAAAAGCTGTTTTAGCATATAGATTTTCAGTTTACATAGTTTAAAGATAAATTACAATTTGTTGGCCATGCCCAAAGAGTTTTAGATACGCTACTACAAAGAGCAGGAGAACTAAACTTTGCCAGTTGTCCCATCTCACTTGTCATGAAATTCACAGCACAAAGCCTGGCATCTCCAGTTGCTTTACATGATTGGCTGTAAATACAAGCCAAATTCTTGGGCTTTTCAGTTTTCTGCTAGAATCATCAATGTATCATAACCTAAATGCTCAGTTTCCACCGATCCTCCGAAGAGACTATTTTGTGGCAATTCTGAAGACACAACATTGTATAATCAATAACAAAGATGTTTTCTATATCCCTATTGGTCTATCTTAGAAAGCTGTATAAATTCTAAAAAGTATTTCCAAAATTATCTAAAGTTATACGTAAAATTTGTAGTCGTAATAAATAAATGCAATGTAGAATTTAATAGAGCTGACAAGTACACAACATTTGGAAATGTACTTTCAAGTAGTAACTTAGAAATAATTTTAATCTATTAATATGGACTGAACAGATGTTATCATAATACACTTGTATTCCTTGGAATTGTGTTGTATGTATATAGACCAAATGAACAATTTGGTTTTAAGGTCCTCAAATTACTTAAACAAGTTTGTTATGTGAAATCAAAATGTTAAAAGGAAAATTTTAAAGAAATGAAGCATAAAATCTGTCTATAAGCAGACTAAAGCACATTATCTCAGTAACTTCTGGAACATGAGTTCTCATACACTCTCACGCTCCAGTTTCATTGAAAGACAGTTTATGTGCTTTAAAGCAACCAGAGTATTAAATAATGCAGAAGTCACAATAAATTACAAGCTTCTAGATCATTCATTAATAAAATTAAGAAAATTACAAATATTCTTCTAAAATGTGAATTGACTCTTTATTACATATTAACATGTTTTACATAGATGTTTTAAATGCAATTTTTTTACACTCATTCCCAACTTCATTGTAGACATCAAAGAATCCACTATACTAGTAAAGTCAGATTCACACTATGATCATGAACATTTGAAAAGGCACAGTAGGAACTTTTCTACATACAATTGTAATACTGACTCTTGAAGTCTGCAAAATGGACTTAATTAGTAGGACAAAAACTGTTTATCTTTCAAGCAACAAAAACTTTGCAGAATACTTAGATTTACTATTGACAATGTGGCTATATTTTACATTATCCTTTAGCTGCTTGTTATAAATTATTAACTAAGCTTATTTTAGCATATAATATATGCAATTTGTTTTGTTAAAAACATTTTATGCATATTTCTAACTTCCTGTTAGGTTTAAAGATTAAAGAAAGATTAAGACTTGGACTTGGAACTTGGCAAATCTGAATTTTTGTGGTAGTCCTAAAGGCTTGTGAAAAAGTTTTCCCAAAGTTGAACTTCTGGGTTAAGACAAACTATAAATGTCAGGATACACACAGAGACAAGTTGTATGAAATTCACAGAATGATCATGCATATCTGCTTGCCCACTAAACTGGAAGAAATAACAAGAAAACCTAAATACAAATAACCAATCAGCTTTTCTTATATTATTATCTAGTATTTGAACTACATGGAAATGGAAGGTCAATAAATGTACCAAGAATTTTCCCAAATTGGAAAACACTGCGAGATATACAAATGATCTTTTATTTTGTAAAACATTATTTGTAAAATATTATTTTGTAAAACATTGCTAGTTAATTTATCAGTTTAACTTTGTATCTCCTGAACGTGTCCTATTACACTTTGGCTGATAGCGTCTCAAGAAAACAAATATGTTCTACCTCTTAAAAGAATACTGATCTTCACTATGACAAAGGTGTGCTGGAGTAAGTTTGTACCAGGTTATGGGAGTCAAGCACAATCCTGTGCTCAATAATGTCACACACAACGTCATGTGCTCAGTAATGGCACTTAAAATCAACTGTGGTGAGAGGAATTACACCACAGAAATAATGTTACTTTAGATCAGGACTTCTCCCTATGCCACACTGGTTTACTGCTACCAATGGTTTACCACTAACTATGCACATGTAAAGAGAGAAAATGAGAAATTTGCTAGGTGTAAAAATCAAACATTGCAGTAATAGAAATATCTGAGACTCTTGTATTTTTTCCAGAGCATATTATAGAAAATTAATGTGATTCTAACCAAAAATCACTGAGTTATTAAATAAAGTATGTTCATCAGTCAAAATAGGTAAGAGTATGTTAGCTATTGAAACACTATAAAGGCCCATTAATTAAAACATGGTACCAGTACTGATGCAAGGATAAAAAAAGTGTCTGAAAAAACACATCTATACCAAGAAAAAGTCCATTCTGTGGTATACCAGTAAATAAGCAATACCATCACAGGCAGAGAAATTTTAAACCAGTTAGACAAGCTTAAAAAAAAACAAATCACAGGTTTTTAAAGAAGAGTTCCATCAGATTGATAAAGATGCACAGAAATCTAAATGGACCAAATTTCAGAAAATGATAAACCCTTCCTAGAAAAGTTAACAGCTGCCTTTATTCCTGACCAAGCAGTGTGTGGAGAAAGTAGCTAAAATTTCATCTTCTGAACATGGGCTCGTGTAAGGTTGGAATTCCAAAGTACTTTAATACAGAATGAAAAGGATCTTTGAGTACCAGTGCTCAGTACTTTCAAGTAACAATTATCACACTAAGCTGACAAGGGTATTACTGCTGCTAACATCACCAATTTTGCAAGTAGAGTAGCAAAACTGCTACTTTACTAGTAGAGTAACTGAGATGGAGAGGACATCTACCTAAAGGCCTAATGGCATGGGAGAGACAGGATTTATGCACAACAGGAATTCATAGCTTTCAGCAGATGCTATTCTACATTCCAGCGGAGTCAAAATTTCTTCATCTGTACAGCCCAATAACATCATTTGCTGACTGAATGAGTTCAAATTATCAAGTACTTTTCTAACTTCTTCTCAAAGAAATAAATTCAATCTATATAGTTTGAAATGTAAAAGCATTGAAAAATTAGGAAAGCTGATTTATTTTGTAAAGTGTTTCTTTTTTTAAGTAAGCAGGTGCTAAAGTTCTCTGCTCCAAAATTTTGATGCTTAAAATACTATCTATTTATTATAGATTTTACACTTAACTCAAATAAAATCCAAATATTAATTTGCATACTAACTTAAAGCCTATCAAGGACACATATAATTCTTTTCCTTATTGTAGAGTCAGTCTCATGCTTGCTAGGTTTGTTATTCTTTCAGTTATTTGCAAATGTTTTTGGCAATGTTATGTCCCAAGGAGTTTGGACAGCTAGACTTTTTATAAATTGCTTTTGGAATTTGTTGCACCATTTAATATATAAAACAGTACCCCACCCACCACCCCAACATCTGCAAGTCTTACATTGCTTGAATAAAGATTACAGTGTGAATACTGCCCACTCAATCATTACAACTCCAAAACTCACAGCACTAAATTACTTATGGGATTAGTGATAGGCTTGTAAATAACTACACAGGATTAGAATTTTTCATATTTGACATTTCCTACAAATTTGATTTGTGGGAAGACTTTTTCCTAAGGTTCCCCAAAGAGAAGGAAGACAGAGGGCTGGCAGAATGAGCTTCAGAGCAAGACAGCCCATTGCTTCTAGAGTAGTCCCAATACCAGAACTTCGGCACAGTGATGTGGAGTGACATCAAATGTAAGGTTTTAGTCAATTCTTAAAAACAAATCAAAATAAGAAATGCTGAATTGTGTGGCAATGAGAATTTTTTACATCACCCCAAACGCCTTTGGTGGAAATCTCTATCTCCTTGATGACAATATCCAACTTTATTTAAATACCTTTAATACCTTATATTCTCAAAGGTATATAAGGTATAAATACCTTATATACCTTTAATACCTTATATTTAAATACCTTATACCTTAAATTGCCAAGTTTTAATACTAAAAATCTACTCTTCTTTTGCTATTACTCATTTTTCTAAAACTTTGAGCTTCTCAACTTTCACTGGTGATTATTTTACATTTTCATCTTCAAACTACTTTCTTTGATCTTCTATTTCTTCCATTAATTTGTCACTTAAAATTACTGTCAGTGACTCTGAGTCTTCCTCAGCTCTGCTGTCATGTAATTGAAAACGAAACTGAAACCTCTTGAACCACTGAGGCATATTCCACTGCCTGACAGAAATACCCACTTGAAGGTTTGCATCATCATAAGTCTGAAACCACCTATTGTTTTCATCTAAAAAATAATGCCCTTTCCTGACATTTAATTCTGCTGATCATAAAACTAATGTTTACGAGTATGGATATTACTTCTGTTACTTACATTACTATAGTGCATCAGGCAGCTCTCTTTTCTACTTCTCCTAAGAGTCCAATGAAGTAAGTGATGCAATGCTGACAACACTGAGCTGGTGAAGGGGTAGATATCTGAACACAGGTCACCTAACTCAAACCTTATCTCTGCCTCCCACCTCAGTTGTGGCTGTTCACTTAATCCTGCCCAGATCTAATGAGTTTACTTAGGAAGCAAAGACACAAATGGCAACAAATGCAGCCAGAAAAAAACAGGACTCCAATTGCTATGTCATCAGGGATGACCACAAAGAACTGAAAAATTGAGTAAAACCATAAAGGGACAGATTTGTAAAAACATAAATTATTAAATAGATTTTGGAAACTGTAGCCATGATTTGCTCATTTGTTTGAAGCAAGCTAACATAACACAAATCTTATCTTTGCTTGATTTTGTACAGAATCTGACTTTTCTAGACCACCTCTCAGATTCTACATCAAGAATATAAGAGATTTAAACAAAAAAGCAACAAAATCAATTAAGATGTAACTGTGATTTATAAATAAGCAAAATGTTGCAATTTTCCATGGAAAAGGTCATAGATTTTGAAAGCAGTAATGTATTGAAGCTGATTTTTATCAAAATGATACCAAGCCATTAGTTGGAACAAATTCTACATGACACATAGTGCATCACCTCAGTTTAATAATCCAATAAATGACAAAAAAGACAAACAATGAAAATAGCATCATATAGCACAGCAGCTTTGTTTGGCTCCCTTTGGATAAAATCTTCAGTTTTCCCATAGTTTTACCTAGAAATCCAGTTGTAGAATCAAATTGGGAATCCTATAAGAGAGAAAGGAAAATACCACACTTACACTCTACACATGTACATTCAAGTAATTGAATCTACTGTTATTAGGGTACATTTTAAATGGTAGTTTTGTGTTTAATCTATTCAGGAGCCAATTTTTAATCAGCCTGATTACTCCATGCAAAATAAAGCAGGTCTTTCAACGAATAAAAGCTCTTTTATTATTCAATTTAAATATGTATTTCAATCACAGGGAAATTCAAACATTCAAAGTACATGGGTATTAGTCCAATTATATGGATGAAAAAACAAGAAAGATCAGAACTTTACAAAACATCACACAATTTTTCCCCCACTTTTTGTTGTGACGCTGCTATCCAAGGTCAAACAGTTGACTGCTGCCAGTAAAGGGATTTAATACTTTTAGTAGTTAACCATCCCTTTACTCTTAAGACACATTCATTTAGATATAGCTGACTCTGAAGTACAGTGAGTCTATAAAAGCTAAAAGTATCATGTGAAGGTGATAAATGAAGTAAGGGCTGAAAATATGAAGAAAAACCATATTAAAACATAGTGGGAGAAGTCCTTGAGATGAGAAGACCAAGCATACATTAGAAATACTACACTCTCATAGAAATCTCAGTATCAGCAGTAATAGTAGACTTGGCACAGCTCAGTGTCGATGTAGCTTGTGTACTTTATGTTTATGATCCTTCCCTAGGATTATCTGTCAGACTCACCCTTTTTTCAAAATACATGCCTTAGGCCCTCCCCTTGAAATTCTAAACCAACAGTGCTTTAGTTAGAGTGAAAAATAGGCATGTGCATTTTCAAAGAGTTCTCTTGGTAATTCTAGTAAAAAGCTTAATCAGAACACTGCTTTCAGTTCCACACTGATTTTGGATTATCATAATTTTAAAAGCATATGGAATAAAAAGGGAAGGTCTCAGGAAATTTGACATCCAAAATAAATATTAGCAAATCCAAGAAGGCTCTAACAACATAGTTACTATGTGGTTTAGGTTATTGAGACATAAAGGGCTCTCAGCTTCACAAGGATTTTGCTAAGCAAGACGAAAAAGGCAAAAAATAAATCTTCCAGCTAAGACAAACTGATTAGATACAAATGGAATGGAATCCAGGATTCATTTCTAGATTTTTCAAAATGGATAAAAATTAAAATTTTATTTATTCCTGGTTAACAGGTTACATTTGAGAATATTATATCAAATGTCTTAAAGGTAAAATCATAACTTTTTTGCCAGTACCATGCTGTTTTATCACAGTAGCTTTGGAGTATAATTTCAAATCAGGGATTGTGATGCTCCCTCCCTTGCCTAGACTTGAGGATCAATGGAACAGATTAGAAGATCCAGAAACATGCCAAACATACTCAGTCACCTTCGCTTCAGGATCGGAGATTTAGCTCAGTGACATAGCCACCTGCCTGGCAAGCATGAGGTTGTGAGTTTGATCCCTGCTACCACCAAAAAAAAAAAAAAAAAAAAAAAAAAAAAGATGAAAGGGCCAAAAACTTTCACTAGAAGAAAGATAACCTCTTTATTAAATGGTGCTAGAAAAATGGGCTTTTCACATGCTAATGACTAAAACTAGACCATGTATCTTATCATTCAACAAATTAAAATTGAAATTGATCAAAGATCTAAATATCAAAACAGAAACACTAAATCTATTGGAAGAGAGAATAAGTAGAATTCTTGAGGACATAGATGTAGGTAAAGATTTCATGAACAAAACCCCAATTATATGGGAAATAATAAAGAATCAACAACTAGGATATTATCCTATTAAAAAGCGTTTGCACAGCAAAAGAAATTACCAATAGAGTGAAAAGACAACCAACAGATTGGGAAAAAATTTTAGCGAGTTATCCTTTACACAAGGGACTAATATCTACAACATAAAATTCAGACCCCCCCAATTTCAAAGATTCAAATCCCAAACTGAGATGCTCAGATGAAGAAATACAAATGGCAAATAAATATAGGAAAAATGTTCAGTATCACTGATCATTTGGGAGATGTAAATTAAAACAATGATAAGATTATATCTCACTCCACAAAATATGACTATCCTCAAGAAATCTACCAATAATAAATATTGGAGAGGCTGCATGGAAAATGGAACCCTTCCCCAGTGTTAGTGGGAGTGTAGACTGGTACAACCACTGAAGAAATCATTGTGGAGATTCCTCAAAAAACTAGGATTAGAGATCTCACTTGACCTACCTATTCCCCTTCTGGATATCTTCCCAGAAGAATTAAGAACACACTACAGTAACATATGTACACCCACATTTATAGCAGCACAGTTGGAATAGCTAAATCTCAGAAAAAAACCAAATGCCCAACAAATGAGTAATAGATAAAAAAAGATGTGGTTTATGTGATGGGAGTACAACTCAGTCATTAAGAAGGATAAACTTGAGACATTTCTAAGTAAAGGGATGCACCTTGAGACCACTCTCAAGGGAAATAGATCAGTCACACATGTATAAATATCACATTGCTTCTCTGGTGTCAGAAACTTTAAGTGTAAATAAGGACTAAAGTATATAATAGGTATTGCAAAATAGGAAGAAATGGCTCAAAAGAATGGGGAAGTAGGGTGGGGGAGAGGGCAAGGAAAGAAGGGAAAAGAAAAACAAGATGAAAGAAGGACAAAACGGAAACAAAGCTTTGTAAATAAGAAGGGGACAAGGGTCTGAATAGATGGGATTAGGGGAAAAAAAAGAGGAATCAAGATATGTCATATACAGATACAAATTCCTTGTGATGAATATAATTATGTATATATAAACTGTACCAATAAATTTAATAAAAAATAAAAAGAACATTTAAGAACTTTAAAAGATCATGATTACTTACCATTTCAGCTAGTAATTTATTTTGATTTTTAACTTCATGGCCTATTTCAATGGAAAGCTGCAAAGAAGAAAGCATATCCATTATTACTCAAACAAAGGCATTTGAGTGTTACAATGTAAAAATAATGCCATATGTAAGCCTGTCCTTTTTTTCTAATAACACTGTATTCTAGAATATTAAATATTCTCTATTCAAATTTTGTTTACTGAAATGAATGTAAAATAAATCTAGAATATCTACTCCTTCTAACCATAGATATTCTTTCTTCATTCTGATCTCATTGTTTAGTCAATTGTGACTTAGTTCTAGTACATGCTCTAATCCTTGGGTTTGCAAGCTTTGTTATTTTATTCATACAAAAGTATCTACCTATATATTTCCTCATAATATCTTAAAAGATACAGAGGTGTCCATATGACTAACTGAAATCCAAATAAGTATTTAATATGTTCCTAGTGAATATATTACTTTTTTTCATCTTTTCAAGACAAGGTCTCACTATGCAGTTCAGGCTGGCCTTGAACTCTGTAGCTCAGACTGACCTCACACTCACAGTAATCCTCTTGCCTCAGCTTCCCAAGTGTTGGGGCTACAGGTGTGCACCACTATTCCCAGCTATTACTTTGAATATATGTCTAAACCGATTAATTTTAAAGATACTTGCACTTATCATAAATTGAAACTAAATTTCACAAGTTAGTATTACCTAAACCTAAAAACTGTAGCCAAGAGCCCTGAGCCTATAAGAAAAAAAGTATAAATAATTATAGCTGCAATATAAACCAAATCCTAATACTTCATCTTATAAATTCTTCAAAGCCTTTACTTCTACAATAATAAAATAAATGCAATCAACCATAGAAAATCTTAGCAAGCCACTGCAGTTATTCTTCTTGATTTGTGTGGAAAACATATATTAATAATAATAAACTATATTAGAATGCTGTAGATCAGAACATGGGGTTTCCCCAAAATTTAACAAATCAGATAATAAATCACCCAACTACTTTCAACAAATGTCTTTAATGCCATGAAAAAGATTTCCAAGAAATCACATTTTTCTACTACAATGTATCAACTCTAGTTTCATTGTTTTAAAAGGCATTTGATTCTCACATCCTTCCAAATGTTGCAGTTACCAAAATTATTAACATCACATGATTATTACTAGGTTCATAGATATACTCCTTTTGATTTAATGACTTTTGACATGATACTATTTTAAACACAACAGTTTCTAGGCTGAATACAATCTGATTTGGCAACATGGTCTTCTACTGGAGCTTTGTAAGTGTACAGTACATGTACTGCAATTACAGAATCAATCACATACACTATTTAAGTCATTGGTATGTAAGTTCTTTATTGAATACGTAACACCACTAATAAAGAACTATGTTAGGTTCTATGCAGAATATAAAAAAAGTACAAGACAAAACCCCACATTCTGGTTTCTTTTACATAGAAATAATTCTAATGCATATCACTATGAAATAAATGCTACAGAAATGGCACAGGTAGTTTTATGCATTGGGGAAACAGTAACTTTTGGATGGAGCTAATCAGGAAGCTGGCGAGAAGAGTATATAACAAAGTAGGCCCTTGCATGATGAGCAGGACTTCAGTCAGTGTAAGGAAGAGGACACCATGGCACAGGGACCATGCAAGGCATGGAGGATGGGACCGCGACAGCAGGTGGAGGACAGGAAGAGCACTCCCATTACTCTGGAGAGAAAACACACAGACTGGAGATGGGGGGATAAGGTCTGCAAGGCAGGGACCAATCTTTGAAGGACCTATCCAATCAAGCTATGGAGTGTGAAGCTTATCAAATCATGGAGGAAACAGGAGACTTCTGGGGGTGCAGGATGCAATTTAAAAATACTCTACGAAGATGACAGTACACAGCTCAGGCGAGAACTAAGAGGCTTGCCCAATGGTTCACCTATGAAAAACAAGGGGTAGTATTACAAACAGAAAAGTAGAAAGAGAGAGAAATGTGACAGAATGAATGGTCTCAGAGATTGAAAGGGGTTTAAAAGGTCAAAAAAAAAGAAAGATTAACATTTATGTGCACCTTGAGAGATTAGAAAAACAAAAAGGGGATAGAAGGACAGCCCTGTTTGAGATGAAACTAGCAACAACATCAAGTGTTTTTTAAATTGTAATACACACAGCAACTGGAGTTTAGGAAAACATTAAACCAAAGTATCTTCTGATTTGCTACATTTTCTAATCTACTTAAAGTATGACCTATATTCTGAGTGCACTTTGACCTCACTGAACCATAGTAAGCAGCTGACTTGTTTATTATGATCTCAAAAAAAAGTATATAACTGACAAGCATATAAAAATACAATGTATATAAGACCTACTCTGTACTTACAGATTTTATAGCAGTCACTTTGCTTCTCAGGCTCTCAGTAAGTCTCTCGTTTTCTTCTTCACAGGCACTGTACCCACTATTAGCATAGCCATAGTTCCCATAGCTGCCAGGAGGCGCTCCTTCACCTGTGAGGACCACAGTGTTGTGCAGCAAAAACAGAAGTCATATTTGAAAGGTTAAGAGTTTCAAAGAAGACCCCTGGAGGGTGTTACAGTCTACTTATGTCATATTCCAAATACATTTTTAAAATTTATAACCAGAGAACAGAACGATGCCCCCCTCACAGACTATTAAGTTCACTTCAATACACACTTATTAATCACTTACTGTTTGCCAAGAAGACATGAAACTAGACACTGGTATGCAAGGATTTTCAGAATATATTCCCTGCTCAGTAAAAACACAGGTTTTAATAAAAAGATTTAAAAGTAGTAACATCAACTACCCACTAAAGCACTTTGGCTATGAAGGGAAAGGAAGAAAGATAATGTGATGGGAGGGAAAGTCCAGGGTGGAAGCATTGTCTTTTACCACTATCTCTTTCTTGTAAACAGCTGAAAAGAAAAGAGCCAAGGGACAAGGGGAATTGGGGACACAAGTTGAAGTCTTAGGAGACAGATGGAGAATTTCCTATAGAGAATGTTAGCCGACAGTTCCATGGAGTGTTAATCATTCTTCAGCAAATAACTGAGGAACTATCATGTATCAGATCCATTCTTCTTGCCAGGAGCTACTTTTATGGGGTTTATCTTCTAGTGGATGAGAATATAGCCCCCACCACCCCATGAGTGATGCCATCAGTGTTGTCAGTCATGGAAGCAAAGGAACCATCCTATAAAGAAGGGCAATCACCTGCAATGAACAGTAGGGAGGATAACAGAGAAAACTGACAACATTGCTCAGAAAAGAAGATATAACAAACCTGGCTATAGCAATGTCCTGACCCTGCCAGATGTGTGTTCCTTCTACAGAAGGGCTCACTAGTCTCGTTTAGCCTCTAGAAGCCACACCGTTAGACTGAATTACAGTTAAGAGGATTATCATGTTAGGCAGCAGAATGGAGTCCCCAAAAAGTTGAGAGTGCTTGACAAAAAAGAGGCTGAAGATATGGATTATGGGGAGTAGACTCTACAGAGTTGGAAACACATTTAACAGTTCACTAAGAAGGTAGGAGAAAGGAATACTACTAAAATTAGCGGCACCCCTAAGCCAAAGAGCACACAGACGAGCACTGACAGTAACAGCTGGAAGGACAGGATGTGGCTCAGTAGTAGAGGTTGAAGGATGGTCAGGGTGTGAATAGGAAGCCTCCCAAGGCACAGTACAGATTTCATTTTCTCTAAGAAGCAAATCTGCATTCTTACAGTTCTGGTTATACCAATACTATTAGTCTCTAGACTGTATTCCTAGTATAGAAAGTAAATTTGTTTCACTCGTCATTACATATTCCCACAAACATACACATAGGCACACAAACACAAAAGCACACTCAGTGAATCTATATAAGCTGATTAAAGAATAGAATTTGAATTTATTGTTATTCAACTTTATCAAGTATAGAATCTCTAAGCACAGAAACAGTGTCTCATGGTTTTATCTCCCTCAGTAGCGAATATGCAATATATATGCACCAGCCATCTAACCTAGTCAATTTCTACCACTACAAAGCCCAGGACAAAATCCTGAACAAGTATATTCCAAACAGAGGACACAGCTGCTTAACTCAAACTTTCCTTCAATTGCTGACATACTATCTCCTAAACCCTCAAAAGGTATTACTAAAAAGTTAAGAACTCAAGAACTGGACATACTAAGTCATCCCCTCTGAACAATTAAAATCATCACTTAAAAACGAATTCTCTGTTGACAGGCATATGGTTTGTTTCCAGGTTTTAGCTATTATAAATTGTGCTGCTATAAACATGGGTAGGCACGTATTACATACAGGTACACTTCCCCCACAGTGAAGGTAATCATTATGTACTGTAAACATGAACTAATAAAAGTAAAATAAATGAATTCTCAATCTAATAACCAGAGCACTCTGTAAAGTCTACATTAATATGGTCCAAAACTTTTAAAGAAAAAGAACAATGTATTCTACTTATTTTATGTGACTAAGAAGTCAAGCATGTTAACATTTGCCCAAAAAGTAATTCTTGACTGGTTGAGTTTAATCACTTGAGAATTTCATCAATGAATTCATCTAAATTAATGATTATTTGGTTTCTTTTCTTTTACTCCTTTTGTCTATCTTAATTTTAACTTTAGAATTCTTCCATAATGTTCCATGTCTGAAATAAAATTTTCATTTATAGAAATCTTTCAGTGCACATTTCTAAGTTATGATCTTCACTCAAACTCACAATATGGAAAAAAATAAAGAGCTAGAGTTACTGTTCCAAATTCAGCCACCACTTTTTGTGTGAATTACTGCTAAAACAGCTGAAAGAAGCTAATGAGGACTGAAGATCATCCTCACTTTTGTCAGTTGAGACAAATGCTGCCTCTTTTGAGTAAGTTCTATCAATAATGGAACCAAATCATTTAACACGGCATGTGAAGTATGACAGCTTCTTCACACAAGTATCTACCAGAGTCTCTGTAATTCCAAACTTAAAATTCCAGATCAATACACACTGATACTTAAAACAAAGTTTACACCAATGTAAATTATGGCAACAACTATATAAGTAATCACATCTGAACGCAGGGAAACTTCAAAGACAAGGTGTCCTACCCAAGGAATTCTAATTCAGTGGATCTGAGCTAGGATCCATGTAATAATACTTATAATTTTAATATACACTCTGGGCTGGAACTCACCCATTCTTGCAATTTAACAAGGCACACTGCAGCACAAAAAAATTTCAAATAGACCAGTGGCCTACTGATAAAATGTAAACTCCATGGTCTGGCAGGCGAAGATTTCCAGAGCTGGATCTTCTTATGCCTCAGACTTCAAACTGACTTGATCATCATCATCTCTTGAACTCATCATTCATAATCCCAGTGCTATATTTCTTATATTTTTTGGTCATCCTCCCACCTGGAACTAACTTCCACCTTCCATCACTGAAGGTCTAGTAGAATCCCAATGTCTCCACAATAAGATCTATCTCTCAAATCTCTGAGACTTTCACTCTGTAGAACTCATTTGGTACTTACAGATGTATGTACAACTATCACCTTGTATCATAACTTATCTTGGCATATATTCCTACTCTTCA
Source organism: Hydrochoerus hydrochaeris (assembly GCA_004027455.1). Classification (NCBI taxonomy): domain Eukaryota; kingdom Metazoa; phylum Chordata; class Mammalia; order Rodentia; family Hydrochaeridae; genus Hydrochoerus; species Hydrochoerus hydrochaeris. The sequence continues at coordinate 453,739 of PVLA01000771.1, forward strand.
GCTAGACTAGAAGTTTGTGGAGCATAATAGGGTGAAAACTGACTACACAGCTAGAACTTACTCAAATATACAACAGATGTTTGTTAAAAAAACTATTTAGGCCTGTGAAACTAAATTTGTTCGAAATTACTTTTTAATAAAATTCCTCTGCCCCATATAGTTTCTGTGATCCAAATTTTCATAAAAACTACATTTAAAAAAACCTGTTGTCATTATTATGATGTTTTAATCAATGTATAAGACTATACTTACTGGCAACTTTTACTGACTTTAAATATCTAATACTTTTGAAATTTTTTCCATGTTACAGTGACAGTGGAAATACTGTACTTTTTCAAAATGTTTCTTGTGTTTATTGAAAAGTACTGTGCTTTAAGTTAGCAGTTTTCTTGTTAAACTCCCTCTTCACAGTTTCTGAACCAGAAAACGCTATTCTACCATCTGTGTGTTATTTAAAAAGTCTATTAAATCGTCTGGGGCCTAATTTATTACTGCTACTTAGAATGCCAGTTTCCTAACCCACAAAATCAAGATCACATGTTAGGTCACTAATCCTTACTACAGTCTACAGCTTCACCAGTGGAACAAGGTTCAGATAAGTAAAATCTCCTTTGGCCCCAACCTTACACAACACAACAGGGCCTTTAACAGCAATGGCACATACATCTACCCTTGTAACTTCCTGCTATCAGTCTAACAATCTTTTCTAATGCTTAGCAGTCAACACCCTCTCTTCTCATTTCGCTTCTCAAGACACTTAAGTTCCAGTCACGATCAGTAAAGAATGAGAAACTAAAGCGGGACTCAGCGAAACTAGTTTCCATCACCACAGCTCAAAGGATCAACGACACTTACACACACTTCAACTGAGTTGGCACCTGTGCACACCGCACTCCTGATTTTCCACCACTCAAACCTATTACTCGAGACTTAATCAAACTTAAGGAAACTCCTGGGCCTGGGCCAAATGATGTGTTTCCACTGGGCCCCGCCACCAAAGATCCCCTCCAGACCCCCGTCCAAACGCCATGGACAAGAGGCTCCTCTAGCTTCCGCCCCCGCCCCAGCGCTCAGCACAGACGGTTCTAGGGTCCCCCAAACTTCGAAACTTAGTCCTCTCCTTACCCAGGCCCGCACGCCTCATCCTGCCAGAGGAGTGAGCGAAACGGCGGGCGAGAGAGGACTGGGTCGGAAGGGTTGGGGGGGTCACCGGGACCGCGTCTTCAGCCCCAGGGCCCCCCGGAACTCCAACTTCTTGCCCCAAAGCGCCACGACTACAATGGACGCTAAACACTCGCAGGCTGATGACGACATAGACCGCCTACCGGCGCTCTGAGAGGAACGTTACGTGGTATTCTGGGAAATGTAGTGCACTGCTCGCCAAGTGTTAGTGGCAGGGGGCGTGGCCCGCAAAGCTTACAAAAGAAGAAGGGGAAGATGAGCGCAGCTTAAACCAAGTTTCTGGCCCTGGATACCCCCCGCTCCACTCCTGGCCCCCAGGACCTTGCTTTCAGATGTTGGCCCCCAGTTTAGACCTAGAAGATGTGCTTCTCTCAGGTCACACTTACAGGATGGTTGGCTTATTCTTTCCTGATTCAGGCAACCTTTCCCTCTCAGATTCAGATAAGGGAAAGACAGAGAAAACTTAGTCCAAGTTTCTGATTTTGCACACACGTAATTTGAGACACATAGTAGAGAAGGAAGGAAGTCCCAGTGCTCAGTAGAGCTGACAAAAGCAGGTTCCTTAGGGAATCTCTTGCTAGGCTTAGACCAGGTAAAGAAGCTTGGCGTCTCCTAGGATTTCTTGTTAGGCATTTGTCATGCTTCTAGGAAAAAGCAAGACTTTTAGCTATTAAAGGAACTGAAGGACCCCTACTCAGCCTCCTGCTTGGACTTTACTTATTTATTTATTTATTTTACTTGAAGCTTTTTAAACTTAAAAAAGCATACTGAGAACATTCTGACTTGTGCAGAGTGTCAGGCTTTTAGACATCGGGCGGGGTGAGAAGTGAGGTGGTGGTGATATCAGGGTTAATCAGAGGATTTCTTTTTTATGTCACAGGACTAGTTAATGTGAGACTATAATGAAATAACGGTTTTTGAACACCGTTGTTAACATAGGAGGCATTCAGAGCTCACTTTTACGATTTTGTTCTTGCTGTAATACAGTGGAATAGTCTTCACACTGGAGATGTCTGAAAATGTTGTTACTGAACATTTAGTTCAGAATGTGAGTAGTTTCTCAATATGAACACTGAGTAGAAGAGTGGTTTAAAATCCTACCTTAAGGATACTTTTATAAGATATGCACACTTTTTAGTAAAAGTTATTAACCTGGAAAATAAGCTTAATCAGTCCTGTTTTGAGACAAGAAAGTCTTTATAAAGATAAAATAAACCAACATTCTTGAAATCTGATGGAATTAGATGACAATTGCAATCAGGGACAATTATAACAAAAAATCACCACTATTTCAGTAAGAGGAGTGATATCTAGGAGTTCTTTTTTATTTACAATCTGTAAATGTACTGTAATCAAAGCATGTTAAGAAATATTTTAGTTAGAAACCTGCTTGCAAATTACTACATATGTAATAATGTTATGTGTCAAAATCTAATATCATTTTAATGAAAATGACATTTAAATGATTTAAAACATTCATCCTCTTGAAAGCTACTTCTCTTACATGGTAGGGAGACATAAAAATAAAATGGGGTTTAAAAAATATAATGAGAATATAATTTCACAAACAAAGTCTGTTCATATTGAATCTGTGACCTAAAAATCGAGTAATTTTTCTTTTTTTTATTTAAAGAGAAAAAAAAGCATGTAAAGGGTAGAGATAATACAGAATTTCACAAAAAGATAAACAATTAGAAATCACTAGTTGATAAAGTACATATTGTCCTCTTAGAAATAGTTGTTCAAGTTACAAAATTAAAGCATACAAAGTAGATAGTCAAACAGCGAGACTGTAAACAGCTATGTATGCATGAGTCTCTACATGTATTTCTATTCTTTCTGTATTAGAGGGAAAAACAAAACTTAGTAAGACAAAACAAAACAAATTTCTATAAAAACATGAAACCAAAATAAAATCATATAAAATCACAGTACAAGGTGATCTACAATGATTACTGTGTTGTTTCTTATTATCTTCAATTAGAATTACCTATATCATCAGGCATAAATGAATATAGCAGTATAATTGAATATAGCAGTACATAACAATATTTGCAAAAATAAAACATTGTAGATAGTATAAAACTTCAAAGGCAGGTAATAATCAAACCAGAGTGGATATTCTAGTGAATCTTGTCATCTTAAGTGCAGTTGCCTATACTCTCAGACTTGATACTATCAATCATAACAGCTTTGAATAAAATATATCAATACAAAACAGTAATCCAACAAATGAGACTCAATTAGATTCAGTCATGGTAAAACAGTGTAGGTTTTACAGAGCTTTAGATTGACTTAATAGGAAATTAAGGATGATTACTGTACTATATCCTGTTATTTTTAGGATTACTGTTTGTACCCTCAAATCTAGTACAGGTAGAATGACTGGAACAGAATATAATACATCTAAGCAGAGTAGTGTGAGTAATGTGGGTTTTAAATCCTGGTGCACTATTAACAATATAGTGTATCAAGGCCATCTATGTTAGAGATTCTAGTTATCCTTCTCTGCCTCATTTCTGCTATGCTATTTTTCTGCCTGTTTGTCTACTTTTCTCCT